>CM064507.1:4717686-5307123 GCA_032716605.1 Paralithodes platypus | reverse complement strand
ATAATATGTTCAATGTTAACCTCATATATTTCAGCTCCTTACAATATATTCAGTATCTATTTTATTCTGTGTTACTCTTTAGCATACACCTTCATTCCCCGTTCTACCCTTCTTTGTTTTCCTGCCATTCCACTTTTCCATATACTTCTTGCTCTACTCCTATTCTGTCTTTATCTCCCATACAATCACTTTGTATTATCCTTCATCTTATGTTTACTTTTCTGTCATAGTTGCGTCATCTCCCCCCTGCTTGCATTACGTCATAAGATGTACCAGGATGATGAATCTCCAACAAGCGGCTACCATGGCTCCGTTTATGGTGATTGACCAACACAAGCGAACCTTTCCATAAAGCTATGCACCTTTATCTTAGTCAACGTAATCCCTGTTGCTTCACCTTGAGGGTGAGATACTCCTGTAACTTAAAGGCTACTTATTTATCGTATGTAATATCTCCATAAAACTAAGCATTCTCTCACGTTTTAAGTTGCATGTTTACTTACATTATACAGTCTTCCCCTTCTTTCCCTCATTGTTTTCATGAAAGTACATCCTTTTATAAATAAGGATCATTCTGTGCTGCAGGACACATTTAGAAAAAATATGTTTGCCAAACGTCACGACAGGGTCAGCCCGATCACATACACCACTTACAAGTACAGTATATGAGCATTCGTAACTGCCATGAGAGAGAGAGAGAGAGAGAGAGAGAGAGAGAGAGAGAGAGAGAGAGAGAGAGAGAGAGAGAACAAAGATCTCATTTATTTCACCAAGAATATTTCATAAGTCGCTCCTTATGTCACTGAACTTTACTACTAAATGTACCTTAATGAGCCAACTGGAGTAGAGTATCACTGGGTTGTGCAGCTTTGGTATCAACATAACTCATTTGGGGAGGTGGTGTATTACTGTCTATATCATGATTATAATATCAACTATTTCATTGAAGAGTGTACTATGCCACAGCAAGAAATATAATAATGTAACTTTGTTGACTTTTATTCGCGTTTTTTTGTCTTTCCACATTACCTCAGCTATTACATTACCAGCTTCAATACTACACACATTGTGCTAGAACCATGATTAAATGTAAAGGACAAAATGTAATTATTATCGTGATTAAGAGAGCATCAGTTTCAGCGCCCTTCCATTTGTATTTATCTCCTTTGCTACCGTTGTTATCTTCCGGCCTAACCCTTCCCCTTTCACTGTGTTCATCAATAATATTGGCGTCACTCTTGTTGTTCCCTTGGTCTCTCTCTGATTTATTGAGTTGTTCTCTTCCTTTCCACTGTCGTTTGTACATTTCCGCAGTTATCTATCTTTCCTCTGCTGTCCAAGGTTTTTCGCCTTCTAAATACAACGTTTAACATAATAATACAAACGGAGTTTAATTGAATACAATTGTCTTAATTAATAAATGTACACTACTTGTCACTATTACTTAGTGCTATTATATATTCTTTAATTATCTACACTATATCATTGTCATTTTACTAGGATTGCTTTGCCTTGTTAAATTACATTCTGAAATTGCAAATAATGCCTTACTATCATGAAAGAATTACAATTTAAGGTCTAAGACAACATAGTAAAGCAAAGTGTGTTATTTATGAAATTTAGAACACACTTGGTAACTGATGTAGTCCCGTCATTGTCTTCGTAATAATTGTCATAGATTAATAATTATTTGGAATTAATCTGTGCTATTCACCGGTCTCTGTAATGTTTCTCCTATTAATTCCCAATTTATATAAATTCCTTGTTCAGGTCTTTCGTCCATCTTTTCTGTTTTCTGCCTCTCACCATCGTCCCTGTACTGTCCGGTGTTTACCATTATTCATCCCGGACCCTCTCACCCTCTCTTCTTCATCACCCCTCCCTTACAGTCTGCCTTATATGGCGGGCAATCAAGTTAATCCTTATTTATGATAATATTCGGATTAATGGAAAAGTTTACGTTTTCAAAATATAATATGATTTGCAATATTAACCTAAATATATATAAATATAATATATATATATACGGAGGCGCCCCGAGTCCAAAGGCATGTAAGTGCCATTTGAAAATCTTGATAAAATCTTTAGTAAATTGCGATTTACTCAATACATTAACAAATGGCACTTACATCCCTTTGGACTATGTATGTATATATATATACGAGGCTCGCCCCGTCCAAAGGGACGTAAGTCCCATTTTTAATTTATTGAGTAAATCGCGATTTACTAAAGATTTTATCAAGATTTTCAAATGGCACTTACATGCCTTTCGACTCGGGGCGCCTTTTAATTTAATTTTATTATTAATTTAATTTTATTTAATTACTTAATTTAATTTTTAATTTTATTATTTTTATTTTAACTGTCTGATTATTATTTATTATATATATATATATATATATATATATATATATATATATATATATATATATATTCTCTCTCTCTCTCTCTCTTTCCTATGTACACATTTATAGGTGGGGTTGAGGGTACCTAAGTACACATTTCATTGATAATGAGGTGTTACACATCCATGGCACTGCTAGTGAATCCCATAAGTAGATATCGAATGATCATATTTGTACACAGCAGTGTACAATATTTATTACACAACTACAAATAGAAGTGGATACACAGTCACGCTGTTACACAAACAAACTTATACACGCATGTAAATTATAATCCCACTTCCATACGTGCAAAGTCAACTCACGATTACACACTCACACAAACCTGACAGGCTTAGCAAACTATTGTACAGTCGCGGAAATTAATTGTTATACATTTTGAAGCTCAGTTTCATTTAGAGGAATCTCTGATATAAAATAAACATCATATATTCAATTCAGCCAGAAACAGTTTCGAACATGTTGGTATCGGAATTAATTACTGTCCTGGTTCACACATAGACGAGTCGGTGCCCGAGTCCAACACGAGTGACACTCGTCGATTATCGGCGTTGCTGGAGGCAAATTACTACACGAGTAGTAACTGATCCCGAGTCAACACGTGTTCATACAAGAGTCCGTACGAGTAACGGAGAGTCAACACGAGTGTAACATGAACCCAACACGAGTGTCATAAATTTGAAAAATAACGGTGAAATTCCAGGGTACGAAAACAAAGAGTCGGTACGTGTAAACACGAGTCAACAAGAGTGTAACAAGAGTCACAATGAGTGCTCCCAAGAGTGGCCCCCATTGTGCAGGTGCCTGATTCACCCAAGAGTGTAACAAGAGTCAACACGAGTCAACACGAGTCACGAAGAGTCAACAAGAGTCAACACGAGTCTACAAGTATGTCCTTCGGACTCGTGACGGGGACAAGAAATGTCATGCATGTATGAAATTTTTGGGCCACGTGGCGAGTACCCAGGACACACCCCGTTACACGAAGATTATACACGAGTGTAACACGAGTCTACACGATTGTTGCAGAGTTTTGACGAGTCATTGCCGAGTAGCAAAATTTCATTACTCGTGTTGGACTCGGGCACCGACTTGTCTATGTGTGAACCAGGCTTTACGTGGTACGTGGCCTCTTACACATTATAAATTGACACTCATCACACTCGGTGCTATTTCAAGTGTATGAATCCTCACCTATCACACACACAGACATTTGATCATACTTACATACATACAAACATACATTCATAATACCACGCTCAAGCAATACACACACGTGCTCCTCTCTCTCTCTCACGCTCCCCAATTTAGTTTAGGATTGTTAGCACTGATGTCCTCATCATCTTGAATTAAGAATTCAATATATCAAAACAAAACAATATAATGAAAGTTGAAAATCTCCAGTTATTGTTTGATGCGACATTTAACCTTCCCCTGACTAAATATTATGATAGCTGGATGGAATCATTAATAGTTTTCTGACACGTTCACCCTCAATAAGCTCTTTTTGATATGGGTATTAATTTCAGAAGGATAATGTTCTCTTTGTGACTGCTCCATTAAAAAACATCATTATCATATTTTGATATTTGTAACTATTGTGGAAACGTTGATATTTTTATAATTACAACGAATAGTCTGCAATAACTCTTCGTCGGCACAGCTAGGCATAGAATATTGTATTTAACCGAGTTAATCCCTTCACCACCATGACGTAATTTTCATCATATTCTGGTTACCATCAGATGATTGTATTTAGCATATAATCTACCTCTACGACTCATTCGGGTAAATACGATCTCAATAAACCCTCTTAATAATATTGGTCCTTAAACTGCATAATATCACGTAATTTTATCCAGAATAAAAGGTAAACACGCGTCATAGTTCACGAATTATGTGGGAAGTGTGGTGGTTCTACCTCATAGTTGAAGGGTTTCTAGATGATCTATAATAGTCTACAATTGATCTGATATTTATCAGTCGACTAATTACCATTTTTCCGATTCCCACATTCATATGTCTGTATGTACTATACAGTATACTGTATGTTGTGCATAGATATTAATATAGTTTGTCATATTGTCGCCTTCATACTTGTCACTGAGGATCATTTGTCGCAGACTGAAAAATTAAGTAACTTAACTGAATTTCGATTGTAATTACAATGACTGTATGAAATAGAAACCATACTATTTTCTAACAAAACGCTATCGACTATTAACGGCAATTATTTAATACATGTCTCGTTCATTCCTTGTGGGATACCCCTTTATTTCTTTAAGGCCTCATCAATACAGACCTCTACTTCAAAAGTAACTTAACTTTGGCATTTCGTGATGATGATGTATATTTGTATTGGTATTGTTATAATTATTATTTTTAAAGGGTGTGCTTGAGTCGAAGTGAGTGTCATGTATTGTGTGTAAAACAATTACAGAAAGGTGTAAATAATAGTTAGAACATATTGCCCTGTGATTGAAATGACTATGGCAATACAATATAACACTATATATTATCTCTTTTCAGCTGGGCACTGAACCTGGACCACTGCAATACAAGCTCCAACCTCCACCACCAGGCGGTAAGTATAGTAATTTATCATCAACATACGGTTATCACTTTTATAGTGTTTAATTTAGTATTGTGTCTCTGAAATGTGTATATGTTTTCATTTGGCAGGTTAATTTTTGTTTCCGGGGCATTACTTGTTTTTCAAATGTACATTGTTCAAATATATAAATAAGTGTATTAGAATTAATGGGTATTTGTGCCTTTAACTACGATTTATTGATCAACACACGATAGATAAATAATTAATTAGGTCTTACATTAAATTGCGGTAACAATTTATTCAGTATAAAAAACGCAGACAAAATCTATAAACATATCTGTCCTGGAATTATTCTGATATATATTCTGGAGCCTGCCAAGATTATCTAAACTCTCGTGTCAGGTAATATGTTATCTCCCTCATAAACTTGCGAACACTTACCTTCGTTTCCTGTTTCCACTCGACCTTTTTCTGTTTGCACTTTTCCTAATTTTTCCTCTGCCCTCTAATCACCATACATCTCCTCAGGCAGGAAGGACCCATAAATAATACAATGTATACAAAGTGAAGACCTAATGAAGGAGGACCATAAACCATGATAGGTCCAGGGACATATATATCAACGTCCTAGTATTTGTTCTTTACCGACACGTATTACTGTAGGTTTGTATTCATGTAATGTATAATGAATATATGCTAGTCATCATAATCAAGTTTGACAGTAATACTGTACTGGTATGTTTTTTTTTTTTTTTTTTTTTTTTAAGAAATGGACCGTCATACTTTATGACCTTTAGATATACATACACATGCAACCATCACGCAGACAGACACAAACACACGTTCGGAGAGGGTGAATTTTCCTTGTAGGGCAGGTCATGGAATTCAAATAATAATGCGATTGGTAGGGCCATCATCTTTATTGTGGATGTGTTTATTATTATACCTGCCTCAAACCAACTCTCCACGGGCACCTCACAGTGTGGCTCTCGGTCTGGTTCATCCCTTCTCGACTCTCCTGTCATTCTCCCTCGGGTGACAATAACCCCTTCCAGGCAAGCGGACACTGCAATCACTGTTGTAACACAATTTGAAAGGGAATTAGGCAGTCGGCCAATAATCGGTATTATTACTATCTTCTGGTTAACTTCCCACTCAGCCATACAGTAAGACCTATAGGCTTAAAACCTGGTGACTTGATTACAATATATGATTATGCCTAATGATACGCTAAGCTTCCATTACACACACACACACACATACACAAACACAGACACACACCCACACTCTCTCTCTCTCTCTCAGGTACCCATTAGGTGGTGAATGACACTGCTCTATAGGGCATTAGCAGAATGTGAACCAATTTACTCTCATGTCGCAGGGTTCGATATTTGTTTAGCTATTCGAGAGTGCCATTATATATCAAACATGTTCATAGTATTGTACATTAGCTTCTAAATGGATGTATTGATAAGTAGAATATAAATTTAGTAGTAGTAAATGTATACTGAGAACCTTCTAAATATAATGCCTGGATGTAGCGAGAGGGCGGATAGTATAACATAGGTGTGTATGTTGGCCAGATTGAAAAGGGCTATCCCCATAGTGTTGGGTAAATGGTTGGCTGTTTTCACTAATTACCGCTCCTGTTACAGTGATCCCAATGTAGATTATTGGAGCGGTTGTGTCAAAGCTTTTATGGCACCGTCAGTATTGGTAGAGTTATATAATTTCTCTCTCATGTATGCATTGTGTAGGACAAAGAAGTTATTTTATATTTAGCATATCTAGGTGAAATACCGGTAGCATTCTAATATAAGTATCTCCATGCTTCCTCTTTGTGATTCTGATGGCTCCATCTCTTTTGATCCATTATCGAAGGCCAATATTATATCTAATATTTGTATTAATAAGCATAGTAATTGGGAATTGTTTTTGCCATTGCCATGTTTCCCTAGACCCAACCTCAATTCAATGACATTCAAATCAGCTGAACTGAAAAGGTACTTGCTGGATCTTGATACCTATGGTAGCACAGACCCTGATGGGTTTTTTCCTCTATCTTTTATAAAGGTTGCAGCGGTCTTGGCACCTAAATTTGCCGTGGTGTTTAGATTGCTTTTGAAAACAGGTAGTTTTAATTTTTGCTGGCGTAAGGCTAGTATCACTCCTATTCCAAAGGGAAATACTGCCTCATCATCTCCTAATGACTATCGTCCTATCTGTATTACGCCTATCCTATCCAAGCTCTTCGAGAGGTTTTTTGTCGAGACGCCTTTCCTCTTACTGTAATAGTCATAAATTGATACCAATAGGGATACAATAGGGATTTAGCCAAAATTACATCATGGTGTGAACTTTGGGGTATGTAACTTAATGCTAGTAAAACACACTCCATTATCATCAACAGCTTTCGGACCATGGATCCTCCCCATCCTTATCTACAAGTTTCTGGCGAGCAAATTGAGAATGTGGATACTCTGCGTTTGTTAGAAGTTACTCTGGATCCCAAACTTAGTTTTGAAAAGCATATTTCGTTCTTTCTCCTCTTCCATTTCCCCCCAAAATAGTCTGATTCGCAAGTGTTATAAAACATTTGTTTGTGACGCCACAGTTATCAAGTCTGTTATGCCTTATTTTGCCACAATTCGAGTACTGCTCATCTGTCTGGTTATGCTTGACAGGTCACTGAATTCTATCAGTTTTATTCTACCTTATTTATCTCTTGATCTGTGTCATCGACGTAAAGTTGGTGGCATTAGTCTTTTAATTAAAGTGTTTAACAACCCACAGTATCCCTTACATGGGGTTCTGTCTGGGCCCTATGTCCGGGCTCGTGCAACTAGATTCACAAGCAATCTTAATGATCTTGCCATGAGCCGTGTTCATTTTTCTACTGCACAGTTTTCACGGTGTTTTGTGCCGGCCATGGTTGACTTGTGGAATAAGTTGCCAAATGAGCTAGTCAATTTACCTCATATCTCCATTGTTAAGTCTAGAGTTAATGTTTTTTTTTCAGAATTAATTCTGAAGTTTAAACTTATTATATTCTATTTTAGTGTATTATATTTATACTTGACATCCTCCATTGCATAATATTTTATTATTCATATTATTTATGTTTAATATATATATATATATATATATATATATATATATATATATATATATATATATATATATATATATATATATATATACTGTATATATAAAGTATATATGTGTTTTTTTTTTTTTTTTTTTTTTTATCGCTACGTTGCCGTAGTCTTTCTCCAGTGCCTCAGGGTGTTTTGTGTGGATTCATCCTGCTGGTATTTCTGCACCCTGGTTGAAGGCTTCGGCATCTCATTTAATAATGATAATAATAATTATTATTATTAATTCAAATATAAAATTTAAATGAGAATTGAAGTTATCCAAAGACATACACATCCTAAGTTTGCCAAAATAAAAACATGATAACACTTACATTGTTAGCTAAGTTGGATATAATACTTACATTGTTAGCTAAGTTGGATATAATACTTACATTGTTAGCTAAGTTGGACATAATACTTACATTGCTAGCTAAGTTGGATATAATACTTACATTGTTAGCTAAGTTGGATATAATACTTACATTGTTAGCTAAGTTGGATATAATACTTACATTGTTAGCTAAGTTGGATATAATACTTACATTGTTAGCTAAGTTGGATATAATACTTACATTGTTAGCTAAGTTGGATATAATACTTACATTGTTAGCTAAGTTGGATATAATACTTACATTGTTAGCTAAGTTGGATATAATACTTACATTGTTAGCTAAGTTGGATATAATACTTACATTGTTAGCTAAGTTGGATATAATACTTACATTGTTAGCTAAGTTGGATATAATACTTACATTGTTAGCTAAGTTGGATATAATACTTACATTGTTAGCTAAGTTGGATATAATACTTACATTGTTAGCTAAGTTGGATATAATACTTACATTGTTAGCTAAGTTGGATATAATACTTACATTGTTAGCTAAGTTGGATATAATACTTACATTGTTAGCTAAGTTGGATATAATACTTACATTGTTAGCTAAGTTGGATATAATACTTACATTGTTAGCTAAGTGGATATAATACTTACATTGTTAGCTAAGTTGGATATAATACTTACATTGTTAGCTAAGTTGGATATAATACTTACATTGTTAGCTAAATTGGATATAATTATTTGTTTTTGTTTTTTTTTAAAGAGACAATGAACGGAGGAAGTAAATACACAGATAAAACAAAAAGGTCCATGTGCCTAAAGGCATCCTCCATTCATAAAATGTTTGTAACAACTGGATTTAAACATTTGTAGATTGTAAGTTTGTGGAAAGCAATTCGAGGGAAGTGAATTCCAAAGAGTAGTAGTTCTTGGGATAAATAAATTTTGATAAGCAGAAGTTCTGCATTGTGGAGGAGAAAGTGTAAATTCATGGGCACTCTCAGCTGCCCTAGTTCTACGGGGAAAGATGTGGAGAGGCGGCACAATCGAAGCAAGTTCCTCGGAACAATTGCTGTGAAAATATCTGTAGAATAATGCAAGGGATGCAACGTTTCTTCGTATGGATAATGTAGGAAGGTCCTGTGTGATTGCAGGGTTATTTATTAATTTAATAGCTTTATTTTGAATTTTGTCCAACTGCCTCAATGCAACCACTCCACTTCCACTCCACAGAGGTGAACAGTAATCCATCTGAGAACGCACATGACTTTTATATATTACGGCCAACTGCTCGTCAGTGAAGAATTCTCGAACTCTGTACAGGAGTCCCAGTGTTTTAGAGGCATTCTTAGCAATGCTTGTAACATAATGTGTCCAGCTCAAGTTAGTAGTTAATGTTACACCGAGAATGTCAATACTAGGGGAAGTGGGAATATTTACATCATTAAAAATATATGGGAGTCAGTGAGATTCTGTCGGTTAGAAAATTGAATGTACTTGGTTTTCTGTGCATTAAAGGAAACTAGATTCTTTTGTCCCCATTCTTCAATTCTAGAAAGGTCCTGGTTCAGAGAAATTGCAGTGCTTATTTTTGAATTTATAAGATCGGGTTGGGTGAAAGAATTGGTAAATGTGAAGGAACTGTGGAGTGTTGAGTCATCTGCGTAGGAATGTATTGGATTATGAGTGGTAGATATGAGATCATTGATATGAATGAGGAACAGAGTTGGGGCCAAAACTGATCCCTGGGGAACACCAGCATTTATTGAATGAAATTGAGAATAAAGGCCATCTACCATTACACATATTTTTCTGTTATGAAGATAAGAAGAAATTAGTGGAACTAATGATGCAAGGCCATAGTGTGACATCTTCGACAATAAGGATTGATGCCAGACTCTATCAAATGCCTTTGATATATCCAGTGATATTGTATGTGTTTCACCATGTTGGTCTGTAGCTTGGTTGATTTGATGCGTAAGAAGGCAAAGAATGTCTACAGTTGATCGACATCGTCTAAAACCATATTGCCTATCACTGATTAATTTATTATTCTCAAGATGCTTAATTATGTGATTATTTAATATAATTTCAAAGACTTTACCAAGAGTGGAAGTTATAGCTATTGGTCTGTAGTTTGATGGATCTGAAGAGGCACCTTTTTTAGGAACTGGATGGATGTTTGCTTCTTTCCAGGGTACTGGGAAGCATGAGGTATGAGTACATAGACGGAAACATTTTGCCAATACAGGAGCGAGCACCAAGGAGCAATTCTTAAGTACTATTGGAGGAATTTCATCTGGACCAGGAGCCTTATCTACTGAGAGATTCTGCAAAATTGTTTTGACATGTCTGGTGTGGATCTTAAGTGAGGGAATTTCAGGCGAATTAAAATTAAGTACAGGGACATCTTGATTTATTTCATCTAAGGTTGAGTTGGTGGAGAAAATATCCGCAAGAAGGTTAGCTTTACCTCGTGGGTCACTTACAAGATTGCCAGTCGGAGATTGTAATGGTGGAATGGATGAAGCAGTTGTGAAGTTGGATTTGAATGAGTTAAGAGTAGACCAAAATATTTTGTTATCATTTGGATTATTTAGAAGTTTATTTGCCTGATTGTGGAGAACGTTTGATTTAGTTAGGTTTAATACAGTTTTGGCATGATTTCTGATGTTTCTAAAGTAATTAAAGGCTTCATGTGTTTTTGATCTTGTGTATGCATTGTAGGCTATTGCTTTTTGTTCAGTCACTCTAGCACAACTTAATGGTAATTACACATGCCATTTGATATTAATCATTAACTTGTTATGAATAATACTATATTATCTTTCTAAGCTAACTTGGATTGCATAAAACTGATTTGTTTTCTAATAATAGCTTCATTCTTTTACTTACCAACATCAATGTGTAAGGTACTAAATTGTATGTTTTGTTCTATGTAGATGAAGGAGACAAAATGCAGAACTGCCTGTGATGAGTGCCTCCCCCATAGTTGAAAGAGTGACGGTGCCAAAATCAAGGGACGTTCGAGCCAAAATGCCTGAACACACGGAGTTTGAAGCAATTTAAGTCATAAGAGGAGGGAAAGACTGATTCTGGGAGAGAGTTCCAGAGCTCAGCTGTTGAATAGAAGAAAGACTGAGAGTAATGTTTCATTCTTGGGTTGGAGAGTTGCACAGAGTAAGGGTGGGACTGTGTTGCCTGCTGGGTACCACATACCTTACATAGAGGATACACTGGGAGAGCTCTGAGGAGCACTGATTATTGTAGTAGCCATAGAATAGCGAGACGAGACATATGCAACATTGTGGCGAAGAGAGAGTGTTTGCAAAGAGTTGGTGAGTGGGCGGGAATTAATGATACTAAAGGCTTTCCTTTCTACTTTGTCTAGGAGTGAGGTGTGAGAGGATCCTCCCTACATATGTGAACAATACTCAATACAAGGACGCACTGTGCCCCTGTACAGAGCAAGAAGCTGAACATAGGTAAACAAAAACTTGAGGCGGTTGAGCACACCCAGCTTCTAGGAGGCTGCCTTAGCAAGACTGGTAATATGGTCCTTCCAAGTAAGAGCAGAAGAAAAAGAGACACCAAGAATATTGAGAGAAGATGAATTATTGATTTTTGTATTGTTAAAGAATAAGGGATAGTCCTCTGGGAGTTTCAGACGGGTAGATAGATGGGTAAATTGGGTTTTGGAAGCATTAAAGGCAACAAGGTTTTCTCTGTCCCAGTTGGAAATAGTAGCTAGATCAGATGATAAGTGTTTTATGGCCTCATTACGATTGTCTTTGAGGGATTGCTGGCTGGGGCGTTCTGGAAAACTAATTGATTGGTGGAAGTTAGAGTCATCTGCGCAAGAATGAGTGGGACTGGAGGTACACTTGAAGATCATTTATGAATATTAGAATGAGAATAGGAGATAGAATAGAGCCCTGAGGAAGACCGGAGTTGATAAGATGAGGAAGTGAGCGATGGCCATCCACAACTGCAGCTATGGAACGGCCGGAAATTAAATTAGAGACAAAGGCACAGATGGAGGGATAGCAACCGAAGGAGGGTAGTTTAGAAAATAAAGATTTGTGCCTGACTCTATCGAGGGCCTTCGATATGTTTAGTGCAGTAGAAAAGATCTCACCGAAGTCCCGAAAGGGGGATGACAAAGAGTTAGTAAGATATGAAGAAGATCACCAGTAGAGCGACCCTTAAGGAAGCCATACTGGCGATCTGGGAGCAGATTATGAGAAGAGAAATGCTTACAAAATTTGGAAGCAAGAATAGTTTTAAAAACTTTAGAGATACAAGAGATGAGAGCAATTGGATAGTTGGAGGGTTGAGAGCAGTCACCCTTCTTTGGGACAGGTTGAATGAGAGCAAACTTTCAAGCATTAAGGGAAGACGTTAGAGGAAAGACAGAGACAGAAGAGTTTGCCTAGGCAGGGAGTCAGCACGGAAGCACAGTTTTTGAGTAAAACAGGAGGAGTGCCGTTCGGACCGTACGCCTTGGTATTAAGCCCAGAGCGTAGAAAGTACACCTTTAGAAGAGATTAAGATATTGGGAGAAGGGGAGTGCACCCGATAACTGGAAGACTGGCATAATAGTTCCCCTATATAAGGGCAAAGGGGAAAGAGGAGTGTGTGGTAACCACCGAGGAATATGTCTTCTAAGCTTAGTAGGGAAGGTATACAGTAGGGTAGTGATTGAGAGAGTGAGAGTGAGAACGGAGAAATGGATAGGCGACGAGCAGGGAGGTTTTTAGGAAGGGAAAAGGATGTGTAGATCAGATTTTTACCCTGAATTGTGTTGTGGAGAAGTATCAGGAGAAGAAACAAAAGGTGTATGTTGCCTTAATGGACTTGGAGAAGGCCTATGACAGAGTGGATAGAGAAGGTTTGTGGAAAGTACTTAGAATATATGGAGTAGAGGGTAAGTTGCTGAAAGCAGTGAAGAGCATGTATGAGGGTGCAAAGGCGGCAGTACATGTGGAGAGTGAGCAGAGCGAGTTCTTTGACCTGAATGTTGGTTTGAAACAGGGGTGTGTGATGTCCCCGTGGTTGTTTACTGTATATATGGATGGAGTCATGAAAGAAATACTACCAAGAGAGGCTGTTGGTGTATCGCTGAAAAGGGAGGGAATTGAGTGGAAGCTATCTATACTGCTGTTTGTGGAAGATACAGTTCTGATGAGTGATAATGAATGGGAGTTGCAGGGTCTGGTAAATGAGTTTGGAACAGTGTGCGAAAAACGGAATTTGAAGGTAAATGCAGGGAAGAGCAAGGTTATGGTCTTCGAAAGGGGTGAAGTCACAGAGTGTGAGGTGAAGCTAAACGGTCAGGCTATGGAGATCGTCAACTCTTTTAAGTATCTGGGCAGTGTGTTGAGTAAAGATGGGACTATGGATGAAGAAGTGCGGGAGAGGGTACAACAGGGGAAGAGGGTTGTAGGAACGCTAAAAGCAGTAACAAGAAATAGGGTGGTCAGTATGGAAGTGAAGAAGTCCTTGCATGACAGTTTGTTAATCCTGACACTGACTTACGGAAGCGAAGCATGGACGTTGGATGAGAGACTCAGACCAAGAGTGAGAGCAGTGGAAATGAATTACTTAAGGAGTGCGTGCGGAGTTACATGGAGGGATAGACAGACTAATGAGGAAGTAAGAAGGAGGTGTGGTGTGGAGGTAGATGTGCTGGAAAGTGTGAAAAGGAACAACTTGAGATGGTTCGGCCATATGGAACGTATGGGAAGCGAGAGAATGACTAAGAGGGTGTACGAGAGCGAGGTGGAGGGACAGAGAGGGAGAGGTAGACCGAATGAGAGGTGGAAGGATGGTGTGAGGAAGTACATGAACGAAGGCGGTGCTGGTTGGGGGGAGGGGCGTCGACTGACTGGGGACAGAGGTGCATGGGGGCGGTTTGCTCATGGCCACCCCTTCGGGGATCACGACGTCAGGCAATAGATAGAAGATATTGGGCATAAGTAGGAGAGAGGGGGGTGGAGAGGGAGGAATACCACCGGAATCATTTCAAGGTGGAGTTTCTAATAAAAATATGAGCGAAGAGTTCAGCTTTGTCAAAGGAAGAAGTGATGGTTGTGCCATCAGAGTGGAAAAGGGGAGGGAAAGACGAAGAAGAAAAATTGTTGGAAAGCTTTTTGGCTAGATGCCAGAAAGCTTGGGAAGAGCTAGAGTTGGATAGTTCACTTCATTTATTATTGATGAAAGAGTGCCTGGCAAGTCGAAGAACACATTTGGCTTGATTCCAGGCAGAAACAGAGGAAGAATATGATTCTTGAATTTTAAGGCGTCAGTACAGTTTTAATGCTTCCTCCTTGATCGGGACAGCAGTAGAACAAGTGTGAGTAAACCAAGATGATGTTTGCATTAGACTGGGAGCAAGACAATGGAAATTATGCTTCCATGCCCGAGAGGATTACTTCGGTAATGCGTTCAGCACTCTCCCAGGGTCCTCGGCCTTGGAAGCAAAAGTAATTCCATGGGAAATTAAAGAAGTACTGACGAAGAGCCTCCCAGTTGACAGCGCCAAAGGGCCACAAACGCCGCTGGGTGGGAAGATCGGGTGGCCGTATTGGAGAGATAGAACAGGTTTCAGAGATACTTTTATGGTCGGAAGAGACCAAAGGAGAGAAAAGTTTGACAGTATAAGAGGAAGGGTTAGAAGTCAGAAATTAGTCAAGAATGTTGGGTCTATCTCCGAAGTGATCTGGTATACGGGTGGGTTGCTGGACCAGCTGCTCTAGGTCATTTAAGATAAAACAGACGAAGGCTGGTTCACCAGGTTGGTCAGTAGTAAGAGAAGAGGGCCATTGGTGGTGGTGAACGTTGAAATATCCTAAGATGGAGATTACCATGGTGAATGTAGACGCATTGATGAACGAAATAACTATATAATTCAGTCTACATTTAGGAAACTTGTCGATGTTTTTCTTTACAAATCACCACTCACTGCTTTAGTGTTAGTTCAACATTGCAATAAACCGACCATCCCACACATTCAGGAATACGACAATCAATCTGATGATGTTTTGGTCCCATTTGTGAGGAAGACTATTTACCCATTCAGTACCAGGGACGTTATTTTCATCGTATTCTGGTAGCTATTAGATTATTGAATTCAGCATAGGAACGACCTCTAGCAATAATAAGACTCCAACCTATCTCAACCAATCCTTTTAGCTACCACAGATTCTTCCTAAACTTCATAATATCGTCTAAATCTAGTTAGAATAACATTGATCACACGTCGCTGGTATTCAAAGAATATTTAAGATATGTTATATTTGTTGGGTTACTGAAGAAGTACTTTACTGTAATTCACTCGCACAAACAAAAATATAGGATATGTTTCTAAGTAATCTTGAAATAATATACAATACACTACCTTAATTTCAAAATTAATAATTATAAAACATGCCGTACTGAAAATATACATCCATATCTACTACCGTCAAACATATTGAGTGAGAAATTATGGATTATATTCGATAACCTAACTAATGTATCCAACAAGAGAGGTATCTCGTAGGCAAATTATTATTAATTAATATACTGTCTGGATTACCGTAAGCCTTCTAATTATGACGGAACCATAAATAACTGAAAGAGATCGCCGGGCAGTAGCTGAAATAAATTATAATTTGTTCTATTTTGTTTTAAACAAAATATCACTGCATTATCAATCGATTACACAACAATGACTCCAACAGTCATTAAACAATATGTATCGATAAATTAGTTACACTCTTATTCCACATGGGGGCAAGTTTTCTGTAATTGTGTCAATCCCGTTTTCAATGTACAAATTATAAGCTTAGTATTCTGCGCAACAGGGGCCACCACTGGTGTGCTATAGGAGCCAATCAGATGAGGGCATGACAATTGTATCTACCATGTGAGGACATTTCAGTCTGTAACTGTAATTTGCTAGCATGAAACCTATTTTTCCTCCGTATATTGTAATTATATCCCAAAATCGTGTCCTATAATATATACCATAATAAGACTATTGCTTAATATATCTTGCTAACGTGATAAATGCAACCTAAAAACTACCTCACCGGCACCTGACCACTTGACCCACATCACAACCACCATTACCGAGTTATATATCCCAAGTGACGGTCGGTACATGCGTATTTTTTGATTAGTTCTAATATATATTGGGCAGCTGCACTCTCGGTACGTTGAGTATATTCGTAAAGAGGCAGGGGATCAATACACAATAGCAGCTATGGATATGGTGAGTAATTAACGATGTTTGTCCAAGTTTACTTTACATATTGTTAAAACCACCTTTCTCTTTTCTCAATGTCGTTCCTACACTCCATTCCACCCCACCTCCCTCCTTCCGTTCCCACCTTCTTCCTACCATCTCCACCTCCCCCCATCTCTCTCCACCAGTCTCTTTTACCCTCCCCACCCTCATTCCTCCCTCCAACATTCCTCCCTCCTTACTCTGCTCCTTCCGTCTTGCCTTCCTTCCCATACCTCTTCAGTCTCCCCAATTCTCTCCTTCCCGCCACCTCTTCCTACTTCTCACTTTTGTTCCATGTGTTTCCTTCCATCCACAAAGCTCTTGTTTATTATGTGCAGACGCATTTATTAATTATGTATATAGGTCGATGCTATGTCCTGCTCAAGTGGATCGTATACATTCTTTACCAGTTATTCTTGTTGCGGAGGTTAGTTTAGTCAGTTCAACGTTTCATAATGTATCAGCATTAATAACCGTGATTCTACCTCCACGCCATTTATTTACTCCCAATCTGACCTTCTGTTTTATCCAGTTATCCTTATGTTTTGTTCTTAATTGATTTTTCTTTCTTCCTTCTTATACATTTCATATCTTAATATCATGTATAGCAAGAAGGTATATGTTATTACTGACGTATTAGGCACATCTAGATCGATGGAACTCCTGGCAGTCATAAAGATAACTAACCGAATGTCTCAATGTTGTCTAAATAATTATACATAAATTATACATCTAAATAAAGTAATACCGAAATTCTTATATCCGGATAAATGTTATCCCCTTTATTACAATGACTCCACTCTTATATTTACTCTGCGTATCTTTAGGCTGTGATATTCAAATAAGATATATCTATTCGATTCTGAGCACAAGTAGAGATCATGTGCACACCATTGATTCCTAGAGATTCTCCTTAAACTGAACAAAATAGCTAATGAAGTGTTACCTAAGTACAATTAAAAGTTACATCACTCGTACTGAAACAGACATGTCATAACGTCTGGATGAATAGATGAAATGTGTGCTCGATATTTTCGGCTCTACAACCTTCATTTGATATGCCTGGAATTGTGCAGGGCCTATTTTGAAATGTTCTCAATTCGAGCATTTTATCGATATATTTTTCCCTTGAATCTTTGGTTCTCAGTGCAATTAAGATTACCTCATTAAGTCCAACTATAGTAGTTTTTGCAAGGATGTAGTATTCGGGCGTACCACCAGCCTTCTTTACACTACGCGGACGCTCGCGATCATATACCTGTCTATTTTGACTGCTGTGGGATACAACAATAGATCGAGGGGGCTTTGCACCCCCTGTTGACATAAAGATGTAACTTCGAAGCTGATGTACACAGCATGATGGCAGTAATGGTGAAAATAACATACTATTTAGGCTAACGTAAGAGCTATTCTCAACCTCACTTAAATGTTCTTGACGGATTAACATTAGGTTTTCACACAAATACTCAAACCTACATAATATTATCCTGCCCTGACTGATTGGGGATAAATAAATCGAGTGTTATTCTAGACACATGCGAGTGAAATGACTTGATAAAGTAACTGGTTTGCTGCTGATCGAGGAGAAGGTCCAAAAGGCCTCCAGACTCAATCATTGGATTATGATGATAAGATTTTGATCGGATTAATCTCTCTATCTCTCTCTCTCTCACACACACACACATATTATAGAATAACACATTCCTACAGATGTATTATCACCTCTATCATTACTCACAGAAAAGGCAGGTTCATTGTCTCACGTGCAACCGTAGTAACACATTCTTCAAACCTAACACACAAATATATCCATAGAAAAGACAAATTAATTACACACACATGCCCCCACTCTGAAATCATGTGTAAACCGAAGCCCGACACCCAACATGACACGCCAACAGGGACGGGATGTACGCAGCCGAAAACCTTACCTTCTACGCATGCACGAAAATGTAAGCCTCCCTTGGCCCCGCCCCCCATTCCCCGCGTTTAAATAAACCCTTCAAACCGTTCCTGCCAGCTCGCTCTGTAGTACAGTCACTAGAGCTCCCGCCTGGCATCCAGAAATCCAGTGTTCGATCCCACTCGAAGTTTAGTATATTTTTATATTTTTATTTTGTTATTTGTGTTATGTTATATTATATTATATTATATTAGGGTTAGATTAGGTTAGGTTAGGTTAGGTTAGGTTAGGTTAAGTTAGGTTAATCTAATCTAATATAATATTATATTTGTACATTTTCGGCAGTGGGCGGGGCCAAGGGAGGCTTACATTTTCGTGCAAGCGTAGAGGGTAAGGTATTCGGCTGCGTACAGACCCTCCCCGCCAACACAGTCCTACAAATCCAACACAAAGACATGTTTGGAGGCAGTGTGAGCTCCGCCATTTGTCTCGCTGCTGGTAGTATTTGCATCAGTCCAGGGAGGTTGAGGGTGAGAGGGGTCCAGGCTAAGTAAAAGGGTGGAAACGAAAAGGAGAACGAAGAATTGGGTAGTAAAGAGGGATAGAGGGAAATGCTAAAGAACTAAGAATCCCTAAGGCAAGATGGGAAAGGGCTGAGTATAACGTGGAACAAATCAATTAGAGAGGAGCGTAGCAAAGAGTAATGAAAAAGTAATAGTCCAGAATGTACAAGTGTGACTAGGAGAGGGAAGGGTAAGAAGCGAAGTGAAGTAAAACACGAATAAATAAGCCATAGTAGAGACAGGCAAACAACAATATGGAAAAGAAGAAACATAAAACAAAAACACAATGAAAATAGGCATACTAATAAAATGAAATGATCACAATTTTTTTTTTTTCCTATATTCCAACTACTCCCTCTCGGGCATAGGCTGAGAGCGTGCACACTCTACCTTTGAGGTCTTGTTCCAGTCTAGGGAGTGAGACATGCGAAGCACCCATTCATGGCTCAAAGCAACTCCATCTCTGAAGCGGCTTCGCCTCTGCGCTTCACCGTCTTATCCCCCAGACTCGGACTCTCACTCTCAGAACGCCACCTATTGAGCAATCAACTCACTAGGCATTGCCCCCCCTGTAGAATATGTTGAATATGGGAATATTCATGCAAATGCTATTTTAATCAGGGAACAATGAGGGTATTGTTTTGGCATTTCGGTGTGCTGTGGTAATGCACTGAAACTAGGTACAGCACAAATTCCATCCCAATAATATCTTCCCATTGACATAATGGGATTCGAACCTGGGTTCATCGGCTTACCAGTCCAACGGCAAGACCACTCTGCCACACCTCCCCTTGATAGGTTACGATTAGGAAGTAAGAAATATGAAGATTCGTAATAAAAGTTAGGTAACTGTATTTCAACTGTTTAGATTTGAGACATGTTTGACCCATCATCTCTTCCAAAATACTTCTGATATGAATTACAGTTACGACTAACAGCGACACACAGAGTAATTATCCAAGCAGTGGTAATACTTGGAGGTTCTCAATGGGTCACAAGTGTAATTACCCTCCACAAGACAGGTGGTCATCTAGTGTCCAATGCTCACTAAGCACAGACTAATTACGTTCCGCTTTAACTGTTCCCTGACTACCTCTTGGTAACCTATAACTAACACTCCAGGCAGATAATGTGTATATCACATACACTGGATATACAGTATATCTCCATCCACAAATGTATGTCACTATTATACAAGGACTCAATATTCTCTCTCTCTCTCTCTCTCTCTCTCTCTCCTAGGTTAATTAAAACAAATCAATATATTGATTGTTAATCAATTTCTTGCGATAATTAAGGTTTGCTACATATTTTTTTGTTTGTACTGTCTTGTAACCAAAGGGTATTAATACCTCAAAGATTTTCAGCATGATACATTGCAATTGTTTCTATAAAGCGTAATTGTTTGCTTTATAGTCCAAGGAAAATAGTCTCCATGACCAGAGTGAAAGTGAAAAGTTAGCCCATAAACGTCAAGACCCTCCACCCAAATTATTCCAAGCATGAAATGCCTGGAATCTATAAGAGTGTAGGAGGAAAATATCGACAACATTTACGGCGGACCATTATTTTTCGAGTGAGACAGAAATATTATGAAAGTAGTCGCTATAACATTGTGAGCTAAGAAACGGCACTCGATCCTAATTCGGCATTCCATCCTAATGAAGAAATGTAAGGAAAACCTCTCAAAACCCCTGGCTATAATGTAGAGAAGGAGTCTAGACACTGGTGAAATACCAGATAGCTTGAAAAACGCAATAATTGTCCCACTGCATAAAGGAGGGAGTAAAGCACTACCAAGAAAACTACCGCCCAGTTACTCTAACCTCCCACATCATTAAAGTTTTCGAGCGAGTCCTGCGAAGCAAAATCTCAGCATTCATGGAGGCAAATGAGCTACACAACACCGGTCAGCATGGGTTCAGAGCGGGAAGATCATATCTCTCACAACTTTTGGAACAAGCGCTAGAAGAAAAGAAAAACGTTGATGTAATATACACCAATTTTGCTAAGGCATTTGATAAATGTGACCATGGTAAAATAGCCCACAAACTAAAAGCAAAAGGTATAACGTTTTTTTTTTTTTTTTTTTTTTTTCCCCTGTTCTTGCTCTGTCTTGAGTCGGCTACCCCCAAAATGGGGATTGGGCCTGAGCATATAGATAGATAGATAGATAGATAACGTGGAAAATCAGACGGTGGCTATACAATTTTCTCGTAAACCGGAAACAATCAGTAGCAGTATACCAAGTCACATCTGAGCCTTCGGATGTCAAAAGCTCAGTGCCCCAAAGAACAGTGCTAGCGCCCCTTCTGTTCCTCATTCTAATTAGCGACATAGATACCAACACAAGACACAGTACGGTGTCGTCTTTTGCGGATGGCACAAAACTAAGCAAGATAGTAAACACACAAGAGGACACGGGCCAGCTGCAGGAAGACATAAATGTAGTGTTCCAGTGGACCAGGGAAAACAACATGCAATTCAATTAAGAAAAATTCCAATTAATAAGGTACAAAGATAATAATGTCGTTAAAGAGAACACAAACTACCTAACAGAATCTAACCACATAATAGAAGGGAAAGACAGTGTGGAAGACCTTGGGGTGTTAATGTCTGAAAATATGGGTTTCAAAGAACATAACCAGGTCAATGTTGCGGCTGCGAAACGTCTAACGGGTTGGATTCGGCGTACATTTAAAACACGCGGTGAATTACCTATGATAACGCTCTTCAAATCTCTAGTGCTACCTCGGCTTGAATACTGTAGCGTATTAATTAACATCCCCATAGAAAGCATGTGAAATAAATGACTTAGAGAGTGTACAAAGAAATTTCACTTCGCATATAAGTTCGGTAAAACAGCTATACTATTGGGAGCGTTTAAGAGCACTGAAACTGTACTCGCTGGAGCGTAGAAGAGAACGTTACCTAATAATTTATACATGGAAAATCGCAGAGGGTTTAGTACCAAACCTACATACTCCGATAGTCATGAAATTCAGTGATAGGAGAGGCTGGGAATGCAATATCCACCGGATGAATAACAGGGGTGCTATGGGCTCTCTGCGAGATGGCTGGTTATCACACAGAGGCCCACGTCTCTTCAACAAACTCCCACGGCGAGTAGGAGACATGAGGGGTGTTTCGTTAGACAACTTCAAGAGAGCCCTCGATGTCGAACTGCAAAAAGTGCCAGATGAGCCCATCTTCGCAAGGGAGCGTGCTGCCCCTTCAAACAGTCTGCTGCACCAAATCACCACCCAGAACGAGGGGCGGCGCACTCCTCGGTGCCGCTAGAAGTGTGGCGAACTCATCACAAGGTAAGGCATGATATTTTTCGCCCCGTTGAGAGCGAAACTCGGAGAACAAATCTAATTTTGCCTACATGTGGTGCTGATGATGTTGATTGTGGTGTTAATAGAGCGCTGTTTGTGGAGATGGTGGTGATGGTATTTGTGGTTCTTTCGACAATAGGTGCTGGTGATCTTGGTATAGCACCGATTGTGGAGAAGGTGATGGTATTGGTAGTGATGATTTATCAACATTTATGAAGATGGTGTTAATCCGTATACAATATTCCCGTAGATCAGTGAAGACCAGTTATCTGTAATAATGTAGTCAAGACAAACATAAACTTAGCCAGGCTTCCTCTTAAATTACAGGTCCGGCTCACTTAATAACACTAAATACCTGATATTAATGGTCCAGGGATATTATGACGGGAGGTTGAAGGGTTCACAAATTAGAGATGCATGGTAGCTGTAAATGTAAGCCACAACAATGGTTACGATTAATGAATGAAAAAATAATGCATACTGGAATCAGAGTACAGTATATATGATTTGAAGGTATTCATCAACAAACTTTACAGCCACAAGCCTGTATTGGCTTCATTCAATGTAAGTACTAGTATTTTATGATAAACACAGTAAAAGAAAACAAAACACTCTCTCCGATAATAAACAATATTAGATATTGCTATGTTATTTCCTGATGCTGACATTATCTCATTTAGTATTCATATGTCAAATACATTCATAGATTTATTCACCTTGTGAATGGTATCGTGTAGGAAATAGTACGCCAATTGGTTTAGGTAAAACAGCACCATTTTGAACATTGAATTGAACCAAAATTGAATTAACACATACAAATATATCATAAGTGACATCCTTAATATTTGTTATGGTTATAGTCCTGCCTATCTTTAGGGGTACCAAATGAGGGATGACTAAGTGTCAGCTCCCTATTAGCTTAGACCATGATTCTTTCATCACCTCACTGAAGCCAATACCAGTGTTCGAATAAACTTAAGGGAACTTTGACCTAAGCTGGCCTAATATATATTAAGAAACTCCACCTGCGTGCAGCAGCGACTCTCGACTCTCGCAACACTTACTGGGAAAACTTGTTACCAATCCTTAATAGAGTTGTCTGGAGGGGGTTAGTAAACCTCCCCCCACTCTCGCTGACTGGCTCCCTAGTGAAGCAGACAGGTGGAAGAATTGTGCGTTTCTTGATAGAAATGTCAAACTTGGCACACACAATAATAAACGAAGTATAATCAAAATTAGCTATAGGGCCATCACAGGTTTAGCCTATGTTGGCTTTGGCAGCCCCTTTTCAATTAATCTCCATAAGAGTACTGAAACACAGATATTTACCCCAAACTGTATACTGTGGTAGAGATGTCAAACTAGTCTCAAATGACTCGAATGGGCAAGGGAAACAACCTATATTCTGAGAATGTTTGGCTAATGTTGACCGTTTGACTTGTACTGGTCCCTGTAGTTTATTATCATGCTACAAATTGGTAAGAATTGTTGCCAATTGCCACTAATTTGTTGAACTACAGGGACCAGTACAAGTGAAATGGTCAACTTTCTATAAACATTGCCTGAACATTTATTGTTTCCCTTGTTCAGACGAGCCATTTGAGACTAATTTGACATCTCTACCACAGTATACAATTTAGGGTAAATATCTGTGTTTCAGTACTCTAATGGAGATTAATTGAAAAGGAGCTGCCAAAGCCAACATAGGCTAAACCTGTGATGGCCCTATAGCTAATTTTGATTATACTGTGTTTATTATTGTGTGTGCCAATGTTGACACTTCTATCAAGAAACACACAATTCCCACTAACTAATTCTTTCACATATCTGCCCCACTACCCAAGGATTATTGTGTTTGGTAGCCTGGGAATGTGTGGAGTGTTAATGTATTGCTTGTATTAGTATTATAAGGGGTGTTGTTGATACATTTGTTGATACTAGTGATGCAACAGGTTCTTACTTTTCTGCGCTATCTCCTTGTTAATGATTATTTTTCTACTTTCTTGGTCAGACTATGGTAATGGTAACCACTTCAGGACAGGTGATGCCATTATTCCTTACAATCTGGCTGTTATTAGATGTGTATATTAAACTTAGGAACAAGGTTAATAATCAAAGAGGTGTACTATATTTTTAATAGTTCGTTGACTATCATATATCCTTCCTAAATATAGCCAGATTGAAGAGAAAAATAACTTCAGCCACACTGAAAGGTTTAATAATGTCGGTATCATTGTAGATAATGTTGTGGTGGTTGTTATACTCATCGCTTCAGACAGTCAGGCTGTGACCAATCACACACTAATTTTGTATATGTAATTTTTTCAGCAAAACATATACTATATTTATCAAATAATACTCGTCATATCATATACGTCTCAGAACTATGTCATAGGGTAAGTATTCCCCATTAAAAGGGATAACTTCTATTCATCGATATTCAAATATTCATAGACAATTTTGGTGGAAACTATTTATCATGTGGGACCTCCCACCAAAAGTATAGTATCGGTAAAATATTTTATTTCCTGAAGGTATACACAAATCTTTCCCTCATCCTATGACTTAAATTGCTTCAAACTCCGTATGTTCAGACTTTTGGCTCGAACGTTCCTTGATTTAAGCCCTGTCACTCTTCCAACTCTGGGGGAGGCACTCGTCACAGACAGTTTTGCATTTTGTCTCCCTCTTCCACATATAACAAACAAATAGTATTGCAGCCTGCAGAGCTCAGTGTAATAATCGGCTGATGATATTTTGCCAACATAATTTGTGTTAGAGTACTCTAAATTTATATTATGCATACGCAATAAACAAAAATATATACCTACGTGATAAGAATAATTATATTGTATGTATATTGTGTATATTAACACCTTACGAGCGGCCTATGCGGTGACTTATGTTGCTCGCCGCTAATTAAGGGTTAATAGGTGTGGTGGAGTGGTCTTGCCACTGGACTGGTAATCCAATCGACCCTGGTTCAAATCCCGATATGTCAATGGGAAGATATTATTGGGATGGAATTTGTGCTATACCTAGGTATCAGTGCATTACCACAAAGCCCACCATTTTTTTTTTTTTTTTTTTTTAAAGGACTTCAGAGGCTATCAACCCTATTGGATTATTAAGCCAGCAGCTAAGTCAACAGTAACGTCAGGACTGGAGCTTCTCTGCAAGAACTCCAGTCCCTTGTCTTCCACCGAAATGCCATTGTTCCCTGATTAAATAGCACTGAACGAATATTCCCATATTCAAAATATGCTACAGGGGTGCAATGCCTTGTGAGTTCATTGTTAAATAGGTGGTGTTCGGAGAGTGAGGGTCCGAGTCTAGAAGATGAGACATTGTAGCCCTGGAGTGAGGCAGCTTGAGAGATGCCCCCGCTGCTTCGAGCCGTGAGTTGCTCTTCACAACTGAAAAGATCTCCAAATAGATTCGAAACTTGGCGTGTCCTTGAAAATAATAACTAGAAGCAGTCTATCAAAAGATGGTGGACTGTGACTGGAACCTGGCAACAAGGGCAAAGCGTGGTGACATCCACCGATATAAAAAAAACATATACGAGTGTAGTGTGGCCGAGTCTTAGGCGAACCAAGGCAGTCCCCTACCTTCTATTATGATGGAAAGAACACTGCCAGGGAACTATGGCTTAGTGAAGTGTAGTTTATATTTGTCATGGACGTCCAATCTGCTTGCCACCACTGACGGAGGAGTTGGGTAACGTTTGAGAAACAATCAGATACAGGAATAGGTCACGGCATGATCAGGTTGAATAGATTTTGTTTACGCAAAAAAACATAGTATTGCCAATATCCACTAGGTATAATATATTTCTAAAAGAGTAGTGTAAATTCAATTTATATATAATTCCTAAATGAATTATGACTAAATTATTTTAGGCAATAGACTTGTGTTGTATTCGCGTACAAAGTTTTATATAATGTATCTACTATATGCCATTTCCCCAGTAAGCTACATATCTACATTGTCATGTTTTACCATTATTTTATATTTAATCATTAATATCCGGAACGGTTTCTTAATACAGTATCTAATTTCCTTTGATTATATTCCTATGAAATAGTAAAGCCGCATCACTCGATAATATATTAATTGTAGTTGCAGAGCATACTAATATTCCTTGCATTCTGATAATGAAGTAGTGTATGTGTATGTGTGTTCTAGTTGGCATTGTCATAACAGAAGGTTTCTCGCTTAATTTGGCGCTACCTGGACGTGTCGAACAAAGCCATCTATGGAGAACGAAAAACATCACATCTCGGATTGCTTCGAATACTGCCGTCAGGGGGCACTAATGGATGGCTGAAGATCCATACCACGACTTTAGTCCCAGACTGTACCTCGTATATGGAGGATTATAGATGAACTATAATATCCATATATTTTCACCCAACTAATTATTATTTTGGCTATTCCCACATTCCTGTCTTTATGTACTATATATGTAGTGCGTAGATATTTATTAATGTTGTCATGATGTAGCCTTTATACCTGTCACTGTGGCTTATTTGTCACCTTTCGAACATTAATGTAACTGAACTTAATTTCGATTTGAATAAAACAACATTATAATTATTAAATATAATACATTGTATTTTCTAAGAAAACAATACCGGCTATTAACGGCAATTATTGAATATATGTCTCGTTATTTCTTGTTGGATATTCCTTAATTTCTTCAAGGCCTCTTCAATACACACCCCTACTTCCAAATGAATCATGTTACACTTAACACTGCATTTTCGTGATGACGATTATTATTTATATTATTTTTTTGTATTATCATTATTATTTTTTAAAGGGTGTGCTTGAACCGAAGTGAGTTTCACGTGTGTATAACAATTATAGAAAGGTGTATAGAATAGTTATATATTATAATATTTTCCTGTGATTAAAATGACTATGACAATCGTACAATATAGCACGATATATTATTTCTTTACAGCTGAGCACTGAAGCTGGACCACTACAAAGGAAGCTCCAATCTCCACCACCTGGCGGTAAGTAAAGTAATTTATCATCAACGTATTGCTATCACTTTTCCTGTGTTTGCATGTATTACTGTTTCTCTGAAATGTGTATATGTTTTCACTATGCAAGTTATATTTTGTTTCCGGGGCATTAATTGTGTTTAAAATGTACGTTCTTCAAATATCTAGATTTTTTTTTATTAGAATTAATGGGATTTTGAACCAGCAACTACCGATTATTGTTCAACACACGATATATAAATAATTGATTAAGTCTTAAATTAAATTGCCATATAAATGTATGGACGTTTATACAATACGCAGAAAAATATGTAAACATAATTATGCCCTCGATAGAGAAATCTGTGGAAAGTACTGAGAATATACGGACTAGATGGCAAATTGCTGTACACAATGAAGAGCATGTATGAGGGTGCAAAGGCGCCAGTACGTATGGTGAATGAGCAGAACAATTTTTTTTTATCTGAATGTTGGGTTAAAGCAAGGGTGTGTGATGTTCCTATGGTTGTTCAATTAATATATGGATGGAGTCATTACAGAAATACAAGCAAGAGCAGTGGATGTTGGTGTACCGCTGAAAAGGGAAGGACACGAGTGGAAGTTACCTGTTCTGCTGTTTGCCGATGATACAGTTCTGATGAGCGATAGTGAATGGGAGTTGCAGGGTCTGGTAAATATGTTTGGAACAGTGTGTGAAAAACGGAATCTGAAGATAAATGCGGGGAAGAGTAAGGTTATGGTCTTTGAAAGCGGTGTAGCCACAGAGTGTGAGGTGAGGTTGAATGGTCAGGCTATGGAGAATGTCAGCTAATTTAAATATTTGGTCAGTGTGTTGAGTAAAGATGGGAGTATGGATGAAGAAGTGCGGGAGAGGATGCAACAGGGGAAAAGGGTTGTAGGAATGCTGAAAGCAATACCAAGTAATAGGGTGGTCAGCATGGAAGTAAAGAAGTCTTTGCACGACAGAGTGGTAATCCTGACATTGACTTGGGAGCAATGCATGGATGTTGTTGGAGAGACACAAACCAAGAGTGAGAGGGGTGGAAATGAGTTACTTGAGAAGTGCGTGCAGAGTTACATGTAGGGATAGACAGATAGATGAGGAAGTACGAGAGCGGTGTGGTGTGGATGTGTGAAAAGGAACACCTTGAGGTGGTTCGGCCATGTGGAACGTATGGGAAGCGAGAATATGACTAAGAGAGTGTACGAGACTGATTTGGAAGGACAGAGAGGGAGAGGTAAACCGAGAGAGAGTTGAATGGATGAAGTTCACATGCATGAAAGCGGTGCTGGGTGGGAGGAGGGGCGTCGACTGACTGGGGACAGAGGTGCATGGGGCCGTTTCGTTCGTGGTTCGGCTATAGAGAGAAGTTTCCTGGAACTATTCTGATATATATTCTGGAGCCTGCCAAGATTATCTAAGCTTTCGTGTCAGGTAATTTGTTATCTCGCTTTTAAACTCTGCAACACTCCCCTTCCTTTCCTGTTTCCCCTCAACCTTTTTCTGTGTTCACCTTTTCTCATTTTTCCTTTGCCCTCTTATCGCCATAAATCTCCTCAGGCAGGAAGGACCCATAAATAACAAAATGTATAAAAAGTGAAGGCCTAGTGAAGGAGAACCATAAACCATGGTAGCTCCAGGTACATACATCACAACTTCTAGACGTAAACATTGGATGTTCATTGATTATCATAAAATGCTATTATTCGTTCTTTACCGACACGTATTACTGTAGGTTTGCATTCATGTAATGATGATATATTTGTATATATATATATAGTGTATAATGAAAGTATGCTAATCATCATAATCAAGTTTGACAGTAACACTGAAGAAATGAACCATACTTTATGACATACATATATACATACACGTAAATCTAGTTCACTTAGGCTAGTTTATGGACAAGTATTCCTGTATTTTTGAACTCTCGAATGGCATTTGTGGCATTTTGTTCACACGTTTTCATTAAGCTATAATAGTTCGATATGCTCAATGCCGGAAAAAGCTCTCGTGTGACACCATCCTAAGTTACATTGCTGGGTCTTAAATCTCTTGGTTAAATGTGATCGAAATTCGAGTTACTTGTCAAACTGATGATTATATTCTATCTATATATCAATTGCCAGACGCCTTACTCCCCTTAATGAGGGTGGCCATACACAGAAGGCCCCTAAGCGGACCTATTCCCTGTAAGAGGGACAACCCTAGCCAGTTTACTGAAGGACTTACAGGATTCACCACTCAATTTAGCGGCTCGCTTGGTGTAGTGACTAGCGTCTCGGACTTCCACCCAGAAGGCCCGGGTTCGCGCCCACGCTCGGCGCATTAAAGATTTTTCACAAGCACCGAGTCGTTACCATCCCTCATGAGCAAAGGGATGGGGTAGTAGTACAGGACCCCAATGGAAATACGCCTAATCGGCCTTATTGAGCTATCCTTAGCTAGCTTAGCATGCGCTAGCTTTAAGAACTATTATTATTATTATTATTATTATTATTAATTTAGGATCCGTCTGACTCCGAGACCCTCTATTTATCTTGTTAGCACTATTTTTCTAAAGTGGTTTTCGGCTAGTCCACCCAATAACCTGCCTTACACTTAGATAAGCAGTATGGATTTGTATCAGGTTTACTCCCCTAGACAGGTTGCCGACCAAGGCTGACGAGTCCCATCCACCCGGATTATTATAAGGTTGTCTCTCCTAGATGGGTTCCCGACCAAGGCTAACGAGTTCCATCCACCCTTTAGTAATATGATTATATTACTAATAATAATTTATGGTGTACCTTTGCTACCTTAATTGTTAAATAATTCATAATTAGCCCTGGCAGTTTAATTATATATTGATGAGGTAATCATCCGCTGACAACAAATACGTCACTTATTAGAACACGGTAATGTCATGTTCGGGGATTTTTTTCTTTTTTTTTGTCACCGTAGTTTTGTTGTATATTTGGAACATATTAACAAATACTAGGCTATATATTTGTTCTAGTTACCTTGTTAGCACAATTGCCAGCTAGGTTAACACCTTACGAGCGGCCTAGGCGGTAATTTATATGTACCACCCAGCGGGGTGTTTTTACCCTAAATAGGGTTGTTTACGTGATCATTTTCATGCATAAATAAGACCCAGAGCGTAAAACAAGTATCTATCTCTGAAAGGGCATAAACAGAGCTTTCCAATGACACCCCAATCATCCTTGTACGACCACTGGTTTTCTTGCAACGATCGCGCAACACGAGTGCAAAAACCATGTAATTAGGTACTTTCCCTACATAATTCCCTGTGTAGTGAGTGTGAGGGGGGATGGAAGGGTGGTTTTCACTTCAGTTGGCCCACCGTGGTGGTGGGCGGCGGTCATAGCTTTACTACGCTCCTCACACCGCTCAGCTCTCTCTCTCTGCAACATTACGTGCTGAAAATGGCACACGACATAAGTTGTGAACCCCCAGTCCAAATTTATTTCACACAACATAAGTTGCGCTCCGCCAAAGAAGGGTTAAAGTGATATTAGAAGCACCGTATAACTATCATGTCATATGATTCTAACGGTAATTACTGTCTTCAACATATATAAACCTCCCGATATACATATCCCTATTTTACCGAAATAATACACCTTTTTGAACACTTAAACAATAATTATGAACTTTATATAAATACCATCACTCACTGGACACAGCAACACCTAACTAGTGGATGCAAAAACACCAGAAGCCAAACAATAGTCCGGTCTAGTTCATCCGCAGCTAGAACACACATACTAAAATTCACTAACCCTACCCACATACCCAAGACGGTGTGACCCGATAATAAACGGTAATGTTCATTGAATCTATACGGAATGAGATTATTTGAATCATGTAGTTTGTTGTGCATCTGAATTATCCACCGGCGGCCAAGAATTTCATCACCATGGTCTAACTTTAAGGTGAAATTTGAATGATGTTTATGTAAGAAAGCATTAGTTTTACGTATGAGTAGACTAATATTACTCTTTGTGTAACTGCGGTACACACATACACACACACGCCGAGACACACACACACCAGCAGTACCAGGTTATGTACAAATCGACTAGTATTCCTTATACTCCACGTAATTAAACTACTCTCTGGGAGTCCTTTCCTGGACGGATGGTGTCTAAAACCTCCTCCTGTTTATTTCATTTTCCCTTCACTTACTATTTTACCTGGTCCGTTCGCCATTTCCCCTACCCTCTTCTGCCTCTGCACATCACTGTTCCTCATTTACATAACGGCCATCAACACAATAATTGTCTGGCACTGCTTTGTCCGAAATACATAAAGCCTGCCTGTGATTAAATATGTGGTGATGTATTGTGATGTAACGTGGTGAATACTAGCTTGTATGTCAATATTATAGTACAGCGGAATGCCACTCATATTTATCTTAAAATATATCATTCCCCACTGCCTCTGTGTATCTTTGCTAACACCCCTATATACTGTATAGTATATTTTACAATCAAAATAGGATCAAACAGCGCACATTATATTCACTAATATATTGTCATAAACTACTCTATATTGTACACATATATTTCATATTATCATATTTTGCACGTACATTATTTGCTACCTTTCTCACTCTCGTATAGCTTCTTTAAACGTTAAATTGGCATCTTAGCTTCCACTCACACTCCTGCAGGTCTCTCTCTTAACATTTCCTGAACTTTCCTCTCACTGATATTTGTTCCTCTACGTGACTGCTTTCGATGAACTCTCTTTCTCTCTCAAAGCAGCGAGAACGATAAGTATATAATATCTGCAATAAGCATTATCTGTTCGAACATTCGAGGAAGTATTTTGAACTTTAATCTGGCTACCATTACTTAAAATCACATAAGTATAGTATAGTCCAAATAGAGGATATAATTGTCTACTATGGACTCTGTACAACTACTTCACCTCATTATTCTTGTTCACTCATTAATTTCCGTGGCTCCCTAACCATTACCTTTAATGCAAGTAAGGAAAACCCCGTTTTCAACGTTAGTCCTCAATTACAAACCCCAATGCACTTGAATAGATTAACCTTCTCCGACATATGACGCGATTTTGAGCCTATTGGGGATACTTTAAAGCCTTTGTTACCATCAGGAGTATTTAGAAACCTTTAGTTTAGTTACTTCATCCTCTGAGGTTGTCTTTGAGTTAGCTGTGGGCAGAAAACTAATTTTGGAGAGGTAATTATAAGTGAGAGAACTCTATTTCTTATTGCTAATCTGGCAACCTCTGCGTCATAAATGCGTGAAAGGGTTAATGAAAGCATATGATCCTTCCGGGAGTCGAACTCAGGACATCACACCCAGAGCATAAGTATCTGAACCATTACACCACCAACACATATTCTGGTTTTATGTGTATTACCTCTGCTTACGAAGTTATGTGTTCGCCTACATGTGTGTGCTTGTCTGTTTGTCGGCCAAACAATACATCTCACAAAGTTACAAACTGATTTTTACGAATTCGGTGAGCAGATAGGATATGCGCCAAGGATGAAGTGATTCAATTTAGGAAGCGATCCGGATCGTATTTTGTGACAAAACCAGCGTAGGCAAAGGTATGCATTCTACGAAGTGCCCCTGTATTTTTGATCGCATTTAATTTTCAATTTGCTGCCTCAACTTCCTTATGTTGAGTGCAATGGAGCACTCAGAAAATGTCTATCTATCTATTGCCTGACGCCGTGATCCCCGAAGAGGTGGCCACAAACGAACCGCCCCAAGCACCTCTGTCTCCAGTCAATCGCTGCCCATTCTCCCAAACATCACCGCCTTCATCCATATATTTCCTCACTCCATCCTTTCACCTCTCCTTCGGTTTACATCTCCCTTTCTGTCCTTCCACCTAGCTCTCGTACACTCTTTTATTCATTCTCTCGCTTCCCATTCGTTCCTTATGGCCGAACCATCTCAAAGTGTTCCTTTTGACACTTTCCAGCACATCTACCTCCACACCACAACTCCTTATTACTTCCTCATTCGTCTGTCTATCCCTCCATGTAACTCTGCACGCACTTCTTAACCCCTTCCGTCATATATAACGCGATCGCGTCATATGGCGGTTTGCCCAATAGTATCATATGACGCGATCGCATCATATTAACTTAGTGAAATAGCTCAACAATAAATTTATGACGCGATTTTGCTTCTTATAGAGCTCAGTAAGTTAGGTAAGTTAGATCATAAACTATCGGATGGTGGCAACCCCAAATTCCGACGACTTCTAACGGTCCCTCAGTGTGAGAAAGAGTGTTGTGGGGGAAATACCGGCTGCTCGGGCAACCCCTAACTTTCGTAAGTTAATTTGTTGGGGAGAGTTAAGTAACTAATTTTCACCCCTCTCACTCTTGGTTTGAGTCTCTCCACCAACGTCCATGCTTCGCTTCCGTAAGTAAGTGTCGAGATTACCACACTGTCACGCAAGGACTTCTTCACTACCATACTGACCACCCTATTTCTTGTTACTGTTTACAGCGTTCATACAACCCTCATCCCCTGTTGCATCCTCTCCAGCACTTCTTCATCCATAGTCCCATCTTTAATCAACACACTGCCCAGATACTTAAATGAGCTGATAATCTCCATAGCCTGACCATTCAACTTCACCTCACGCTCTGTGGCTTTACCCCTTTCGAAGACCATAACCTTGATCTTCCCCGAATTTATCTTGAGATTCCGTTTTTTGCACACTGTTCCAAACATAATTACCAGACCCTGCAACTCCCATTCATTATCGCTCATCAGAACTGTATCATCAGCAAACAGCAGTACAGGTAGCTTCCTCTCATTTCCCTCCCTTATCAGCGATACACCAACATCCACTGCTCTTCCTTGCATTTTTTTCATGACTCCATCCATATACACAGTAAACAACCACGGGGACATCACACACCCCTGTTTCAACCCAATTTTAAGATCAAAGAACTCACTCTGCTCATTCTCCACACGTACTGTTGCCTGTGCACCCTCACACATGCTCTTCACTGCTTTCAGCAACTTGCCATCTACTCCGTATAGTCTAAGTAGTTTCCACATACCTTCTATATCTACTCTGTCATAGGCCTTCTCAAAGTCCATAAAGGCTACATAAATCTTTTGTTGCTTCTCCAGATATTCCTCCACAACACAATTCAGGGTAAAAATCTGATCTACACATCCTCTTCCCTTCCTAAAACCGCCCTGCTCGTCACCTATCCATTTCTTCATTCTCGCTCTCACTCTCTCAATCACTACCCTACTGTACACCTTCCCTACTATGCTTAGAATAAATATTCCTCGGTGGTTACCACACACTCCTCTGTCCCCTTTACTCTTATATAGGGGGACAGCAATAATATTATGTATGTCTCACTAACGTTCGACAATGCTACATTTGATATATATAACAGTATATTTCCCACGTTATATTATGGTTTCACTACGATAAAACTTGTAATACCATTTTAAATATTATAAATAGAATGTATCCTGTTGCATTCTATGTGGTTACAGCTCACCTTGCTTCACATGTGTTGTATGTTCCCAATGTCTGCCTGCTACATAAAACATCATCCATTAAACAATTCTGCACAATCCAAAATATGTTAATTGTGCCTTGTTGCTTGTGTTCCTAATAATACCTGGCTTAGGCATGCGAAGCTATTTCCTTGCCATGTTGTGACAGACTATTCTTTGTTTTCTTTATTTTTTTTATTTTTTTTTATATGTGAGTGAGGGAGACAAAAGGCAGACCTGCCTGCAGCGAGTGCCTCCCTCATAATTGAAAGAGTGACATGGCCAAAGTCAAGGGCGTTCGAGCCAAAATGCCTGGACACATGAAGTTTGAAGCAATTTAAGTCAAAGGAGGAGAGAAAGAGTGATTTTGGGAGAGAGTTCCAGATCTCAGCTGTTGAATAGAAGAAAGTCTGAGAGCAACGTTTCACTCTTGGGATGGAGAGTTACACTGAGTAGGGGTGGGATTGTGTTGCAAGACGGGTATCATGTACCCTACATAGAGGAGGTGGTATACACTGGAGCTCTGAGGAGCACTGATTATTGTAGTAGCGATAGAATAGCGAGAGAGATGCAACATTGCGGCGAAGAGAGAGAGTTTGCAGAAAGTTGGGTATTGGGCGGGAATTAATGATACGAAAGGCCTTCCTTTCTATTTTGTCTAGGAGTGCGGTGTGAGAGGATCCTCCCCACACATGTGAACAATACTCAATACAAGGATGCACTGTGCCCCTGTACAGAGCAAGAAGCTGTGCAGGGGTAAAGAACCCCTTGAAGGGGGAGCAACTCTCGCCGAGGCCGCTGAGGAGGCCGAAACAACTCAAGGTAAGCGGTTGAGTACACCCAGCATCTGAAAGGCTGCTTTAGCTAGACTGGTCATATGGTCCTTCCAAGTGAGAGCAGAAGAAAATGAGACACCAAGAATTTTGAGAAAAGATGAGGGACTGATTTTTGTATTGTTGAAGAATAAAGGATAGTCCGCTGGGAGTTCCGGATGGGCAGATAGATGGAGAAATTGGGTTTTGGAAGCATTAACCCGTTGAGCCCCGGCTAGTTATAATATTTTGTTCACCCCAGTCCCAAGCCATTTTCACTTCTTTTTTTTTGTTTGCTAAAATGGACTTGCTCGATGCTTAAGGACTATTCATTAACATAACGTAATAGTGCCGATCCGAAGTAGAGGGTGGTGGACTTCTTAAGTTCATAGTCAAGGGTGGATTACTTCGGCTTCGGCCAACACTATTCTTTGGTGTTGTTGTTTCTTACTTCATTGTTTGATTGTTGACCAGACTAGATAATTCCTGTCTCTTTATTAGTCTGTTGTTGAACACTAGTACCGAGTTCTTGTATACCCCGTTATAGCAGATTGAACTCTGGAGGGTATTGGTGTTTTTTGTTCGGCTGGCAGTACTCAGGGGTTGGGATCGTGTGTTTCCGTTGTGGCAGCGAGCCGTATTCGAGTGCTGATTGAGAGCCCTTGTGTACGCGAGTGCCAGTTCGTAACAAATGGCGACCTTGCTTAGGATTTTGTGAACAGTATAAATTTGTGCAGAGTTGTACAACATTTGTTTGTTTGTATTTTAGCGTGCATATTGAAGAATATTTTTTTTGTATGGCAATTAGTAAAGCATTTAAGAGACTCCAGTTAATTTAGTAATTAGTGCTTGCATAGGAAGTTTAACACTTTTGTCTCGAGAATTTTTTTGTGGACTTCAGTATGTCGTGCATTAGCACTGACGATGAGCGAGAGATGTCATTTGAAGGTGTGCCGTTAGTAACCAGTGAGGAGGATGCTAGAATTTTTGTGAGTAAGCGGTACCACGTGACGGAGGAGAGGCTGACTGGGGTGGATGTTTGTGGCTTGCACCTGATAGCCAAGGTTTTGGGCATTTCCAATGTAGCAGGGATGTCCAAGGGGGAGCTGATTTCCTGGGTGTTGTGTGGGCGACATGGGGTTTTGGAGGAGAGGGCGTTTGGGGGGGTTCCTCCCCAGATCCCCTCTCACTCGACTCCCACAGTGCCGTCCACTCAGTTACCGGAGGTTAGCACTCTCCCACAGAGGGATGAGAATTGGCAGATTGGAGTGCCCTCGGGTGGTGCACGTGGTGGTTCCCCAGTTTTTGCCCCCCCTCCTTCAGTAGTGGCAGCTCCCTCTTCCTGCCTGTCTCCAGATATGGTATTTAGACTTGAGCTTGCTAAGATTGAGGCTAGGAAGCAGGAGAATGAGACTAGGAAGCAGGAGGATGAGACCAGGAGGCAGGAGGATGAGACGAGGAGGCATGAGATTGAGACCAGGAGGTATGAGGCTGAGCTTAGGTACGACTCGGAGAAATATTGTGCTAAATTAGATTTAGATAAGACTCGTGCAGAGTCGACAGGGACTCGGATGGGCCGTGAGGGCCAAGTAAGAGAACAGTCCTTGGCCCACTTAGTCAAATTGGTGCCGGTATTTAGTGAAACTGAAGTCACAGAATTTTTTAATCGTTTTGAGAAGAAGTGTAGGCAGCATAATTGGCCTGAAGAGAAGTGGGCAGCTCTAGTCTCCTCAAGACTTACGGGTAAGGGTCTGAAGGCTTATGATGCACTGCCTTTAGAGTCTTGCATTGACTACCCAGAATTGAAGAGAGCTGTCCTACGGGCATACGAGTTGCAACCGGAAACATATCGATTGAAGTTACGGGGTGTTACAAAGACTAGGGAGGCGACCTTTCTTGAACATGCCCGGGACTTAAAAGATGCACTTAAAAACTGGACACGTTCTGAGAAAGCTGAGACGGCAGAACAGTTGACTGAGCTGTTTCTGCTCGAGCAGTTTTATAAGTGTACTGGTGCAGACATGACTTTAACTATTAAAGAAAAGAACCCAAGAACTCTTCAAGAGGCAGCTGAGATGGCTGACCTCAGGTTGTCGCTAATCAGGGGATGTGAATCTGTAAAGCGTGTTGATGCAGTTCCCAAGGGGCGCGATACTCCAAACCCTCGAGCTCAGGACAATCACTATAGATATAAACCTCAGTTTAAAAGCCAAGATACCAGGACTGAACCAAAGACTACAGAAGGGTCAGAACTCCGCCCCTTATCAGAAGAGACCGATAGGGGAAGTGGAATGTTTTCATTGTAGAAAGAAGGGGCATTATGCAAAATCTTGTCCTAGTAAGCTGCCAACTGCAGCCGTGTCTTTGGTGCGCAGCATAGGTGTGGCTGAAATGTCATCTGGATTTACCCAGGGTAGTTTGCCAGCGGGAGGGTCACAGGCTATGTATAAGACTCAGGAAGGCTCGTCCCCTGTCCGTGATGTCTTTTGCGCCCATAGAGGGACCGGTAGGGTAAGTTGGGCGGGTTGCCAGCATAAGGTGGAAGTTTTGCGTGATACTGGAGCTTCACAGACACTTTTGAAGAATTTCACGGGGCGACCAATTAATGCGGCACGGGTGGTTGTTGTTCAGGGTATTAATGCGACCAGGTCATACCCGTTGGTTCGTGTGGAGCTGGAAGTTGATGGTGTGATTAAGGACTTAGATGTTGGGATCGTTGAGAAATTGCCAGTGGAGGGCGTCGACCTTCTTCTCGGCAATGACTTTGCGGTGCCTACTTTAGAAGTTCCACCCTTAGTCGTTGTCGAGAGGCCGGCCGACGTGAGTAGGGAGGAACAAGAGTGGGTATTGAGTTGTCAACGCCAACAGATGGCATGTGTGGTAACTCGTTCCCAAGCATTTAAAGTAGCACAGCCTATTTCCCAGGCCACAGAACAGCGGAGGAAGGGAATTAAGGAGAAGCGGAAGGCTGGGAAAAGTTTGAAGAGTTTAGAACCAGTGGCTCTCCCAAAAGACCCAATAGCAGGACCTTTGACCGAGTCTGTTGTAACTCCAGTGCCTAACACAGTTGATAAAGTAGTGGAGGAGGCAGAGACTCAGAGACAGCACCGTTACCTGCAGCGAGAAAACCGGATGTCTAAGTTGGATGTTGGGGGAGGGCATGAGTTGTTGACCAAGCAGTTAGACATGTTGGCTCCCACAGACATTCGAAAGTTGCAATTAGAGGATCCAGAGGTTTTGCAGTGTACCGATGGGGCTGTGGAGTTAGAAGAAGATAGGGATGCAAAGGCAGGGGATTTTTTTTTCTTTAATGGAATTTTATACCACCGATATCAAGATCCTAAAAGGAACTGGGAGGGCGGATCAGGTACAGTTGACCAGCTGGTCGTGCCAGAGGGCTGCAGGGAAAGTTTGCTTAGGTTGGCTCATGATTCTCCATTATCAGGACATTTGGGTGCCAAGAAAACGGTGGCGGCTTTGGGGAAATTGTTTTGGTGGCCGGGGATGAAGTCTCATGTGCAGTCATGGATAAACTCGTGTGATATTTGTCAACGTGTCGGGAAACCGAACCAAGTTATTCCTATGGCTCCGTTACACCCTATTCCTGTGATTGGGCCACCCTTTAGTAAAATTATTGTTGACATGGTTGGTCCACTCCCTCCCACTAAGGCTGGAAATAAATTTTGGTTAACCATAATGGATGTTGCCACTAGATACCCCGATGCATACCCTATGAAAAATGGAATGGCTAAGACGGTAGTCAGTAACTTGTTGTGGTACTTCTCAAGGTACGGGTACCCGGAGGATATTCAGTCTGATCAGGGATCTAATTTCACCTCCAACATGTTCAAGCAAACAATGCAACAGCATGGGATACGAGCAGTAGTATCGTCAGCGTATCACGCTGAGAGTCAAGGGGTGCTTGAGCGGTGGCATGCTACACTTAAAAGCATGCTCAGGTGTTATTGTGCTGACAACGGTATGGATTGGGATCTTGGATTGCCTTATGTGCTGTTTGCTGCTCGGGAGGTACCTGGTGAGAGCCTGGGATTTAGTCCAAACGAGCTGATTTTTGGACACCGTGTCAGGGGCCCCCTTAACATGCTGAAAGAAATTTGGGAGGGGACTGTGCAGCCTTGTCCATTATTAAAGTATGTGCTTGAAAGCCGTGAGCGCATGCTTAAGAGTCTGGAGATGGCAGGTAGAAATTTGACAGAATCACAAGCTTTGATGAAGGACAGGTATGATCGCAAAGTGAGGCTCCGGAAGTTCACTGTAGGACAAGAGGTATTCATTTTGTTGCCTTTGGTTGGTAACCCCCTCTCTGCGAAGTACACTGGACCTTATAAAATTGTAGAAAAAATTTCAGACTTAGATTACCTTGTTGCCACTCCAAACAGGAGGAAAAAGAACCAGTTATGTCACGTGAACCTTATTAAAGAGTATGTGAGGCGCCCTCTGAGCCTCTCACTGTCCCTGTGTTGGCTTGTTGCGGCCGTGGTGGAGAAGGAGAGGGGGACAGTCAAGCTTCGGAGGAGGATAGCGGGGATCAACATGTTTCAGCGGATCAGTGGGCGGGGAACTCGAGCCTAAGGGCTGACGAGGCTATAGCTCATTTGCCTGAGCCGCAGTTTGATGCTATCCGTCAGTTGTTCAGTTCATACCCCACTGTATTTGCTGAACACCCAGGCCTCACTACTCAGGCTATGCATGATGTTGACGTGGGGGACCATATACCCTTTAAGTCAATACCGTGTGCCCCCCATAAAACTACCAGCTCTGAGGGATGAGTTGGAGTATATGGTCGGTAGAGGGTTGATAGAGAAAGGCACAGTTAAGTGGACTTCCCCGTAACACTGCAGCCTAAGCCAGATGGCAAGGTACGCTTTTGTATTGATTTCCGTAGGTTAAACGGTTTGACTCCAACTAACCCATATCCTCTTCCTCGGGTTGATGATAGTGTTGACAAAATTGGTAATGCTCGTTTTTTGTCTAAAGTAGATTTAGTAAAAGGTTACTGGCAAGTACCTTTGTCCGAGCGTGCTAAAGAGGTATGTGGTTTTGTTGTGGACGGGAGTACCTACCAGTGCAATGTTATGCCTTACGGACTTAAGAATGCACCAGCAACGTTTCAGAACCTGATGAATGAAATTGTAAAGGACATTCCGAATTGCACCGTATATTTGGATGATGTAATCATTTATGATGACGACTTTGAGAGCCATTGTGAGCACCTTGAGACCTTGTTCCGGAAACTTAGTGAAGCAGGTCTGGTAGTAAATTTGGCAATGTGTGACTTCGTAAAAGCCACTGTGCAGTACCTTGGGTTTGTAGTGGGAAGGGGACAGGTGTGCCCTCCTCAGAACAAGGTACAGGCTATCAATAAATTTCCGCACCCAACAACCAAGAAGCAGATTATGAGATTCTTGGGTATGATAGGCTACTACAGACGCTTCATAAAAGGTTACTCAACGGTGTTGGCACCTCTCACAGATTTGTTATCTAAAGACAAAAAGTTTTTGTGGGCACCTGAGTGTGAAAAGGCTTTCACTTTGGTGAAACATTTGCTATGTACTCACCCGATACTCAGGGCCCCAGACTTTAACAGGCCTTTTCAGCTGGCAACAGATGCTAGTGGTGTAGGGCTGGTGCCGTCTTGCTACAGACAGACAATGAAGGTGTGGAACACCCAGTAAGTTTCTTTTCTAAGAAGTTCAATGCTGCACAAAAGAACTATTCTACAATAGAAAAGGAATTACTGGCGATTGTGCTGTCGCTCAGGAACTTCGAGGTGTATGTTCCAGCCTATGGCCCAGTCGTGGTTATCTACACTGATCATCACCCTTTGAGATTCCTGAATCAATTTCACAATCGCAATATGAGACTGACCAGGTGGTCTTTGATGTTGCAGGAGTATAACCTGGACATCCGTCATATTGCTGGATGTGACAATGTGATCGCGGATTGTTTATCAAGGGTGGATGATCAGTCGTAGGCTATCACAGGTGTGTGGGTTTGAGTGGAGGAAAATAGGCTGCCCTTATAGTGCAGCCGGGAAAAACATATTAAAATATAAAAATCATATAGGCTAAAAACTCTTTCTTTTGATATAGGTGATCGTAAAAGTTTGTCATAGCCTATAGAGCTTGAGTAGTCCACAAACTATCAAACGGCTGAGCAGCTGTAAGCTCGCTCTGGGAGCATGATATTGTGTCTTTTTGCTATTGTTGGGAGGATTTATAAAATGTGAATTTTGTTTAATAATAAGATGTGTTTTGGTGATAAACTCAGCTTTGTTTTAGTGCCATGCGGTCGCTGGGTGTGAGGGGCTTGATGGGGTTCTGTGTTTGTCAGATTTTAGCTCAGGGTTGAGCGAGTAAAATCTTGGGGGAGGTGTGACGCATGTCCACGTGTGAGCATGCTGTACAGAACGCCTAGTCATGCCCCACTCTTGCTAGGATTGTCAGGGCAGGAACTTTGGCTGTAGTCTATGTAGAGTTTCCTAACTCAGTTCATGTGAGCCGTTGTACTATAAGTATTATGAATATGTATTTTGTTTTCATCTGATTCAACGAGTTCTACTTTATATCATTAGTTATAAGTATTGTGTGTAAAACTTATTTGTAATGATGGGAAGAGAAACAGCCACAGTTAGGTGTCAGTGGGTACGCCAGGCAGGAGGTAGGCCTAACTCACTCGCATTCCTCCCTCCCTCAGTGCTAGGGGAGCCTTTGTGTATCCCAGAGGAGAGAGAGAAATTACGTAATGGTTGTCAGTGGGCGGTCCTTAGTAGTTCACGTTGGGCTCACTAGAGGGCCGGGTATAAAAGGGAAGTCTAGCCATTTTTTCATCAGAACTCATTAGGCAGAGCGACTTCTCATTTCCCTTGCTAACTATTTATATTCTTCTGACTGATGGGAACTTTCTCTACTACCTTACATTCTTATTTCCTCTTTTCCCTGCCCTGTTTAACTTCCATGGTCCCGTTGGTGCAGAGCTAGTCAGCCAACGTATTATCGCTTGAGTTCTCACGAGATACTTGCCTATTAGATAGCCTATTTTGGAAGGGTTGACTTAGAATAGGATTGATTTATGTTTGTTGCACTTGTATATGCATTTCCCTGTGTGTTATTATTATTATTCCTGTTTTCTGCTGGTCTAGGTAATGCTAGACTGGGGTAAGGCTTTTCTGTGTTACGAGTTGTTGTTTGATGCAGTGGTTAAGCAATAAACCTGCATACTCATTTCGGTTCAGTGGAGTCTAGGTTGTCTTCGCGGCTGACTGTGTTGAGTTTATAATTTACAGTGCGTGAGGGCAAGAGCCTAACCACCCTGTATTTTATTAACAGTTTGTTTTTACTTTGTCAAGGAGCCGGGAGAAAACCAGATACAAGGGATCTGGATTTCTCAAAGTGCACTTGTTAGTTTTAACGTAATACTTTAAACAGTCGTGAGGACTTCGCTAGGCTACGAGCCGTTTTTGCTCAGTCACTGCTACCTTTTGCCCACAGTAACCCAGCTAAACTTTACTCAATTAGTAGATACAGAATAGTATTGAAGCTTTCCTTATGTATGATATTGTTTATGCACTATTGATTTCATGTGTTGCAAGCTTGGCTACTTTAGTGATTAGTGGCCCACGAGCACAATCCGAGTAGGCTATTGCCGTTGCATTTGCGGAGTGCTTCCTTTTAATGTTTGCCATTTACTATTGCATATTCTTTTAATTATTCTTATGCCAATTTAAGCCTTTACTAGTATTTAATTGCCAGTGTTTTTGCTTATTGAATTACTGTTCAAAATCCGATACGTACTTCTTACGAGCATCCGAGAAGCATCTAACTTTTTCAGAAGATTCCTTGCTAGATGCTTAACCCTTCTTTAGCGGGGTCGGACTTAAGTCCGATACGAGAAAATTGGACTAAATGGCGGGGTCGGACTTAAGTCCGTGGGCGTATTCCCGCCCTAATTTAGGTGGAAAGCGAAACTTGGTGGTCAGGCGGTGTACTACAAGGGCCCACCCACACATCCCCACTGTGTGACCGTGACTAAGTGACCCTCAAGCAGCCATAATGGAAGGTCAAGATTTGCCCGTGTTCGATTCGGTGGCCGCCATCCCTAGTGCGTCGCGCCACCCTACTAACCACGCCCGGCTTACCACCCAGGAACTAGATATCATGCTGAACTCTTCAGAACTTTCTAATAAGCTGTTGGATGAAACCGTCGAAGGTCTGGGTGAGAGTTTTGGTAATGTGGATGACTCGGAAGACGAAAATAACCCGATCATAGGCTCTCACCCCAAGAATAATTTGCGTGGGGTGGATGTTGTGGTTGATATTGGACAGACCCTTGAGCAAATTGGAGACGTTCCTGACGAAGAACATACTGGTGTGGGTGTTGGTAAGTACAATTTATATTTTATAATTGCTTGAAAATGTGATTGCAAGCATTTTATCACCTTACGAGCGGCTGGTGGAGTATATTTCACTGTGCCGCCCAGCGGGTTTTTTTTTTTACCCTAAATGGGGTTGTTCCGTGCTCTTTTTCATGCATAAACAAGACCCAGAGCGTAATACAAGTATGTATCCTGAAAGTGCGTAAATTGAGCTTTCCAATGACACCCGAACCATCCTTTTACGATCACTGGTTGTCTTTCAACGATCGTAAAACACAAGTGCAAAAACCCTAAAATACGGTAATTTCCTTATATAATTCCCTGTGTGGCGAGCGGTCTTGAGGTAATTTATGCTCCTAATCACCGCTCCGCTCTCTCTCAGAGCACATTACGTCCTCAAAATTGCACTCTACAAGAAATTTCCTTTGCATTTTATAGCGTATTATTTGCAGGCGTTCGGTAAATTTTTTACTGTAATACAAACAACGAAAGATTGAATATTTGTGCTTGGCATTATATGATTGTGGAGAACAGATGTAGGCCTACCGTATATATTATATTTTCATATATAGGATACATGTGTAAAAAATTTATATTATCACGACTCTCTCTCTCTCTGTCTCACTCTCTTTGTTTGTACTCCTTTGTACTCTCTTTGTCTGATGTAGGCCAGGGCACGCCCCTAACTAATCTCTTCCCTCCCAGGGGAAATCACACCTAGCAGATGTTTTTGACCTCCCCTCTCTCTCTGTCTGTCTCTTCCTCTCTGAGTCTACCTATACTGCATGTGACATTGAAATTGCTTGAGAGTTTGATTGCAAGCATTTTATAGCGTATTATTTGCAGGCGTTCGGTAAATTTCTCACGATAACCAGGGTGTATGGTACATTTCTCACGATAATACAAGCAACAACGAAGCTTGGCGAAGATTGTGGTCTACAATATACCTTTTTTATAATTGCATGTGACCTTGTAATTGCTTGAAAGTTTGATTGCAAGCATTTTATAGCGTATTATTTGCAGGCGTTCAATAAATTTGATAAATATATCAAAATAAGTCCTGTGGGACTATGAAATAGCTATTATTGGACAAGGAAAATATTTTGTTCATCCCTCCACTGGAACATCAACAACAATGTCAACAACGTATCGCCGTCGGTAATCGTAAGATTCAGAGTCGTAAAGATTCCAGGACGAGCTCAATAGAAAATGAATGAATGAAATGAATGAGTGTGCAGTACTGCCAATACATATAGCGACTTCCGCTAGATCTAGAGACCTTTACTTCGATCTAGCAGCAATGACTTACACTAGCGGTTTTGTTTTGAAATTTCAGAACAATTTCGAAGTGATATTATATGGATTTTGCCAATTCATATTTCTAGTGGTATTTATCATGTCTTACATCTAACAATATATGCTAGCGGATTTAACTTCAATTGGTAACCCTCCCGCTCGAGTCGGCTCCAAGAAAATCGATAATGGTGGCACTTTAGTAAACAGGTGATAAACAAAACCGCATGCGGATCGGTTTGGTGTATCGGTATTATGGTAAGTTGGCTACCTACTATTGTTTATACGATATAGTAAGTAATGATAAGTAAATTATTGTATATTATATATAAAACAAAAACAAAATTCCTGCAAAGCAAGCGAAACAGAAAGAGAGAGAGAGAGAGAGAGAGAGAATGCAGAAACTGAACTGAAGAAAGAGTGAACAAGATATAATAATACAGAAATATTACAAGCAAATAAATGAAATAGAGGGATTAGTTAGAGAAAATAATAATGAGAAATACATAATACGGATGAGGAAGAGAGAAAGCGAGCGAGCCAGAGAGAGAGAGAGACAGGAGGAGTGAGAGAGATTAGAGAAAATAGAGAGATTGCAAGCATTTTATAGCGTATTATTTGCAGGCGTTCAGTAAATTTCTTACGTTAATACAAACAATGAAAGATTGAATATTTGTGCTTGGCATTATATGATTGTGGGGAACAGATGTAGGCCTACCGTATATATTATTTGTTCATATATATATGATACATATGTAACATTGTTATATTATCACGACACTCTCTCTCTCTTGTCTCTTCCTCTCTGGGTCTACCTATAGCCTACATTTATAATTGCATGTGACCTTGAAATTGCTTGAGAGTTTGATTGCAAGCATTTTATAGCGTATTATTTGAAGGCGTTCAGTAAATTTCTTACGGTAATACAAACAACCAAACAACGAAAGATTGAATATTTGTGCTGCACATCCCTCATACGAAATACCATTCCCACCGTATAGAGAGAATACAGAAACTGAACTGAAGAAAGAGTGAAAAAGATATAATAATACAGCAATATTACAAGCAAATAAATGAAATAGAGGGATTAGTTAGAGAAAATAATAATGAAAAATACATATACGGATGAGGAAGAGAGAAAGGGAGCACAAGAGAGGGAAAGCGAGCGAGCCAGAGAGAGAGAGAGAGAGAAAGACAGACAGACAGACAGGAGTGAGAGAGAGAGAAAGAGACAGACAGACAGGAGTGAGAGAGAGAGAGAGAAAGAAAGAGAGAGAGAGAGAATACCGAAATAAGGAGAAATAAGAGAAAAATAAGACCGATTACCAAAGAAATAGTAGACGCGCGAGAGGCCAAAGTCAGGCCAAAGCGAACACAACCGAACGCGCCCGGGAAATAGACCAAAAAGTACCTCCTCTTCCTCATCTCTTCCCACCCTCCACACTCATTCATAACATCCATTCATAGACTTATATGGGGAGACGGAGAGTTGCTCTTTCCAAAAATGATCGTTTCGTTCGCATTGGAGCCATAGTAACGGCGCTAGGGCGAGTGAAATTGAGCGAATATTTCGGGATTATGCCCGCTGAGCAGTACAGTGTAAAATACCTTACCACCCGCTAAATAAGGGTTAAGGACTATTAATTAACGTAACGTAATAGTGCCGATCCGAAGTAGAGGGTGGTGGACTTCTTAAGTTCATAGTCAAGAATGGATTACTTCGGCTTCGGCCAACACTATTCTTTGGTGTTGTTGTTTCTTACTTCATTGTTTGATTGTTTGACCAGACTAGATAATTCCTGTCTCTTTATTAGTCTGTTGTTGAACACTAGTACCGAGTTCTTGTATACCCCGTTATAGCAGATTGAACTCTGGAGGGTATTGGTGTTTTTTGTTCGGCTGGCAGTACTCAGGGGTTGGGATCGTGTGTTTCCGTTGTGGCAGCGAGCCGTATTCGAGTCCTGATTGAGAGCCCTTGTGTACCCGAGTGCCAGTTCGTAACATGAGAAGTCTATTATCGCACTTGCTTAAATTAGTCCCTGTGTTCGATGAGTCTGGTGTGACTGAGTTTTTTGCACGGTTTGAGAAGAAGTGTCGGGAGCATGAGTGGCCGGAGATTAAGTGGGCAGCCCTTGTATCATCAAAGCTTGTTGGGAAAGGTCTCAAGGCATATGACTCGCTGTCATTGGAGGACTGTACTAACTATGTGGTGTTGAAGGAGGCTGTGCTCTGGGCCTATGAGTTGCAACCAGAAACCTACAGGTTGAAATTTCGGGGCGTTGAAAAGAGGAAGGCGAGCTCTTTCCTTGAACATGCCCGGGAACTGACTGACACTATGGGGAACTGGCTCCGGTCTGAGAATGCGACAACAGTTGATCAGGTTTAGCAGTTCTTTTTATTGGAGCAGTTCTTCCGGTGCACAGGCAGCGACCTGACATTAAACCTGAAGAAAAAATGCCCTAAGACCGTAGAGGAGGCAGCTAAGCTTGCTGACCTCCGGCTTTCTTTGATTCGTGGGTGCGGGTCTGCTCATCGAAGTGAGACAGGTAACAAGGGGCGTAACACTCCACCCCCCAGAGTCAATGAAGCACAAAATAATACTGTAAAAAGTAAGAGCAATGATACCCATTATAACTACAAACACAAAACCGTCCCTTTTTCAAAAGGGCAGGGCCCTTCCCCATCACCTCAAGGGGGGAAGTCTAGTGGTGAAGTGAAATGTTTTAAATGTCAGGAGGTGGGTCACTGTGCACGTACACGTCCGAGTAATATTCCTGCTAAGCATGTGTCTTTGGTTCGCAACATGGGGGTGTCTCTGAGTTCTTCTGCGTCTGCCCGGGGTAGGTCGTCAGTTGCGGGTACACAGCCTGTGAAGAAGGGTTTGGAGGGCTCGACACCTGTCCAAGACACTTTTTGCAGCCATCGAGGGCGCGGGCTTGTGAGCTAGGGGAATACTAAACATCAGGTCAAATTGTTGCGTGACACTGGGGCATCACAGACACTTCTTAAAAATGTCACAGGCAAACCTATAAACGCGGCTCGGGTTGTTGTGGTACAGGGGATCAATGCTACCAGGTCATACCCGTTGATTAGGTTGGAGCTGGAGGTGGATGGTGTGTGTCGTGAACTTGATGTTGGGATCGTAGAGAGCTTGCCAGTTGAGGGCGTCGACCTCCTTCTGGGCAACGACTTTGCGGTGCTCACTTCGGAGGTTCCACCCTTAGTGGTTGCCGAGAGGGCGGCCGACGTTAATAGGGAGAATCGGGAGTGGGTCGAGAGGTGTCAGCTTAAACAGATGGCCTGTGCAGTCACCCGTTCTCGCGCGTCAGTTCAGTCACAACCATTGTCTCAGTCTTCAGACCAGCGGAGGAACGGTCGGAAGGAACAAGCTGAAGCTGGGAGTTTTGTGAGTTTTGCTCCAGCGGCTCTCCTTAGCGGCTTAGTACTTATCCCAGAGGTGAGCTCCGGAGTGGCCATAGAACCTGTCACCCTTAGTGACATGGTTGGGCGTGATGGCACTCCTCGACTTAGTAGTTTCCAGTTGGAGGAGAGTTGTGGGAACGGGGCTATCAAACACGAGGACGGGGAAACAAGTCATGTGAACCTGTTGGAGGAGTTTGTGAGGCAACCACTTGAGCAGCCTACTGTCCCTGTGTTGGTCTGCAGCGGCCAAGGTGGAGAACGAGAGGGGGGCAGTAGGGCACAGGTGGAGGAGAGTAGGGATTTTCATGTCTCGGCGGAGCAGTGGGCGGGGGACACGAGTCTGGTGGCTGTGGAAGCGCTAGAGCACCTGCCTGAGCAGCAGTGTGCAGCGTTCCAGCACCAGCTCGGTTCATACCCCACTGGTCGTGCCGAGCCCCTGAGCCTCACAACTCGGGTGGCACAAGATGTTCCGCGGGCAGGTCACGTGAATGTTGAATTACCGTTAGCTTCGTTTCGGTGGTTCAAGGTGGGCGACGAGGCTTGGACATGGTTGTCAGGTCAGGGTCGACCCATGGCTGCCAAGGGTGGTGGTCAGAAGGAGAACTTTGAGCAGATTGGTGAGGTTGGCTGTGGCATAGAAGTGCCCGGTCGTCGCATAGCCTCCCAATGCTGCTCTAGTCGAATGCAACAGCCCTACCATAGACCGACTGTATCTGGCCATGTCGCTAAAAGCGGTGATGCTGCGCAGGCAGATGTAGTCGTAGGGAATGCGGGGGTGCGCATGTACGGTATCGGCTGGGAAGCCGTAGCTATCATGAACTATGGGGGTAACTGCACAGGTGGTAGTGATTGTCCCTCTCATGACCTGGCTGTTCTAGGGACGAAGCTGGAGAAGGAGGGAGACTACAGGTTAGAAGCTGCAGTCTCGGCTGGGTTGTGGGAGGGCACTAGGCATGTTGTTCTGCGAGATAAGTTGTTTACTAGGCTGTGGCAGTGCATCTGCATGTTTGTTGCTTCTCCAGGCCTGATTTACGGGGTAGGATCCGACATGGAGGCTGGAGACAGTGCGAGACTCGGTTTAATTCCCTACCGTATAAATCCTGCTAAAAAGCCTGTCGTGAAAACAGAGCTAGACGACATGTGGAAAAAGGGTCTGAGGGATAAAGGATATTGTGAGTGGTCGTTGCCAGTGAGTTTGCAACCTGAGTTGAGGGTCAAGATCAGTATGTGTGCATTATCCCTGAATGACACCTATCCATTGCCTAAGGGTCTGAGGGATAAGGAATGTCGTGAGTGGTCGTTGCCTGTAACTTTGCAACCTGTGTTAAGTGGCAAAATCAGTGAGTGTGTTGATTGCGAGAGTGTGTGTGCATTATCCCTGACAGACGCCTATACCTTATCGAGAGTTGACGATACAATAGACCGCCTCGGGGCTGCATCACCTATCACAAAGGTAGAACTAGTGAAAGGTTATTGGCAGGCCCCGTTGCCGGAAAGAGCGAAGAAAAATGCCAGTCTTGTGATGAACTGGGCAGTTTATCAGTGCCAGGTGTTGTTTTGCTGCCGGGACACAAGTTGGATGTGTCGCACGCTAAGGGCACTGATAATGTTTTGGCTGATTGTTTGTCATGGGAGGGTTTGTTTGCAGGAGAACCCTCGCCGTTCAGTCAGTGTAGGTTGCGTGGAGGAAAATAGGCTACATATATTTAAAGCCGAACAAAAACAACAATAACATTTAAAAATCAACATAAAAACTCTTTCTGTTATAGTAAATTTAAGTATGTTTTGTTACAGCTGAAGCACTAGCTATTAGTGGGCTGAGTTTCGTAGAACTCGCTTTCGGAGCATAACAATTTTAAGTATTGCTATTGTGTTGAGGGGGTAAATATGTAAGTTTGTTTCATTTTATAAGTTTTTTTTTTTTGTGTGTGTAACCTACAGTATATGCTGTATTATTGTGCTGGGGTGGGGAGGTTAGGTGACGTGTGCCGATTTCAGATATCAGAACTTGCCTAATGTTAACTGTCTGATATCTTGGGGGGGCGTGTGACGCACGTCAGCTTCCCAGCGACCACAAGGGGGTAGCGGCTCGCTCCCCATCCTCTTCTCCCCTCTCCCCAGGCAGTGTTATGGGCTGTAGGTTATTGATTAAGTTCTAGTTTCTTCCTAGTGCATCATAGTGTCACAGGTAGTCTAGAAATACTCTTTATTTTTACCTGTGACAATGCATTGTATTTTATTCCAGCTGTCATAGATTTAATGTATAAGATGCATTGTGGAGGGAGAGAGAGAATAGCGAGAGCGCGGTGGTAATGTGAGCATGCGTAGGTATGTGTTGCCTCCCTCACTCGAGGAGTTTTCCCGCTCGCGTGCTTTCCCGCGCCCTTGATTGGCTGGGGGCTCCTGGCGCCTTCTGCAGCCTTGCTGGCTGGCGACGTAGTCGTCTGTGATTGGCGGCCGCGGTCCTGGGACGGTGGTGCGGGCTCCTGTCCTTGTGTCTCCCTCAGAGCTCCTCTTAGTGCTGTAACGCTAACATCCCTTTGCAATCTATCAGCCCACCTCACCCTCCTATTGCGAACTTTCTCTACCACTGCTTACCTTCTTCTCTCTGTATATCCTACTATTAATTAACTGTCCTTCCCCTTGACGTTGATTTCATATATCCGTCACTGTATTATACAGCGAGCTCTCAGAGATATTATATGTACGTAGTTAGGCATTTTGGATCAGAGGGTTATCCATTTTGGCTTGGGGAGGTTTGACATACTCATTGTGTTGCCCCAACCTTATTTTCTTGGGCGTCTGCCAGGTTAGTCGATGCTAGACTGGGGAGAGGCTATCAGGTTGCAGTTTCCTATGAGCATAGACTTCGTTGAGCCTATGCAACTGTACCAGATACCTGCGGAGGCCTAGGTCATTTTCTTGTCTGTGTACCTTAGAGCCTAGCACTGTGTTGGCATGAGGGTGTTTGCCTAGTCCACCCAGCACTGTGCTAGCTCGTTAGCTTTTGACTTAGGAGGGTCGCCAGGAGAGAACCAGGTACACGAGACCTGGATCTCTCAAGAGAGCACCCCGTCATTTAATGTAACTAGGTGCACAGACTTGAGAACGACACTAGGCTACCGAGCAGGTGGCTCGGCCCAGGTAGCCTAGCCTATGACTCCCTTGCTAGACTTCGTCCACCTGGCAGACCCCCGATTAGGGTTTATAATCTCATTGTGTATATGTGTGCAGAATTATTGTTCCTTATGTTTTTAGTAAGTCGTGATTGTTGCTGAAAGACCCAAACAGAGCAGGCTCGTGCTTGGTGGGAGAAAGCACATCTTTTTGTGGTTAGAGTTTAGACTGCCACTGTTTTATAATTACACCTGTGCCAGAGAACACCGTATGTCCCTACACTATATATGTTTCCACAGTAATAATACACAGTTCAGAATCCGATACGTACTTCTTTGATGCATCTGACTTTTGCAGAAGATTCTGGCATGATGCTTTAGGACTTTCTTTGTTTCACTTTCTTTCAGACAGGAGTGACAGTTTACTGATTATTTAACGTAACGTTAATTATCCTTCTTCTAGTTTGCTATTAGATCGTTGCTGCGATTTAACTACGCTATCTATCTTTTTCCTTGTATACTTTAATAAAGTAATCGTATGTTGTATGAGTATAGGCTGCTTCAGTGATCATCAGCCTATAGTGTGCACCTTTTACCGAGTCATAGGATACCGCGTTGCCCAGGCACGACTCAGGGCGGTATAGGTGTTTTGTTTATCAGTGGTTAAGGCAGGGGTTGGAACTAGTGTTACCGTTGTTGCATTTAGCCTTATCTAGTCCAATGATGAAGAGCCCCGTGTCTTGCAGAACCTGGATCGTAACAGCAACCATCGTAAGATAACTTTCGCTTTAAAGTTTACGAGTAACGAACCAAATAGTAGCATCGAAAAAGTCCCTAATTTCAAGAAAGCAAACTTTCATAAACTTAGAGCTATGTTTAAAGAAACTGTCTGGAGCTTTTTAATTAACAATAACGACATAAATACATCTTGGAAGTTATTCGAAACCACTTACCTAAAAGCAGTGCAAGACTGCATACCATCGAAAATACGGCGTCCAGGCCATAATAATAAGCCCAAATGGTGGAATAAAGATATTTCAAACTGCCTGCTTGCTAAAAAATGTGCAAATGATAGATTAAAATCCTCACAATATTACGAAGAACGGGTGAAATTTGTAGAGCTACGACGCAAAGCCAAAAAGTTAATTAAGCAAAGTAAAAAGACCTTAGAGTTACATATTGCGAATCAAAGTAAAACAAACCCGAAAGAATTCTATAGTTATATCAGAAAGAAAAAAAGTTGTTACTTCAACTGTTGGACCGTTTAGTCGATGAAAATAAGAGAATACACCAAAGACGAAGTACAAATGAGTAATGCCCTTAATACCTTCTTTGCATCAGTTTTTACAAGAGAAGACCTCAGTGATATCCCTACACCATCGCCGATTCAGATTGATAATTCAGATGTTCTAAGCAATATCACCGTTACAGAGAGAGAAGTATTGAATTGTTTAGATAAAATCAAGGTAAATAAAACGCCTGGACCGCATACAATCTCGCCTAGAGTTTTAAAGGAAGCTAAGAATTAGCTCTCCAAACCACTGACATTACTATTCAATAAATCCTTGCAGTCTGGAACTATGCCTGATCAGTGGAAGCTAGCCAACGTAACCCCGATATTAAAAAAAGGCAGCAAATCCCTACCCTGTAACTATCGTCCTATTAGCTTAACCTCAGTTGTATGTAAAATGCTAGAAACGGTCATAAGAGACAGACTCGTAAATCACTTAGAGGAAAATAACATACTTAACACCTTACGAGCGGCCTATGCGGTTTATTTATGTGTACCGCACAGCGGGGTGTTTTTAGCCAAAATAGGGCTGTTTACGTGATCATTTTCATGCCTAAATAAGACCCAGAACGTAAAACAAGTACCTATCCCTGAAAGGGCATAAACAGAGCTTTCGAATGACACCATAACGATCCTTGTACGATGGATAGTTTTCTTGCAATAACCGTGCAACGCGAGTGCAAAAAGCAGGTAATCGGTACTTTCAGTACATAATTGAGTATGTAGCGAGTGAGAGAGGGAGGAGGGAGCTGAGATTTGTGTCAGTAGGTTCGCCGCGGTGGTCTGGAGCAGTCATACGCTCGCTAGTCTCCTGCCACCACTTGTCTCTCTCTCTCAGCCACATTACGTGCTGAAATTGCCACTCGAGTTATGTCGAGCGCCGCCACATAGTCCAGCTTTTTTTAACTCGACTTATGTTGCTCGCCGCTAATTAAGGGTTAAAGATACTAAACACGGCTTTCGTAAAAAACGTTCCTGTTTAACAAACCTCTTAGACTTCTTCCACGATATCCTCAACCTCTACGATGAGAGTAAAGCTGTAGATATTATATACCTTGATTTTCAAAAGGCCTTTGACAAAGTTCCCCACAAACGTTTACTGCTAAAACTAAAAGCGCATGGAATACAAGACGGTGTGTTGAAATGGATAGAGAATTGGCTCAGCGACAGAAAGCAAAGAGTAGTCATAAGCGGTAAGGCATCTAAATGGACCAACGTAAGTAGCGGGATACCCCAGGGATCGGTACTAGGACTAATTTTCTTTCTAATTTACATCAACGACATACCTGTACAATCTCAAAATTTGCTGACAATACAAAAATTGCAAATAGTGTACTCTCAAAAGAACAAGTTGACGATATGCAACACAATCTAGATAAATTGTCATGTTGGGCCCAAATTTGGCAAATGAGTTACAATGCGGATAAATGTAAAGTACTACATATCGGATACCTAAATGAGAAAGCAAACTATTCGATGAATGGCACTCAGCTTAAGAATGTAAACAGAGAAACCGATCTGGGAGTAACAATATCGAGTAGGCCCTAACCTAAAACCAAGTCAACAATGTTCAGTTGTTAAGAAGGCAAACAAAATAATTGGCTTTATAGGCAGGTCATTTGAGCATAAATCCAAAGAAGTTATCCTAACCCTTTACAATTCCTTAGTCCGCCCTCTTCTGGAATACTGCGTTCAATCCTGGTGCCCTTATTACCAAAAAGATATAAACAAGCTAGAACGAGTTCAACGTAGAGTTACCAAAATGATACCTAGCCTAAAGAACAAACCATACGAAGAGCGTCTTAGAGAATTAAATCTATTTCCTTTAACCCAGCGCAGATTAAGAGGTGACTTAATTCAAGTGTTCAAAATCATCAAAGGCATCGACAATATGAACTGTAGTAAGTACTTCACTATCGACCAATCTAATTACACTCCGGGAAACGGTTGCAAAATTATTGGTAAATCTTTTAACTCACACAAATCTAAGAATTTCTTCTTCAATCGAGTTGTCAACTTGTGGAATGGGCTTCCCCGAGACGTTATAGACTGCAGCACCGTTGATTCATTTAAACTCCGCCTAGACAAATATCTCGCATCAAACCCGCGACTGACTGCGTTTGTAAATGAATAACTTTATTTTATCCCCCCCCCTCAGTTACTAACCCATCTGTCCCCTACTAACTTCCTAATCCTGCCACGGACATTAGTTGCAGGGCAGTAGTTCCCTTTCCAATGTTCCCTTACCCACTCTAAACCACTGTTTGGACACTTGATCCTCAGTGTTTTGGAGGACAAGCAGCCTAGAAAGGACACTAGATCTGTTGTTGCTTGATTTCCTTTCCTTTGTAGTTATGAATACCAATTCAATAAACTCCCGGAATACAAAGAGAACAAACTTGCTCATGCAAAATTGACTTGACAAATTGCTCGTGTGACAGCAGCTTTAGACTGGGATGAAAGCGAAATTCCTAATGAAAGCAAGGCAGTCATATTCAAGCACCTGATAACGTGAAAAGAGGTCATAGTTTGCACCATTCAGTAAAATTAAAGCTCACTTTCATTTGTTCAAAATTTAAAAACAAATATTGCATTAATATGATAGATGTATTCAAAATCACAACAAAATAGTTTGCGCAAGATTATTCTCCCTTAATTGATTGGCATTGGTAACACAAATCTCTCGCAAGAAGTATTCAACTGCAAATTTTCCAATCAGTATTTTGATCATGAATTATAATTACATAATACTGATTTCAAGATTTATACGCGAATGAGTGCTGTAGATCATACACCTACCACCACACCCACACTTACACATCCACCCACACATACCCTGACAGAAAAACACCCACAAACACACACACACGCACGCACACGCACACACATATCACACATATCACACCTTGAGGCACACTTATATAATCACTCATTAACAAAAGAAGGAAGGTATTGGCAAATGGTGCCACCGGTTATATAGAGAATGTCAGATTAATGATGTTGATAAGACTGATGGTCTTTGATGGATTGAAGTCTTGTCGAAGAAAGGTTGGATGGGATCTTTAGGATGGAGAGAAGAAGGTTCCTAAGTTTTGTGTATTTTATGTTTGACTGAAATCTAATAGCTGTTTAGAATGGGAGAGCACTCTATGAAATAATGTAATCTCCTTTAACTTTATTTAAATAAAGCTTTAAAATAACTTTATTTTATCTCCCCCTCAGTTACTAACCCATCTGTCCTCTACTAACGTCCTAATCCTGCCACGGACATTAGTTCCAGGGCAGTAATTCCCTTTCCAATGTTCCCTTACCCACTCTAAACCACTGTTTGGACACTTGATCCTCAGTGTTTTGGAGGACAAGCAAACTAGAAGGGTCACTAGATATGTTGTTGCTTGATTTCCTTTGTACTCCTTTGTACTCCTTTGAACAAATTACATATATTTTGAGCACGGTACTGATGTAAATATAACCATGCTACGAGTAAATGCTACAGTTAATGATGGTAAAGGATGCTGAGAGGAACAATAAAACTGGTGATAAATAGTGAAAGTGGTTTGAAATTTATATAACCATAATAATTCGATTGAATATTTAATAGTATATTATCAATGAACTATTATATAATTCTTCTCCAATACTTGTCCGTACCCATGGAGGATAGAGCACATAACATTATATATTTGCTCATTTATCGATTCCTTCTCTGAAAATAAAATTTGTGGACAATAATCGATTGCGGACAAAACAATAAATACATAGGTCAAACGTAAATAATAATAAAATATATGTCTTACTGATAAAATATGTTGCTTCAAGAATATAACAAATACACTATGGGCTCTAGGAGCACACAATTATACTGGCATGTTATACTTTGAGGACGAAATTTGTAAGAGGGACTTTGTAATATACGGTACTGTGAATGTATGCCGCGCTCTGGGACCCTTGTAAAGCTTCAAGGGTCGCCGCCCCCTGACACTGACATATTAAAGTGTGAGAACAAGAGAGAGAGAGAGAGAGAGGATTAACATACATTTATATACATACACTGGCCACACAGATATTACAATCCCTGCGAGGTGGCCAGGACTTAATCCTAGTAGAGATAGCAACCCTAAGATAAAGTGAAAGGAAAGGATAGCAGAGATGAAGGCTCTCTCCCCACCCTCCGGCAATTTACCATACATGAAAACAGTTAGAAGTGAATAACCTTGCAGGGCTAAGAAATCGCCTAAAGGAAGATATAAAATAGATGGAAATTTAAAGGAAAAGGCATGCACACATTAACTTTTTTCTGCTTTCTTCAACTGCAAACGGTGTTCATTACTGCCAGATCTTCTTGTTAGCGATCGGTTTCTACTGCAGACCAAGTTATCTGTGATATGAGTCTAACCTTTGTTTAAATGTGTATATTGAGTCACTGTCTATAACTTTATCAGGGAGTTTATTCCACTCACTAATAATACTGTGGGCGAAGACATTTTTAGTTATGTCTAGGCTCGCTTTCCTGCCTGTTAGTTGTAATTGGTTTCCTCTTGTGGAACCATCTTTGGCTATCTTAAATAGATTATTAGAATTTACGTTACTAAATCCTTTTAGCATCTTAAAACACTATCAGTTACTGTCCCCTTATTCTCCGTTTCTTAAGCGGAAACAGATCGAGTTCTCTTAAACTCTCATTGTATGGTTTATTTCTAAGGTAAGGGATCAACTTTGTTGCTCTACGCTGAACGGATTCGAGTTTATCTATGTATTTTATTTAGTAGTGTTACGACCGGGGCTACGAATAAAACAAGGGCACTTAATGATTGGACTAGTAATAGGTGTTATGTCCTGGGATATATAAACACTGGGCTCTTTCTATTGGACTAGGTATGCGGCAACAAGCAACAACGGAAAACGCTAGATCCAACCCTTATCTATAAACCCAGGCAACAAACCACCCTAAACCGTCAAGAGTCCTGCCTGGACAACGAGGTATCCTATGACTCGGTTACAGGGTGCACGCACTATAGACTGCTGATAGTCAAGCAGGCTATATAAAAGATCACACAATTAAGTTGACTTAAAGCTTCAAGGAAAAGATAGATAACGGAATTAAATTGCAGAAACAATTTAATAACAAACTAGAAGAAAGGACATTTAACGTTACGTTAATTAATACAACTAATCACCCCTGCGTGAAAGAAGGTGAAAGCAAACAGTCCTCAAAACATCGTACAGGTAGACAAGATGCGGGTCTCTAAACTGCATGCGGCTACTGTAGGATCTGATGCTTAGCAAAGAAAGTATGTTACAGATTTAGAGAACTCTTAACTCATAAGCAGGAATAAATACTAGTGATAGGCTATACAGTGTATAATGGCATAGGTATAATTAAATAAAGGCAGCAACTCGCAACATAACCACATACAGGTGTGCTTCTCACTCTTAGTCAGGCAAGCCTGCTCGGACAGAGTCTCTAAGCCACACCCTGACTCACAATGCTCACAAAAACGGTAAACTGTGGCACAATAACAAGCATACAGAGATAATAAACCCCTAGCTGTTAATCTGCCAGGTGGCAGAGGTCTAGCCGGAAGGATATAGGCTTCGGATACCCGGGCTGAGCCACCTGCTCTAGCCTAGGGACGTTCCCAAGTCTGTGCGCCAAATTACTCTAATTGAAAGGGTGCTCTCTTGAGAGAGACTCAGATCGCAAGTATCTGACTCTCTCCTGGCGACCCTACAACAAAAGCAAGACGTGCTAGCGCAGTGATGAGTGGACTAGGCAAGGGCCCTCACACAACACAACACTAGACACACAGGGACACAGACAAGAAAATGCCCCAGACTCCCACGTGTATCCTAGTAAAGTCGTGCGGGTCCACATGACTCGCACCAGCAGACTTTACTTAAAGGATCGCAAAAAGCCCCCCCTCCGGTCTAGCCCCTGCTAACCTGACACAAGAACACACTAGCAAGCATGAAACCACCAAATATGAGACAACAAAAAAAGCTTCCTAGGTCTCATTAACAATTACGTCTCTGCATAAGGCCCAAAATCCTATCTAGTTATCTGAGAGCTCGTCGTTAATACAATAATAGATATAAGGTCTATGAAGGGGATGGGATAATTAAATAGATTGGTGAAGTAGTGGAAGGAAGGTATACAAAGTAAGAGAGAAAGTTTCTAAGTGGGGTTGAGAGGGATAGATATCAAGGGGGTCCGAAGGGTACGACAGTGAGGTGAGCTCTGAGCCTTGAATCTGTCTGGACCCCGCCCTAGGCATGCAGAATACATCCCATGCTTGGCAACACTCAACACAGTTGCCGGGTCAAAATCCTCTACCCCGTGCGTGAGTCGAAACTAAGCATAACGTTGCAATCAAATGCATATGGCAATGCTTCAGGCTCGTCCCAAGCTGGCAAGCGAAGCAACGTCCCAAGCCGGTCTCTCTCTCCCGCTCGTCTCCTCCCGCCCTCACTAGACTTACATCTTATATATTATAATGAAACAATCAACTATCGAGAATAATATATACTAAGATGCGTTGGTTAAGAATAAGGGCAGCTACAAGCTGTGAAACAACATAAGAATATCCCAGACATTAGTTACGTTGTCGGAGGATATATACTAAGGAAAAGCCTGCCGGCCGGCTGCCGCCAGCCGGTTTCTAAACGGCTGGGCAGCCGACGTGCGCGCACGCCCGCACGTGGCTACTATGCAGAAGCATCACTCCTCCCCCAAGATATAAGACCCTTGACTAAGTTCTTCATATCTAACAGAAAGCTTCTCATAGTACCACACACTGTTGCGACACAAGGCACTATATATAAAAAAAATAAAGACTGTTGCGCTCCACCGAGCAAGTTCAACTAACTTAGCGACAATAAGCGAAAACATTCAACTTAAATACTGCTACAACATCTTATACAAAATTCTACACATTATAAAAATAAAGAGTTTTTATAAGGTTTTTGCTTTTTTTTTTTTTTTTCGGCTGAACTACAGTGACAGCCTATTTTCCTCCACACTCAACCCTCAATCCTGTGGCAGTCTAACCAACATCATCCACCCTTGATAAACAATCCGCTATCACGTTATCAGAACCGGCAATATGGCGTATGTCCAGATTATACTCCTGAAGCATGAGTGATCACCTGATCAGCCTCATATTCCGGTTATGAAACTGATTCAAGAATTTCAGAGGGTGATGATCGGTATAAACCACTACGACTGGTCCGAAAGCAGGAACATATACATCGAAGTGCCTGAGCGCCAGCACTATCGCCAGGAGTTCTTTTTCAATTACAGAGTAATTCCTTTGTGCACTATTGAATTTTTTACTGTAAAAACTCACTGGATGTTCGATACCTTCATCATCTGTCTGTAACAAGACAGCCCCAGCCCCTATGCCACTGGCATCAGTCGCCAGCTGAAAAGGTCTGCTGAAGTCCGGGGCCCTGAGTATGGGGTGGGTACATAGCAGGTGTTTCACCAAGGAAAACGCCTCTGCACACTCAGGAGACCACCAGAACTTCTTGTCCTTAGATAATAAGTCAGTTAAAGGTGCAAGTACAGTCGAATAGCCTTTAATGAAGCGACGATAATAGCCTATCATACCTAGAAACCGCATGATTTGTTTCTTAGTCGTAGGCTGGGGAAACTGATCGATGGCTTTGATCTTTGTCTGTGGAGGGCACACATGACCCATCCCCACCTCGAACCCCAGGTACAAAACTGTGGCTTTGACAAAATCGCACTTACCCAGGTTTACCACCAAACCTGCTTCATTCAGTTTATTAAAAAGCTGTCCGATGTGAGCACAGTGACTGTTAAAATCATCGTCGTATATTATGACATCATCTAGGTACACCGTACAGTTGGGAATGTCGGCTACAATGTCGTTCATTAATTTCTGAAACGTTGCAGGGGCATTTTTCAGCCCGTATGGCATAACATGGCAACGATATGTGGCACCGTCCACCACAAACCCACACACCTCTCGCGCTCGCTCAGACAAGGGCACTTGCCAATAACCCTTAACAAGGTCTATCTTAGTGAGGAACTTGGCTTTTCCTATCTTATCCACACTGTCATCCACGCGAGGGAGAGGGTAGGCATTTGTGGGGGTTAAACCATTCAACCTGCGGAAATCTATACAAAACCACACCTTGCCATCTGGTTTGGGCTGCAGTGTGACTGGGGAAGTCCACCTTACTGCACCCTCAGAAATCAGCCCACGTTTCAGCATATAATCCAGCTCTTCCCTAAGTGCTGGTAATTTAATAGGGGGAACACGGTATGGCACTGATTTAAAGGGCGGGTGGTCCCCAACATCGACATCGTGCACCGCTTGAGTAGTGAGGCCAGGATGCTCCGCGAAAACAGCTGGGTTTGAATCAAACAAGTGCTGCACAGCTACACGCTGTTGCTCAGGCAGGTGCAATATCAACTCGTGAGCCACTTGTCTAGAATTCCCCGCCCACTGATCCGCGGAAACATGACAATCCCAATTATCCTCCTCCGCAGCTTGACTGTCCCTTCCTCCTTCTCCACCACGAGCGCTGCAGATCAACACCGGGGCAGTGAGAGGCTCGGAGGGGCGCCTCACATACTCTTTCATCAGATTTACATGGCAAAGTTGGTTCTTTTTCTTACGATCAGGAGTAGCTACTAAATAGTCGAGATCAGAAACCTTCCTTACAACCCGATATGGACCAGGATACTTGGCAGACAAGGGGTGTCCCACCAGAGGCAGTAGTATCAGTACCTCCTGATCTACTTCAAAGTCCCTCAGCTTCACCTTCTGGTCATATCTGTCCTTCATCTGAGCTTGTGAACTCTTAAGGTTCCGACCTGCTACCTCCAAGCTCTTTAGCATTCTCTCACGGCTTTCAACTACATACTTTAGAAGCGAGCATGGCTTTGTGACTCCCTCCCAGATCTCCTTGACTATGTGGAGGGGCCCCCTGACCCTGTGTCCAAAAACCAACTCGTTCGGGCTAAATCCCAAGCTCTCCCCAGGTACTTCTCTCGCAGCAAATAAAACGTATGGGAGACCTAGATCCCAGTCCTTCCCATTTTCCATGCAATAACACCGCAACATACTCTTGAGAGTCGAGTGCCACCTTTCCAAAACTCCCTGTCTCTCGGGATGGTAGGCAGATGACACCACAGACACTATCCCATGTTGCTGCATGGTCTGCTTAAACAGAGCAGAAGAAAAATTGGATCCCTGATCAGACTGGATCTCCTGAGGGTAGCCATAACGAGAGAAATAGACAAGTAGGTTTTTGACAACAGTCTTAGCCATCCCGTTGCGCATGGGGTAGGCATCTGGATACCGTGTTGCTACATCCATTACAGTTAGTACAAATTTATTGCCGGCACTAGTGGGGGGCAATGGGCCAACCATATCGATAACTACTTTGCTGAAGGGCGGCCCAATGACAGGGATGGGTTGTAACGGGGCTCTCGGGATGATCTGATTGGGTTTCCCAACAACTTGACAAGTGTGACACTGTGACACCCATGACACGACACTCGCCTTTAACCCAGGCCACCAGAAAAGCTTGCTCAGAGCTGCCTCCGTCTTACGTGCCCCCAGGTGCCCTGCCAAAGGCACATCATGAGCTAATCTCAATAAGCTCTCACGGCACACCCTCGGTACTACTAACTGGTCCACTAATCCTGACCCGCCATCCCACTTTTTCTTGGGATCCTGATGTCTCCGATACAAGATCCCCTCGGACAAGAAAAAATCACCAGGCTGCGCATCCCCATCGCTCTCCAGTTCGACAGCACCATTACCACACGCCCTGACTTCAGGATCTTCCAGCTGCAAGGAAGATACAATAAATAGCCCTACACTAGACACATTCAAACACAGAATAAACTAACATTTCGCCCACATTACACGCACACCATAAACCCTCCACTTGGCTCCCCCCATCCTATATCCTGACCCCCCATCCTCCACCCTAATACCCTTATATGTGTGATATGCGCAAGTCCAGCGCCCTACACATTATCAATCGAGATCGAGAAGGAAAGCAACCTTAGTTCTTATTTGAAGATCCAGGTTATAGTCTCGTAGAGGACTATACCTTCGAACACGTGGTGAGTTATTTAGACTTTAACCATGACTATTTCACACTCCCCCCCTCCCCCCTCCCCCCTCCTGATACTAGGTACAACACAAATGCCATCCCAATTATATCTTCCCATTGATACATCGAGATTCAAACCCGGGACCATTGGATTACCAGTCCAGTGGCAAGACCGCTCCACCACGCCTTCTCTCTCTCTCTCTCTCTCTCTCTCTCTATATATATATATATGCCTACTTTCAACTTTGTACTGTATTAAACCTCAATCTTGCCATACCACTGCATCATCATGTCATCACTCTGGCTGATGCTGCTGTGAATATGCTAATAATGATTCGCGATGACTACAGGCTACACATCCCACTAAAAGCGTCATTGTGAACCTCACCAACTTCAACAACATAATAACAAAACTGCCATATATACAGTAGATATTACCCTATAGGATCATTGACCCCCTGGGGGTTAGGGAATAGAATATGCCCCACGTGCCTTCTGCGTGTCGTAAGAGGCGACTAAAGAGGTTGGGTCGGTGGGCTTGCGACCCCCACCCGGAAAAAATATCTAAGCAAAGAAAAACGAACGAACAGCCTCGGATGCGGACGGAACCAACGTTGACGAACCACGACAGACTAAGGACATGCCTTCGGACATTCTGAGAATGGCTACGTGGAATGTTAGTGGCATGAATGATGGAACAAAAGAGAGAGAGGTTCTGGAAGTGTTAGTGAATGCCAGGCTGGATGTATGTGGAATGACAGAGACCAAATGGAAAGGTTCAGATGTGAGAGAATGGGAATGTGGAATGGGTGTGTGCGCTGGAGTGAGTGAAGGAACAGCGAGAGAAGGTGCATGTTTGTTTGTAAGTAGCAAATGGAAGGAATGTGTAAGAGAGTATGGGTCTGTGGGTTCAAGGATTGTGTGGGTGAGAATGAAAGTAGGAATACAAACGTGGGTGATTGTATGCGTGTATGCCCCGACAGAGGATATACTTGAAAGAAAGAAAGAGGAGTTCTGGATGAATGTGGAGGCGTGCCTGGAGAAGTTTGACAAGAACGAAAGAATATTTCTGATTGGGGATATGAATGGTAAGGTGGGTGATAGGAAAGTTGAGGGAGTGGTGGGAGGGTGGGGGGTACCATCAGAGGTGAATGGGAATGGTAGTGCACTTGTGGACGTATGTGTGGGAAGGAGGCTGTGGATAGCCCAACACCTTCTTCCGACACAGAATGATCCACAGGTACACGTGGAAACGGATGTTGACGATGAAAGATAAGACAGTGGTGGAACGAAAGTCATTGATTGATTATGTATGTGTGGATGAACGAATGAAGAAATCTGTGATGGATGCTAGGGTGTATAGGGGTATTGGAGGGGGTCTGTCTGATCATTATGTAGTGGTAGCTAAGGTTAGGATACAAAAGAAGTGGGTGAGGAGAGCGGGAGGGAGGCGAGAGGAGGGTGGAATGGTGAGGAGGGTGGAGAGGTTGCAGGAGGAGGAAGTCAGGGAGGAGTACAGGAGAGCAGTGGAAAGACGACTAGGTGGGTTCGACCTGGAAGTTATGGAGGAAGTGGAGGAGATGAGCAAGGTGTTTAAGGATGAGATCTGTGCAGCATGTGAGGAGGTGTGTGGAGTGAGGAGAAGAGGGAGGGGAGTGAAAGGTACAGCATGGTGGACAGAAGAGGTAAGAATAGCTGTGGAAGAAAAGAAGAAAGCATATACAGTGTGGTTGGGTAGTAGAGGGAATGAAGATTCCGAGAGACAGAAACGAGCGAGGTACGTGGAGAGTAAGAGGGTGGTGAAGAGAGTAGTGAAGGAAAGTAAGAGAAGAGTAGATGAGGAATTTGGAAGGAATCTGAGTGTAAAATGGAGGGAGAGTAAGAAACTGTTCTGGAAAGAAGTCAAGAAAGTTAGGGAAGGTAGCAAGGGAAACAGTAAGGGTGTGAAAGATAAGAATGGGAGAATGCTAGCCGAGAAGCAAGAGAGAGTCGAAAGATGGAGGGAGTACTTCAGTGAGTTGCTAAATGAAAGGAATGAAGAGCCAGCAAACATAGCTGGATATGGTATGGGAGGGAGAAGAAGAGAAGTAGTGGAGGAGGAGGTGGGGATCAGGAGGTCAGAAGTGTGGGAAGCCATGAAAAGAGTGAAGTTGGGGAAAGCACCAGGAACAGATGGAGTGTGTGGGGAAATGTTGAGGTATGGTGGTGAGATAGTGATAGAATGGGTATGGAAAATGTGCAAACTAGCATGGGAGAAGGGGAGTGCACCCGATGACTGGAAGACTGGCATAATAGTCCCCCTATATAAGGGCAAAGGGGAAAGAGGAGTGTGTGGTAACCACCGAGGAATATGTCTTCTAAGCGTAGTAGGGAAGGTATACAGTAGGGTAGTGATTGAGAGAGTGAGAGTGAGAACGGAGAAATGGATAGGCGACGAACAGGGAGGTTTTAGGAAGGGAAGAGGATGTGTAGATCAGATTTTTACCCTGAATTGTGTTGTGGAGAAGTATCTGGAGAAGAAACAAAAGGTGTATGTTGCCTTTATGGACTTGGAGAAGGCCTATGACAGAGTGGATAGAGAAGGTTTGTGGAAAGTACTTAGAATATACGGAGTAGAGGGCAAGTTGCTGAAAGCAGTGAAGAGCATGTATGAGGGTGCAAAGGCGGCAGTACGTGTGGAGAGTGAGCAGAGCGAGTTCTTTGACCTGAATGTTGGTTTGAAACAGGGGTGTGTGATGTCCCCGTGGTTGTTTACTGTATATATGGATGGAGTCATGAAAGAAATACTATCAAGAGCAGTGAATGTTGGTGTATCGCTGAAAAGGGAGGGAATTGAGTGGAAGCTACCTATACTGCTGTTTGCGGATGATACAGTTCTGATGAGTGATAATGAATGGGAGTTGCAGGGTCTGGTAAATGAGTTTGGAACAGTGTGCGAAAAACGGAATTTGAAGGTAAATACGGGGAAGAGCAAGGTTATGGTCTTCGAAAGGGGTGAAGTCACAGAGTGTGAGGTGAAGCTGAACGGTCAGGCTATGGAGATCGTCAACTCTTTTAAGTATCTGGGCAGTGTGTTGAGTAAAGATGGGACTATGGATGAAGAGGTGCGGGAGAGGGTACAACAGGGGAAGAGGGTTGTAGGAACGCTAAAAGCAGTAACAAGAAATAGGGTGGTCAGTATGGAAGTGAAGAAGTCCTTGCATGACAGTGTGGTAATCCCGACACTGACTTACGGAAGCGAAGCATGGACGTTGGTTGAGAGACTCAGACCAAGAGTGAGAGCAGTGGAAATGAATTACTTAAGGAGTGCGTGCGGAGTTACATGGAGGGATAGACAGACTAATGAGGAAGTAAGAAGGAGGTGTGGTGGAGGTAGATGTGCTGGAAAGTGTGAAAAGGAACAACTTGAGATGGTTCGGCCATATGGAACGTATGGAAAGCGAGAGAATGACTAAGAGGGTGTACGAGAGCGAGGTGGAGGGACAGAGGGGGAGAGGTAGACCGAATATGAGGTGGAAGGATGGAGTGAGGAACTACATGAACGAAGGCGGTGCTGGTTGGGGGGAGGGGCGTCGACTGACTGGGGACAGAGGTGCATGGGGGCGGTTCGTTCGTGGCCACCCCTTCGGGGATCACGGCGTCAGGCAATAGATAGATAGATAGATCATTGGTTCACAATTTTGCCATGTACCCCTTTAGTCGCCTTATACAACACCCAGTGGTTAACGTGGGCAATTAATACACATAAAAGTGTGAAAGATGTTTCTTAATTTATGACGGTAAAAAAAAATCAATAATTAGGCAGTCCCCTAAATGATAGAGGTGTTCAATATTATTGTATTAAGGATGAACAAAAGTTGAAGTTATGGAGGCCAGACATGACCTTTAAGCATGACTATACTGGATCAATACACAGGGTCCATGAACCAATAACCTTGTTTGGAAGGATCCTTCAATTCTCTAGTTTATACACACCGACATTTGTTAGTTTACCCTTGGCGGAAGTGACACGTTTGACCACAACGATGTCGGTATTTTTTGCGAACCCTCAACATATTCAACAGTTCAGATAGCTAAGCGGAAAAGGAGAAAATTGTAAATTTTTTGAGATAAAGCATCATGCTTTCTACATTCAAACTAAGACCCAATGGGAATATTTTAAACGATGGAGGGAATCTGTATCTTCATGCTGGTGCCTGTGGCAGCCCCTTTTCAATTAATTTCCATTAGAGTTCTGAAACACTGATTTTTTCCCCAAACTGTATACCGTGATAGAGATGTCAAACTAGTCTCAAATGACTCGTCTGGACAAGGGAAACAAATTATATTCAAAACAAAGTTTGGCTAAAGTTGACGGTTTGACTTGTAAAGTCTCTTGTAGTTTATCATCCTGCTACAATTCGGTAAAAAAAAATGCCAATTGTCCCTAATTTGTTAAACTACAGGCTCCAATACAAGTCAAACGGTCAACATTAGCCAAACATTGTCTGAATATAATTTGTTTCCCTTGTCCAGACGAGTCATTTGAGACTAGTTTGACATCTCTATCACGGTATACAGTTTGGGGCAAAAATCAGTGTTTCAGAACTCTAATGGAAATTAATTGAAAAGGGGCTGCCACAGGCACCAGAATGAAGATACAGGTTCCCTCCACCTTTTAAAATGTCCCCAATGGGTCCTAGTATCTGCGTACAAAGTATAATGCTTTAGTCACAAAGTGCACAATTTGGCAAAGAATGGTTCCTACTCAGCCGCACTAAGGGACAGGGTTCATGATGACACGCCGCTCTGAAAGGTCAGGGATATTTGACATGCGTATTTCAGAAGGGAGGGGACTGGAATAAGAAGCACGGAAAAATCTTGCATTTGTTTTTAAGTAATATTCACGTGCATTGTACAATTGTACTTTTACTGTAAATTATGTAATATAGCATAATTTGACCGAGTGAGGGGTATGTTATTAACTTATTATAACATGTTATACAATAAAATTAAATTGCATTGTTTAACCCTTCCAGCCCGGCTGTCCTTATATAAGGACACCGCGGCAGTTGGGCAGGACCCCGGGTGTCCTTATACCAGGCAGTAAGCTTGAAAGCCTATTCAGACTGGTCTGAACGCTGTGCGTCCGACGCATGTAAACAAAGCCGGTCATTGCGTCACCGCACCTCCGAAAACAAGAAGGAGACGTCGGATTAATGTTGTTGTTGTGACGTCAGACGGAATTAGTGTCTGAAAAGCTCCGATATTGTCAACATCGCAGCAAAATTCGCTCCATGAAAATCGTCATCACAACTGAACCAGTTGACTTACAGAGCTCTACTCAATGCCAGTCTACAGATTGAACACCACACTACGTTTATAGATGCGTGGGAAATTTCTAGCAGTTAAAATAACTAAGATACGGTAGCCTAGGCCTAGACGTTTTTCGGCCAAATCGCCCGGGTACCCCACACTGTCCTTAGGAGGGGGACCCCGGGTCAGAAGGGTTAATACTTATAAGCAAATTAAATATCTGTATCAGTCCCAATCTATATATTTGAACTGATGAAACTAAGAAGAGGGCCATCATTTGTAATAGGATATTTTTGCATTGCGTGTTTTACGCTATGCTCATCTCCAGGTAACTAATGTTTTGTGTTTGTAGATGTAGAAGCGGCTACGACTTTTCCTACACTAGTTGTTTTGCACACTGTTCATTGGAATATTTCATAGTGCATGATATTTGTTCCAATTTGTTATTCCTTACGTGTGGAAAAAGTGTGCGGATGGTGTTTATTGTGAATGTGTGTGTGTGTGTGTGTGTGTGTAATTAATCTTACCAACTTCGTGTGGGTGTAACTACATGTAAGGAAGCTCCCTATGGGTTAATGACAATATACATGTAAGAATATCAAAAGATGACCTACTCATCATTCTTCAAAATATTATAATACTGTAAATTTGCACTTTGCTATTGTTATCTTGAAATATAATTTTACATTAGCCATTCCTCCACATTGTAGAACTAATTATATGTTCATAATATCTAAAGGAATGTACTTCTTAAGAGGAACTTAGCTCCAAATATTTTTTTATAATCAACTAATCAACAATTAGTACTTAAAACATTGACATTAATCGAAGACGGCAATATGTCCACGGTTCATGGTTTCATTAAATGCGTGTCCTTTCAGTGTTTCCTTCATGATTAGCTTTAACTAAAAAGAAAAAAACAGTCTTCTAATAACAAATAAGTTATCTTTTAACTAGTTTTCGATATATACCAGTGCACAAACAAAATGTCTAGAAATGTTCTCTAGGAAGTTTACCATTTCGACCATTTGTATTTCTGCTCATAATTCTTTATCTTCCTAATCTGAATGTCCAAATCTAATTCATGAGCAAGAGACCTGGCCAAAAACATTATCTGAAAGAAGCAACATTTCTGGTGGACCTTCATGCCTTTGTGTAATATTTTGTCCCGTCTTCCTTCCACCTCCACTGTCTATTTATATTTGGATTGACCTTATCTGTCTTCAAATTACTGCCACAGCGTATTGTGGAATTACAATCCAATACGCAAATATGGTAATATTGTTTGTCTGTAACCCTATATATATACAGCATATACTGTATAATACATATATATGCATATATATATATATATATATATATATATATATATATATATATATATATATATATATATATATATATATATATATATATATATATATATATATATAGTCATGGACTACAGTAGATGTGGCCTGGACTCGAAAATGGAACTTTGCAGTAAGGGACCCCAAATCGGAGAACTAACCCCCATTGCTCGAACCTCCAAACCGCAAAAATATAACATTTTCGCGGTTTCGAGGTTCGATCTCTGATTTTGAGTCCCTTACTGCAAAGTTCCATTTTCGTGTCCAGTCCAAATCTACTGTATTATATGATACAGTATATGATGGATGTCTAACAGAAACAGGAACATGTTCATCAGGTAATTTATTTAATTATTGAGTTACCTATTTGATATGTTTGTTAAGTAGAAATTAATCTCGAACACAATGTTTGTTAAAACAAATCATAAGTGATGTGTAAATCGAATTAAAAATGTCTTATCCATACACTTATACACAAAATACAAGCTTTACTTGTTGATACATCTAACAAATATATATGCTGTATATTTTCGGCCAAATAATGATGTGCATTACCAAACGATACCCAGCATTCCGCGAGAGTTGAATGATTGATCTTTGTTATTGACTTTGTGACCCAACAAACTGTACCCGTGTTATCTGCTTCATTGTATGTTCAACGACATTGAAGAATGGAATATAAATATATTGAACTATAAAACATTAAAGTATTTGAGTGGAGTACATTGCATCATAGCGTAGTATTTGTTGAACAATTATACACACACATAACTGATTAAAATATGCATATTTAGGATATTCTCCCTCGCTTCTACTGTCACACATCGACACAGAAACATTTATTTAGTTCGAAAAATGGAAATGGAAAATTCTGAAAGCATGGGCTCTGTTAGCAGAATACAAATATTTGCCTCAATAAATGCAGTTTTAAAGCTGAGCTGAAACGAACTACATACTAAACAAATATCATAGTTTTCGGGGATTGGGGAAAGATTGCCACATTTCCAGTAAAAAAGCAAATATACTGTAAACAATATATGTGCCGAAAGTAATAATAAAAGGTAATAAGGTTGTATATGAAGAACCATTTTGGATATGACATAGGGTAGATCAAAAGCTAACCTAATAAACAATACAAATGATAAATCTCTCTCAATTTCAATCGTTAACAATTAAATTATGCAGAAACACACGATGGTGTAAGTTTTGGTGGGTTTTACCTTGAACTTATTATAGCTGCTTTATATTGATTGTTGGTACTCGAGACTAGCATTGCCTTATATTTTCCAGATAGACAGATAGACAGACATATATATATATATAGATAGATAGATAAATAGATAGCTAGCTAGATAGATAGCTAGACAGAGAGAGAGAGAGAGCATACATACAAATATCCATACACGAACACACATAAACACATTTACATACACGAACACACGCTCTCTCTCTCTCTCTCTCTGAAACCATTTATCTCTCCATTTTAGCACTAATTTCGTCATCATCATATTAATTAAGGTTCAATATTCTAATAACAAGCATATTTATGAAGGCAGAAATTCTCCAGATATTATTTGATGTGAGTTTTACCCTTCCCCTGACTTAATATATTGAAAGCTGGATGATATCGTTAATAATTTTCTGACAGGATCACCCTCGATATCTTATTGGCTTGGATGTTAATTTCAGGAGGATAGTCTTACCATTGTTGCTGCTCCGGTGAAAACATCGTAGTTATGTTTGTGGTGTTTGTAATTATTGTGGAAACCTTGTTATTTGTGGAATACGGCCGGTGACTTCAGACAAAGAGTATTGGTTTGAATTGTTTGAAGGTTTCTATGTTAACCACTGCATACAATAAGGGAATATACTGTATATCCATTTGCTACGGAAATAACAAAATATAGGCTATATATTTGAATCATTAGAAGAGTTTTTAGTTTATGACTCCTCAACTCAGAGAAAGAAAACACACAAGTTTCATGTTAGTGTATAGTTTCTGAATTATTGTGTCCCATTTGGGGTAGTTGTTGTGTGAGAGTTCAGGTTTATGGCACAGTTATCCCCGGGCTGGATCGTAATGTGTCTCCTGCTTTAATAACATATCACCGGTGTAATGTGAGGAATTTTGTTTACAGACTGTGGCACCATATTGCGAGCTGGAACTGGGACTAGTTTTTTTGTTTACGCAAACATATATCATGAAAGTAAACAGGGATGTGTGCGATCCATTAAAGTGGAATGCACTGGTGGTCCTAGCATCGTTTCAACATCCATTTATCACGTTACCAATAGTTTGTTATTTGCTTTGACGAATTAAGCTTATTCTCAACATAATCATCCGCTACAACACCAGTGATCAAGCAAAATATGTCATAATGGTTCTTTGATACACTTAACATATGTAGGCTAAACCTAACTGTATTTCCTTACTCTACCATACAGTAATAGGGGTTGTTTTTGGTAGTTGGGTTAGAGCTGCACCTTATCCTTTCATCCCGACGGGATTCACATTGTGCTTGGAACAATATCTGGATCCATCCCCCCATTACACATGATAGTTTCAACCTCTCTAACCTTACACTTTGACGATGATCCTCAAAGGGTTAAACTTCAAGCGTGTTTTCACAGAAACAATCAAACTGCGGTCAGCCAGACAATGAAAACAATTCGTGTCAATTAGGGAGTGTCTTACGGGGATTCTTCTCCACAAATGTTGACTTATGAACTCATTATATCATATGATATAATTGTTGTTATCTTTTGACTTTTATGCTGGCTGGATATAGAGCAAAAAGCAAAATTAATGGATAGTACAGTATATCTGGGTACGATTATAAATATGACTGATAGGAATATACATCACTCCATGTAACCTTATCTAAGCCTATGCAAAATATGATAATAATTAACAATGTATATATAGAGAGAGGAATATTTAGTAGTAAACACATCCATATAATTTTCACAAACACTCCGACGCATCAAACTGCAAAGGATGACACTGCATCACACCAACAAAATATAGTGTACACAATCACCATCAATATAACTAATACCCCAATCCCAAACATAACCACACCACACATATTTACAACACCCTCAACCTTCGCGTGCTCCCACTCCCACAGACATACATGCACATAAGCACAATACACCACATACAACAGGAGCCATGGTACCAATAACGACCCGCTCATTATCGGCGCCTCTCAATAATTATCAAGACAGTGACATGCAGTCAGAAGACCTCAATATATTGCATTGAAGCAGAACAAGTGACGGAGACGATGAGAGCAGACGACTGGGAGGAAACTGTAAGGATATGACTCCAAAATCTTACACTGTAACGATGACACCAATATTGGCTCATACAGTGATGCTCTTTAGATAAAGTTCAATTAATTGTTTATCCGGCAACACAATGTTATCTGGGTAATAGGCTATTTTTTCTGCACACATTTTGCATTACTGTTTAATTAAGTGTGTCAATAACTATATTATTTTACACTAGTGATTATGTGTGTATGCTTGATACCTGATATTTATGTTATTACAAAACCTACCGAGACACAACATCTGGTGGCTGTTGATGAATGAATGTCATTTGATTACTCTAACGGATCAACAATAATCATTAACGTTTACGTTTTCAATGATGATTCCTTAGGGTAAAAATTATATAATGTAACTCTGACCTAAAAACTATCACTTGTGTGTCTGTAGTATTAAGAGATCTGCCGAAAGTAATCTATCCAAGATATCAATGTAGCCATCACAGGCATAGCCAGAATAAAACAACACATTCAGTATACCATCGTAGCAGGAACTATTACTTGTAGTAGACCTAGTGGCTTCTGCTCCTTGTGCAACGTCTGAAACTAATTGTGAACATTTCTTAACATCAGCTAGGATTATATCAACATATTCAGATGTTTCATTATTTACATACTTCTATCTGGCCTACAAGCCACTTTCTTCGAATGTTGACTAGTAAAAGGCACTGAAAAATATTCCTATATAATTCATGTATTGCAATTAAGAAGAAAGATAATTGTCAAGCATACATTTTTTCGCTTGGGCATAATCAAATTAACTTAATTTAAATTAATACTAGGAATGCATAATTAAACTGCTGATGTTTCGATAGTTTACCATGTCACTCTAATTGGACGGTACTACTGTAGTGTACATTATATAACGTGTTTGCGTATTTTATATTCACATGGTGGAAGGGACGGAGAGATAGTGGAGAGAAGGACGACACTAAATTGGTCGTTAATTCATGAAGGAAAAGGGTAATAAAGAAAGGGGAGTAGTAATGGAGTAATTTATGATACTAAATGTATAGCTAATGTTGAGTGGTTTGAAAACAAATGGGAAAGGGAGCGGAGAGACGGTAGGTGGAAGGGATATATATGGAAGTATTAAGTAGCAGGGAAGGGAGACTAAAAAGGGTAGAGAAATATACGAGACCACCTTTAATACGAAGGCTAAAAGCTCTGAGTGAAGAGGTAGAGGGAGGACAGACAGGGAATGGAAGGGTAATGTGAGGGTTAACATATGGGGATAAAGGACGGGGGAGGCCAACAAATGGAGCAGTGAAGGCCAAACCATCGATAAGGGGTCCATAAATATTGCTTAATTCGGAGAGGCTGTAGAGGAAAGTAGAGATGTAAGAAGAATGTTTGAGGATGAAATGGTAGAGGGATGTCTGAATTACTGTAGGAACTGTGACTGATTTATATAAAATAACCAGTGACAATTCAATAAATAAGGCGTAGTTGTCAATATACTCAAAAACAAGCTTTCATCCATGAAAGGTAAAGAAAATATGCAATGAGAATTTGTTTACGGCAAATAAGAAAAAGAACTAAATTAAATTACGGCCAAAAGGAACTGGTTACGTTTGCAGATTATATTGATTAAAGTGTGGAAAGGATGCAGGACCAATATTGTAAATTATTGGAGGCATGAAGCAGATCTAATGCGTACAGCGGACCCAATCGGAGAACCTTATGCAGAAATACCAGAAGCTGATCGAATTGTACAATGAAAAGTCGCAAAGGATCATCACGTCCAGGATTGTCCCCAGGATCGGTGTAGATAACTGGTTCTTTAACATAGCCACCAGCATAAATCGTCGTCTTGTGAATCTCTGCAGGGAAGAGAACATCGGTTTTGTCAGCACCTGGGACTCATTCTTCCATGATGATCATTTATCCTCAGATGGGATAGGTGGGAGCAGCGCGACTCAGCCGCCTGCTAAATGATGCCGTAAAGGATTGTTGGACTCGATCCGAAGTTAACCGAGGACACCATGGGATTCGGATCTAGGACAGCGAGGACCGAGGAGTGAAAAACCCACAGAGACGGTTGAGCACACCTAACTTTTGGGAAGTTGTTTTATCTAAATTGGTAATATGATCTTTCCAAGAAAGGTTGGATGAACAAGATACACCTAGAATATTGAGATACGATGAAGGTTTGATTTGTGTATTGTTGAGACAAAGACACAGATAAAGGGATACAAACAGAAGGAAGGTAGTTTGGAAATTAGAGACTTGTGTCAGAGTCTAACTAAGGCGTTCGATATGTCTAAAGCAATAGAGAAAGTCTAACAGAAGTCCAGAAAAGAGGATGACCAAGAGTTTGCAAGATAAGCAAGATCACCAGTAGAGCGGCCCTTAACCCGCTGAGTACCAGCTAAATATTTATAAATGTACCACCCAGAACCGGCTGATTCTGATTTTTTTTCTTCCAGAAACAATAGCGAATGGGTTAGGAATGAAGGAAAAACCACGAAAAACCGATCAAAAAGCTCAAAAAATGGTCCTACAGAGCCCCCGAAAACGGATTATACAAGAGTAAAAAATTGAAGGCAATTTCCCCCCCAAAAATTGTTTTTGTGCGCTCACGCGCACGCGGTTGGACTTTGAGAGTTTTCAACCATCGGCATGAGTGCGTGGGATACGTACACAGTTCCTATACAAATCTGAGCCCTCTAGGTGCCATAGGACCGAAGTAATTGGGACCGCAGTAACACTGACGCAAACGAGGCGTCGTTGGGGTTTAGCGTTACATACATTACCAACGCACTGTTTGCGTCGCTGGGGTTCAGTGGGTTAAGGAAACCGTAATGGCTATCTGAAATTAGATTAAGGAAGATAACTGCTTAATACATTTTGAGTTAAGAATAGTTTAAAAAACTTTTAAGATGCAAGAAATGAGAGCAATTGGACGATAGTTGGAGGGTTGAGAGCGGTCACCCTTCTTTGGGACAGATTGAATATGAGCAAACTTTCAGCAAGAAGGAAACACGTTAGAGGAAAGACAGACTATAGAGTTTGCCTAAGTATAGAGTCAGCACAAAAGAACAGTTTTAGAGTACAATAGGAGGAACACCATCCGGTCCGTATGCCCTCTTAACAGCCTAGAGAGGGCTGAGAGTACATCCTTAGAATATATTATGATATCAGGCCTAAGTAAGTGAGAGGTGGGTGGAGAGGGAGGAATAGCGCCGGAATCATCCAAGGTTAGCGCAAGTTTGAGCGAAAAGTTCAGCTTTGTCAGAGGAAGAGGTGACGGTGATACTGTCAGAGTGGAAAAAGAGGATGAAAAGACGAGGAAGTGAAATTTTTGGAGAGGTTTTTGGCTAGATACCAAAAAGCTTGGGAATAGATAGAGTTCGAAAGTTCAGAGCTTTTGTTATTGTTGACAGAGGTTTTGGAGAGTCGGAGGACATATTTGGTTTGATTCTGGGCAGAGACAGAAAGTACAAGATTCTTGAGTTTGAAGGCGATGGTACCGTTTGAATACTTCCTCCTTATTGCGAACAGCAGTAGAACAAGCGTGAGATAACAAGAATAGGATGTATGCTTCCATGCCCAAAAGGATTACCTCAATAATGCACTCGGCACTCTCGTAGGGTCCCTGGCCACAGAAGCAAAACTCATTCGATGGAAAGTCAAAGAAGTACTGCCGTAGAACCCCTCAGTCGGCAGCGCCAAAGTGCCACCGGCTGGGGTCAGATGGCCGTACTGGGGAGACAGTAAAGGTGACAGAGATAAGGTTATGATCGGAAGAACCCAACGGAGAGAGAAGATTTATAGTATAAGCAGAAGGATTAGAGGTTAGAAATAAGTCAAGGATGTTGAGCTGATATATATTTTTACTTCCATAAATAAAATATCTGAGAGGAATAGAACTTGTGAGGCGAACTGTACATACAGCAGTTGTATTTTGTCCGTTCTCTCTCTCTCTCTCTGGCGTGCAATTTTGGTCTCCTTATCTGAGCAAGGACATTGAGAAACTTGAGTCGGTGCAACGTAGAGCGAGCGACAAAGTTGATTCCGTCACTAAGAAATAAATCTTATCATGAAAGACTAAACAAATTAAATTTATTTTCACTTAAGAAAAGAAGATTGCGGGGTCAATTAATCAAATGTTTCAAAATACTAAAGGAATTTGACAAAATTGATGTAGATTCACTTTCAAAATAGATAATAGTTCATTAGCTCGGGGAGACGGAATGAAATTAAAAACCAGGAGGGCGAATCTCGATGTCACAAAGCACTTCTTCACCTACAGTGTGGTCATCGAATGGAACCAATTGCCAGAGCAAGTGGTACAATGTAAGACAATTGACACATTCAAAAGAAGTCTAGACATTCATTTTGAGGTGGAAATAATATGGGTTGAAAGAAAAAAAAAATATATAAGCATCAGAAATATATAATATTTCTCAACTACGTTTCTTACTATAAATTTCCCAGTAGAAGTTTTTCTCATTCCACTGGGGGACTTTTTTCCCCAACTGAATTTCATGCTGACCAACTGTCGGAGGGCGAGGTAGGGGGGAGAGAGACTTCTGCTTAGCTATCCTTGCCTTCCACTTTATAGAAATTTCTATTTTGGCATTAAGTCCGGACTACCTAGTAGGGACCGCAAGGTCTGTATATCTATGTAACTCTCACTCTCTCCCTTGCCTCCAGTAATGGCATATTTTGCGTCGCTTCCTGTAAATATGCATTTACTCCTCTGACACTTTAAACTTCCGTTCACACCACACCCAATTTACATAATTTTGCAATTTTGTTTTAACTGGTTCAGCAATTCACCTGAGTTTATATTAACCCATAGTATGTATATTGTTTATTGATTTGGTCTACAAGTCATATGATCTAATTAGTGTTTATATAATTGTAAGGTAGGTAAACATTATTTTGACATTATAATGAATTAAGGTATTCAGCTGTGGGAAACCCTCTTAGGACAAACAATGTTAAATGTAAATTAATCCCTTCTGTACCAGCGACGTCTTTTTATAATGCCTTCAGATACGGTACATTTAGACGATTGTATGAAGCTTAGGAAGGATATATGGTAGCTAAAAGGACTGATATAGTCTGTAGCCTTTTAATGGGTAGACGTCCATCCTAAGCCGAACAAAATCATCTAATAGTTGCCAGACTATAATGAGAAGGACGTCGCTGGTTCTGAATGGGTTAATCCTCTTTTTCCCACAATATCTTCCTAAGAGAGATCAAATAATCTAATATCAGTAATGAATAACGGGGAATGGCATCATTATATAATGATCAAGTCGTTTTTTCTGTTCAACAAGTAAGCTTTGAAACCATCTTCCTCAATCTGTCTTTCCCTTATCTTATGACTTAAAATAGTTTCATGTTCTGTGTGTCCAGACATGTTGACTCAAACGTACCTTGAATTTGGCTCTCGGTCACTCTTTGAACTTTGGGAGAGACACTTGTTGCCAGCAGCTTTGCCTTTTGCCTCCTTCATATCACATATCAAAATATATTCTCTAACCATTGTCACTTCATTTTGTGATTCACTTTTTAGTGTTTCTCTTTCTCGCTCATTCCGTTATCCTTGTCCTCGTCGTGCTGGGAAGTACCAAGTGCCTGGGATGACCCCATGCTGAAGCTGGCACTGTTATGGACCAATTCATTGGCAATTATCTCTGTTTTTATTTCCTGCCCCACCATTTGCAAGGCAACCCGCTCTGCAATGCAATGACATAAACACCCAGGGATATAAGGACTTCCGGGTAATATATAGAGTCAATATTGTTTTTTCTTTTTTTCTATGTGAGTGAGGGAGACAAAAGGCAGAACTGCCTGTAGCGAGTGCCTCCCCCATAGATGAAAGAGTGACAGGGCCAAAATCAAGGGACGTTCGAATTAAAATGCCTGGACACACAGAGTTTGAAGCAATTTAAGTCATAGGAGAAGGGAAAGACATATTCTGGGAGAGAGTTTCAGAGCTCAGCTGTTGAATAGAAGAAAGTCTGAGAGTAACATTTCACTCTCGGGTTGGAAAGTTGCACAGAGTAGGAGTGGGATTGTGTTGCAAGATGGGTACCACGTACCCTACGTAGAGGAGGTGGTATACACTGTGAGAGTTCTGAGGAGCACTAATTATTGTAGTAGCGATAGAATAGCGAGGGAAATGCAACATTGTGGCGAAGAGAGAGAGTTTTCAGAGAGTTGGTGAGTTTGCGGGAATTAATGATACGACAGGCCTTCCTTTCTACTTTGTCTAGAAGTGCGGTGTGAGAGGATCGTCCCCACACATGTGAACAATACTCAATACAAGGACGCACTGTGCCCCTGAACAGAGCAAGAAGCTGTGTAGGGGTAAAGAACCCCCTATAAGGCGGTTGAGCACACTCAGCTTCTGGGAGGCTGCCTTAACATGATTAGATTAATATCCAGTATTCGAGAATGGATAATAAGTCGTAGGCGTGTGCATAAACCTTTAACCGTCCTGGTGGTGTAATGGTTAAGGTGGCAAAAATATGTGTGTGATAACCCGGGTTCGAATCCTGGTGGATCATATATACTTTAATTAATTTCATTGGGGGTGTGGTGGTGAGATTAATAAAAATAATATTATTAGCAAGACTGGTAATATGGTCCTTCCAAGTGAGAGCTGAAGAAAAAGAGACACCAAGAATATTGAGAGAAGATGAAGGAAACTGATAGTTTATATTTCCTTAGATTGAGATTTGCAGTACTATCAGATTTATGCATTATAATCATACGCACAATATTGATTGGGCAACATTAGGCTGACACTGAACTGATAAAAGTCAATGCTATCTTGCCAAGTTAAATTAATGACATGTTTACCTACGTTATTTGTATGCATGATCGCTATTATTACTAGTATAATTGTGTTTTGTAATAAGATTTCATAAAGCAGAGGGGGCGTAATTATGGAGATGCTTCAGAATCAATTCATTTCCATCGCCGTCGGCGAAGGTAACATTTTATGACGTCTTGAAATAAGCTAATAATTATTTGGTATGTCAGATTGTTTTGTAAGTGTTTCATAATTTTGTAATTTATTAAATCAAATCAGGTCAATGGTTATGCCGAGTATTCCTTCAAACCGACTAATAATTTGATAGCCTGTATCTTTATCTGAAAACATTATGAAAAACGGAGCATCAATTAACACAATGATAAGTTCTGCAGAAGACAACGGTCACTTTCTTACAAGTATGTTGTATACTAAATATTAGTAACAACATGCATGATACAATATTTAAGAGTTACACAATCGTAATCAATTTGTGCATACTTGTGTATAAATGTAATGTGTATATGTCATGTTGCGATTTGCTTTCAATGCAGGGCCAACAAAACAACAGTGCAGTTCGAAGTGAAACTCTTGCAACATGAAATGAGCGTTATTCTGACAAATCTTTAAAGGCGGAGGGAGAGCGAGTGAGGTGTTGTTATTAATTAACCCTATTTGGTCCGAGGGTGTTCCTTAAGGCCCTTCCCTATTTCAGTCCATTGGTTGGGAGCTTCTAAGACGTTTAACCCCATTATTATTTATGGTAAGGCACTTCCAGCTACATTTGCACAATTTTCGATAGACAAATATCTTGGCCGAAGACTTATTTCTTGGATTCAGGCTTGCTGTCGCTCGGTCAGAAGAAAATCGACTCCTGAATGGGATAAATCGTGTTCTTATCGCCAAACTAATGGGAGTGAAACGTCCTAAATTACCAAAATAATGGAGCGAAACAAGGGAAGTCCAAAAACAGGTTGCTTGGCTCAAATAGGGTTAACATTTTCAGTCAACATCCTTTCAGCCTTCTGCGCACATAGCATAGGGCGCACTATTCCATCCTGCTGCGCCTCCCTCAGGAAAAAAAATCTGAAGTCTGTTGCTTACCAAGGCCAGATAACGACTAAATTCATCAATATCTTCTCAGGTCTATCAATTTTCGGTCGATTGGTTCTTGTGCACCAGTACAAAGGAAAGGGTACAAAGGAAATCAAGCAACAACAGCCTAGTGACCCTTCTAGGCTGTTTGTCCTCCAAAACACTGAGGATCAAGTGTCCAAACAGTGGTTTAGAGTGGGTAAGGGAACATTGGAAAGGGAACTACTACCCTGGAACTAATGTCCGAGGCAGGATTAGGAAGTTACTAGGGAACAGATGGGTTAGTAACTGAGGGGGGGATAAAATAAAGTTATTCATTTACAAACGCAGTCAGTCGCGGGTTTGATGCTAGATATTTGTCTAAGCGAATTTTAAATGAATCAACGGTGCTGCAGTCTATAACGTCTCGGGGAAGCCCATTCCATAAGTTGACAACTCGATTGAAGAAGAAATTCTTAGATTTTTGTGAGTTAAAAGATATACCAATAATTTTGTAACCGTTTCCCCACGTGTAATTTGATTGGTCGATAGTGAAGTACTTACTACAATTCATATTGTCGATGCCTTTGATGATTTTGAACACTTGAATTAAGTCGCCTCTTAATCTGCGCTGGGTTAAAGGAAATAGATTTAATTCTCTAAGACGCTCCTCGTATGGTTTGTTCTTTAGGCTAGGTATTATTTTGGTAACTCTACGTTGAACTCGTTCTAGCTTGTCTATATCTTTTTAGTAATAAGGGCACCAGGATTGAATGCAGTATTCCAGAAGAGGGCGGACTAAGGAATTGTAAAGGGTTAGGATAACGTCTTTTGATTTATGCTCAAATGACCTGCCTATAAATCCTATTTTGTTTGCCTTCTTAACAACTTCTGAACATTGTTGACTCGGTTTTAAGTTACTCGATAGAGCGAGTGAGAGAGAGAGAGAGAGAAGGGGGGAGGGGGGACTTAACGATAGGAATAGCCCTCTCGGGAGCTTGAGTAATTCCGTGATATATTCCTAGTAACCAAGAAGTAACGTTTCTGCTGAAGTAAGATTCTGTAGTAACAGAGATCACCCATCTTTATCGTTGTACCCCCTTTTGGTGCCGTAATATTAGACTACAGAATTATATGCCCTTGTGTAACACCACATTATATAAAGGATACATAGACTCCGGTACAGAATCGGAATCAGAGTCTGAAATGTATTGCAGTGTGATCATTATTGGATGATTCTCACCACCATTATGCCAAGTTCTGAGTATTGGGAGTCACGATTTTGACCACTTAAAGGTGAATTACGGAAGTAAATCAGTGCTTCAATTAGTATTTTACAATGGTCAAGATATGTTGCATTACTGAATGGTATGGTGCTGTAAATAAACCTTCTAATAATACAAATTATGCAATAATTGTTTTTCTGGCGCGTAGTTGAAGCTTGCTGACAGAAAACAGCTGGGAGAGAAGGTGTGTGTTGATTGGCTATGTAAGCTCGTGACGTAAGCTGAGACCGGGAGAATTTGAAGACAGTAAGTAAACACACCCATATAAGTAAAGGTGGGATGATACCCTCTGTGACATTTATTTATTAATAATGGCGAACTGTGTGACTGTATGGTATAATAATCTTTCTAGGGCACCAGTGAATTATGCCAAAGTTCACTCAAAGCAATACAGTGAGAAAATGTTGATTAATATAGTTTTACTTGAAGCCAGACCAGACGTATTTTTGAGAAGCATCCTGGATTGTTGTTGTTGATGCGTTTATTTTATACTAGCCCTCTGGGCCAGGGCCCTCACAAGGCTAGTGTTCGGTGAGGAGGTGCAAAGTCAAGTCATGTAACTGTCAGTAGTCAGATATCATCATAAAGTTAGGTGGCTTTCAGGAATTGTCTAATTGGAGTGATATAGCCTACATGAATTTGGTCTGAGCATCATAACCTGGTGCTAGCTTATACCAACTACATCTTTAAGTATTCCTTTGCTTTGGGTATTAGAACTGTTCTTAAAATAAATAAATAATAGGCCTAATAGCCTAACATATATAGGCCTAGGCCTATTTACAAACTCCAAATAGGCCTATGTGACATATCTAGTTAATAATCAGGTCTCCTCCAATCCATTTAGTAGGCTAGATATTAACATAATTAACCTAGAACTAAGTTTACCATTGGGTAATGTATTTTACCCTAATTAAATTATTTAATACTATATTAGCTCAAAATGTGTATAGGACTATAGCCTAGGCCTAGGCCTAGTTCTGGTTGAACATTAAAATTAATATTTTCTTCGGCTGACAATTCTTACAGTGGCACAGTTCTAATATCTACAGGATATAGGCTATCCTAGGAGGTTTGGAATACTGTTAGGCTATGCTAACCCAATATATTTAAAAATTGTATGTTAAGAGTATCCATTGGTTTAATCTAATATTAACTATCCTCTCCTATACCTAACCCAATCTTATCTTATCTTCCCAAAGGTGGTGACCTCTTCCTATTGGTTTACCCTCTGTGTTCAGTAGTTTGAACTAGGCCTAGTCAAGTCACTACACCAAGATAATTACAAGAGTCATATGGCCCTATTTTTCACAGTTGGGTATTAGGCCTATTTGTATGTGTTAGGGGTGATGTCCTGGCTCCAATTACATACATGAAAAACAAATATTTAGTAGGGCCTAGCTTCATGAATAACTTTGGCCGAATCATTTTTCGACCAAATAATGTACACTTTTGTTTTGAAGGTTGCATTTTGAAACCTTTTCGAAGGTCTTGGGAGGAATTAAAGTAAAAACACATATAAATAAATATACCAATGAACAAATATGGACTAATATCTACAAATCTTCTCTTAACACCTTACGAGCGGCCTATGCGGTTTATTTATGTGTACCGCCCAGCGGGGTGTTTTTAGCCAAAATAGGGCTGTTTATGTGATAATTTTCATGCCTAAATAAGACCCAGAACGTAAAACAAGTATCTATCCCTGAAAGGGCATAAACAGAGCTTTCGAATGACACCATAACGATCCTTGTATGATGGATAGTTTTCTTGCAATAACTGTGAAACGCGAGTGCAAAAAGCAGGTAATTCGGTACTTTCGGTACATAATTGAGTATGTAGCGAGTGAGAGAGGGAGGAGGGAGCTGAGATTTGTGTCAGTAGGTTCGCCGCGGTGGTCTGGAGCAGTCATACGCTCGCTAGTCTCTTGCCACCACTTGTCTCTCTCTCTCAGCCACATTACGTGCTGAAATTGCCACTCGAGTTATGTCGAGCGCCGCCACATAGTCCAGCTTTATTTAACTCGACTTATGTTGCTCGCCGCTAATTAAGGGTTAATTAAGACATTTTACACCAACACGATCAAGCGTTGGCGAGGCAGAAGTTGAGGAGTGGAAGGGAGAATGAGGAAGTTTGTTTGTGGCTGTGAAGGAAAGTTATTGTGTCGCCAGGGTGTTGTGTTGTGGTGATGGGTAGGGAAAGGGACAATAGTTGCAGGATGTATAAATAAAACAGGAACAAGCTCAATAATACAATATGATATATACTCGTGGGAGTAGTGCGAGTCAGCCGCCTGCTAACTATGCCGTAAATTGTTTTAGGACACGATCCAAAGCCAACCGAGGACAGCCTGGGATGCGGGTCTAGGACAGGGAGGACCGAGGACAGCCAGAGATGTAAACGGAAGTCCGCCCACATCCAACAACATAATATAGTCCGGAAATCAAGCAAATTCACAAATCAACTGCAACAATTCTCTTCTCTCCAGGATATTAAAGTATTTTTTGCAAATACTTGAAGTATTCGTAACAAAATTTCGGACCTTAAAGAAATAGTTTTTACGGAAAGTTTTGATATAATAGGTATCACCGAATCATGGCTAAACATTGGACATAGAGACTATTTAGCTAAATAGAATATTCTTGGAGATACAATGTTTGAATGTAGTCTGATAAACACAAATTAGGGAGGCGTTTTGCTGTACACCAGAAAAGATCTTCATCCTGTGCTAGTAACAAAACCATCTATAGATAACATTGACATAATTTATGTTCATTTGAAAAATAACCTTGAAGAAAAGATAACCCTGGGACTAATATATCGCCCCCGTGGACAATCACTAAACATTTACAGAAAAGTCTATGACCAAATTGCTGAAATTAGTGATAACAAAGATGTCATACTTTTTGTAGACTTCAACTTGCCAGTAGCTCAGAGGGATAAAACTCTAACATCTAACAAAGAATCGGACCTGTACTATAATCTACTACAAAGTTAATGATTTAAATTTGTTCAATATCAAACACGGGGCAATAACATTTGTGATCTTATCTTTGCGACTAAAGACGATTAGTAAACCAAGTGAGAGTAAGAGATGAATTTAGTACAAGTGAGCATCGTTGAATCACATTCAACATCAAATTCCTAAACAATAAATTAAATGAGAGTAATGCAAAGGTACCCAATTAAAAAAATGCCTATTTCAATAAACTACGGACTATTTTTGCCAAAACAGATTGAAATTTCATAAACAACATTAGTAATGCTAATGAGATTTGGAGCTCCCCAGAAATATATAATAATGCCATTACTTCTTGCATCCCTATGCAAAATCGATGCCCAACTCGAAATAATAAGCCTAAATGGTGGAACACCGAAATAAACAAAATTGTCTACATGCCAAAAAACTGCCCACAACACTTTCAATAGAACAAAGAATTAATCACACAGGTTAACTCAATTATTGCGGGGTGTTTAGTTTACATCACCGTAGCGCCAGGCGGGCATAATTACCGAAAACTACCTTCATTCCATGCTCATTTTCATGCATAAGAAAGGGCCAGAACGTAATACAATTATATATCCGTGAAAGTACAATGATAGAGGTTTCCAATGACACCTGAATTATCCCTGTTATCCCTGGTTATATTGCAACGATCGTGCAACCGAAGGCCAAAATCGGTAAAATAGGGGCAATTTTGTCTGTTTTTGCTGTGTGAGACACTGCACATGTGGGAGCTAGCTTGGACAGTATTCTTCCAACTTTTGGAGTGAGAGGGTATTCTCTCTTGACTCTGAAGCCATTTTTACCACAATGCCTGGTACTGGAGGGTACATTTATAGTAATACCCTCTGGTACACTAGGGGTTAAGTAAGTCAAATCCAAAAGAATTCTATGGATACTGTATATTAGAAGTATAAAGAGATGATAAAATCTCATCGGGGAGGTGTGGTGGAGTGGTCTTGCCACTGGCCTGGTAATCCAAAGGTCCCGGGATCAAATCCCGATGTATCAATGGGAAGATATTATTGGGATGGAATTTGTGCTGTACCTGGTATCAGTGCATTACCACAAGCCCACCGAAACGTCAATAAAATACCCTCATTGTTCCCTGATTAAATAGCACTGTATGAATATTCCCATATTCAAAATATGCTATAGGGGTGCAATGCCTGGTGAGTTATCTGCTCAACAGGTGGCGTTGTGTGTGTGTAAGTGTGAGAGTCCGAGTGTAGGGAGTGAGACAGTGAAGCACGGGAACGAGATGGCTTCAGAGATGGGGTCGTTTCGGGCCATGAGTGAGCACCGTGCCTCATGTGAAGGCAATGATGGCAGGTGCTCGTTGTACTCTACGTGCTTCACATGTCTCACTCCCTAGACTGGAACAAGACCTCACGGGCTTCACTGTTCATTGTAAAGTGGTGAATGTTAAGGGTCTCAGCCTATGCCCGAGAGGAAGTAAGTTGGAATAAAAAAAAAAAAAAAAAAAAAATATATATATATATATATATTGGACCACTTATTAACGCCTTACGAGCGGGCCCATCAGTAACTTCTACTACGTGCCAAGCGGGTGATTTTACCCTGAACGAGCTTATTTCCATGCTCTTTTTCATGCATAAACAAGAGCCAGAGCATAATACAATTATGTATCCCAGAAAGGGCGATAATTGAGCTTTCCAATGACACCAGAACCATTCTTCTACGACCACGCATTCTTTTGCAACGATCGTGCAAGACGAAGGAAAAATCCCTAAAATATGGTAATTTCCTTACATAATTCCCTGTGTAGCGAGGTAGTGAGTGTGGATGTGTGTGAAGGGGACGTCAGTTGCCGCGCGGAACCCGTGCCGAACGGTCAGAGCCGACGTACGCTCCTCCCACCGCTCGTCTCTCTCTGAGCCAATTATTGCCCAAAATTGCACACCGCCTTAAGTCGGTCCCCGCCACATCTTTCTTCTCTAGACTGACTTAATTCCGGTCCCACCAGTTAAGGGTTAATGAAAATGGAGATCTTGTTGATGATGAAGTTCAGATGAATCTATGACTCAATAATAACTTTTTTGTATCAATGCTACCGAAGAAGATCTGAATTCAATGCCTCATGCCACACCATCTATATTCTATAACTAGCAGGGGTACCCGGCATTGCCCGGGTAATCACCATAATCACCATCACTACTACCACCATAACTACTACCATAATCACCATCATCAATCACTACTACCACTATCATCACAATACTACTACTACCATAATCACCGGCCTCGACCTCCCTGTGCCTCATTAAACGGCAACCTCGATTTCGGCCGCTAAATGACCTCCAATTTTGGATATGACCTCATCCGTACCCTGATTTTGGGGGGCTGCGAACAACTTTCGTTCCATACACCTTTTCGATCGGAGGCCTCCTTTTGCCCGAAACGGAAATTTGTTTCATTTTCTTTTTCAATTTCGGCCTCGAAACGACCTACGATCGTGGCCTCGCCCCCTCTATGACCTGACCCAGGTCAATTGACACCCACATGCAAAGTTTCAGCTCCCCAGGTCCAAAACTGCGGCCGCCTATTAAGAACAGACACACACACAGACAATCGAAAATATTATATAGATAAACAATAAACAATAAACAATAATGATTTTATAAGTGATATTGTAATCACGAAAGTAGATGTACTAAACACCATAAACAAACTAAAGCCTAATAAATCCTCTTGACCTGATACTATTTCTCCCAATTAAGAGACGAGATATCAAAACCATTAGCACTAATGTTTAACAATACAATGCGAAGTGGCATTGTACCCAATGAATGGAAATTAGCTAATGTAACGACTATTTAAAAAAAATGAAACAAATCACTACCTTGCAACTACCATCCAATAAGTTTGACTTCAATCATATGTATATTGCTCGAAACAATCATCAGAGATAAACTTGTAAACCATTTAGAAGAAACAAAATATAATAAAAGAATCAAAGCATGGTTTCCGAAACAAGCGTTCATGCCTAACAAATCGCCTTGACTTTATCACGACATCTTCAACATGAATGACGAAAGTAAAGCCACGGATTTACCTTGATTTAGAAAAAAACATTTGATAAAGTCCCCCACAAGCGTCTCTTGATAAAATTTAAAGCTCATGGCATAGAAGGATGTGTACTTCGATGGATTGAAAATTAGCTTATGTGGCGTAAACAACGCGTAGTAATAAATGGTAAGGCCTCAGACTAGAAAACTATCACAAGTGATGTGCCGCAGGGGTCAGTGCTCGGACCCGTTCTTTTCTTAATTTATAATAATGACATCGATGAAGATCTTTCATATACAAAATTTGCAGATGATACCAAAATAGCGAACATAGAAGCATCTCCCTTACATGTTCAACAGATCCAAAATTATTTAGATTAATTAGCAAATTGGGCCCAAACCTGGCAAATGAGTTTCAGTACCGACAAATGTATAGTACTACATATAGGAGACAAATATGAAAATTCAAACTACTCAATGAATGCTAGTCAACTCAAAAATACTGATAAAGTAACTGACTTAGGAGTAAAAATATCAAGTACTTTAAAACCCAGCCAACAATGTACCAGAGTAGTTAAGAATGCAAACAAAATTATTGGCTTCATTGGAAGATCGTTTGAATACAAATATGAAAATGTCATTCTCACCGTATACAATTCTTTGGTTCGCCCCCACCTGGAATACTGTGTACAATTTTAGCGTCCATATTATCAAAAGGACATAGTTAAACTGGAGATAATACAGCGGAGAGTGAACAATATTATCCCTAGACTGAGAAAAAAGTCAAATGAAGAGCGTCTAAAATAATTTAAAAAAATTAGTTAAACAAAGCGCAGGTTAAGAGGTGACCTAATTCAAGTGTTTACAATTATTAAAGGTATTGCTAATGTGGATGTCAACAAACGTTTCACAATCGATCATTTGAATTACATTTAAAGAAATGATTGCAAGATAAACGGAAAGCACTTTAACTTCCATGAGGCAGAACATTTATTTTTCAATCGAGTAGTAACCTATTGAATGGACTACCCTGCATGTCATTGAATGCAGTACTGTTGAAACTTTCAAAATACTCCTAGATACCCGTATAAATCTCGCTCTTAATCCACGATTAACTGCGTTTGGAAATTAATAGAAGCACTTTTTATTGACCTACCGTTATCTTTTTCACACATAGGTTAGGTAGTTTAGCTACAAGCAACCTCGAAAGGATCAATATATGTTGTTGCTTGGTTTCCTCCTTTGTACTCCCTTTGTACTTGTACGTGCATATACTGTACAGTAGTTTTTGTTTAGTTCAATACATGTATCTCCGCAGTAGATGTTCTTGCTTGTCATAAAATAATTATCATGTAGCTTACTTTATTGTGCATAATTATCCTCAATTAGTTATTAATGTGTGATTATTATGCATTATTTTCGGTATGTAAAGTATGTAAGTCGTCCAATCATTATTGATATCCACAACCCGCCTTTGGTGATGGCAAAGAACTATAGCAACATCAATGAAGGTGTTCACTCTTTTACCTATGTATTTGACTCATAATCTTCATATATACCTGTAAGTAATTACTTATTATTTTATTTTACGTAATTCTGCTTTGACATTATACACGCACGCACACATACACACACTCAACACACCTAAGATGCATACATACAAACACTCAACACTCCTAAGCAAAACACACATACACACACACACACCAGAAGAAAACCAAACACATACTAAGAAGAAGAAAAAAACGTGATCTCCATTAGCCTTCTTAAGCCTCACAAAGACAGGCACCATTTCTCTAATTAGATTAAAAATGAAAAAATGCTCGGGTAATTATATCTATCTATATGCTCAGGCCCAATCCCCACTTTGGGGGTAGCCGACTCAAGACAGAGCAAGAACAGGGAAAACACAAAAACAACATAAAACAAAAAATAAACACAGATAAAAAACACAAACTCACACACATCCAGGTCACCCAGGAGAAGACCCAGAGACCAGGGTTACCAAGGTCGCTCCAGCACTCCCCCGGCCCCTGACCACCCGGAGAGGTTCCGATCTCGGCAGGCAGACATGAAGCGGAGCCAAAGCCACAAGCCCTCCCACCACACTTCCAGGCACACCCTTCATATTAATCGTCCCCCCGGGCCAGGCGCCTGATGGACTATTATATAGCTACTACTATTGCTCTCTCAACCCTCTCTTTACTCTCTTAAATGTGTGTAACGAGGCCACACTAATTATGAAGCGCTGTCGCCGAGTTGTAATTACAACACTAATAATAGCGAAGACCACCCCAGTCTATTTGATAAACGCCCACAAAATTATGGGCTAATAGCTCCTTTTGGTATTTTTGATAATACTTAGTGGGGTTCTTAATTCTCAGCATTTCTGGAAAAAAGTTTATATAAGATTACCACCGCATAAAGTATTGAATCAATAGTTGATGATACAAATGCAACAGAGTACCTAAATGGTGTTATCATTGTTATACAGATGAAGTTACGCTATTCTTAATCGGATATTAGTTTGGCGCTAATAACACTAAACTCAATGCCAATAAGGTGTCAGTTTCTTTTTAAGGCGAGCGACGTAGACACTGTAACTTAAAAGTTAGGCCAAAACAGTTTGCTATCGACAAATATACAAATTTAGTTTGAAGGGGGTCTAGGTGTTTTATTTTTTAGTTTGTGGGAGGTCTGGGAAGGCGTGTTTTTGTTTTTGTTAGCCTAGGGGAAAGAAAACTAAAATACCCTCTTCAAAAATAAGAACAGCGATCAAAGTCTGCAATAATAATGATACACCATATATTTTAACACCTTATTGGCGGGCTAGGCGGTCTATTTGACCGTACCGCACAGCGGTTTTTTTTTACCCTAAATAGGGTTGTTTACGTGATCATTTTCATGCCTAAATAAGACCAAGAGCGTAACACAAATATCTATCCCTGAAAGGGCGTAAACAGAGCTTTCCAATGACACCCGAACCATCCTTGTACGACCACTGCAACAATCGTGCAACACGATTGCAAAAACCCTGACATAATGTAATTTCCTTACATAATTCCCTGTGTAGCGAGTGAGAAAGGAGGGGGGAAAGTAGAATACAGTTCAGTATGTCCACGGTGGTCGTGGGGAGCGGTCATAGGGTTGCTACGCTCGTCCCACCGCTCAGCTCTCTCTTTCAGCAACATTACGTGCTGAAAAAGGCGCTCGACAGATGTCGCACGCCGCCACTTAGGCCAGGTTTATTTCATTCGACATATGTTACGCACCGCCAGTTAAGGGTTAATAACCCTCAACACATCGGCCCAGGTAGTGTTACTCTATCTCGACGACCTTAATTTGTTATAATTCAATGAAAGCTTGAAAACAATATGGCAAATTATCAAGATAAATAATGATATACAAATGTGTATATAAATAGAGTCAGGAGAGCTGAAACAACAATTGTGTCTAGGGGCGTAAAACACACTAAGCTAAGACCGAGCAACAAAGCAGGATGGGAGATGAAGATAAAACCGGTGGTATTTTGACGTGAGCTATACTTACCCTCGTACACCAATTGTACGCAGCCACTTTGTAGGACGTTTGTTGCCACTAAATCCCCACTGTCTGCTTCCCTTCCTCCCTGTTCCGTTTCTCACACAAGAAGAAGCTGCCGGGACCTGAGGGAGATGTGAAGGGAATGGCCGAGAGGAGGAAGAAACTGTAGCACAAATGGGAGAGAATGAAGGGAGTAACGCTTGAGAAGATTTATGTCACTAGCGTCCCTACCTTATTTCATCTCTTTTACTTATTCGCCAGAAATTCTTATGTTGACTCTTTAACTCCCGACGTCCCAGTTTTGTCTCATCTTTCACCAAGGAGTCTTATGTCCCGTATATATAACAAAAGACATAAGCAGGATCATTGTAGTGAGAGATCCTGTAGTAAAAGAGAGTGGCCATCATTTTCATAGAAAGCCATTTTGGAGCCTCAATAATCAAGCAACATTGTTTTATTTTATCTTTGATCCTGTAGAATGTAAACACAAATACTAAACGCTATACCCTGTACCGATATTCCGAATGTTTATTATAGGTATGGAGCTATTTAAGTGTAAAGAGAGAAACATATCACCAGTGGCACCAAGATGGCGGAGATTGGCTGATCTCTGTTACTATATAATATCTAGGTGTAGAAAGCTCTTCAAGTCTCCCTTGTTGAACGTTTTATTGGGAACCTGCACCCAAGTGTTATATCCATTACCAATATTGCTGTATTTGTCTGGCACAATCAGTTACCTATTGGGCTCTGTGGATTGTACTGTGTGTTGGGTGTTATGGTGTAGGTTGGTGAGTCCATACTATTACTCCAAATCCACTTAACAATGCATTACAGTATTCCAACTGAGAACGGATAATTCATGAAAGCGATATACATAAATTTAGTTTCTGTTTTTCATTTGTTATCACCAACCAATTAATGGAAACGAGACAGTCAATGTTGACTAGTGAACACTAGCAATTCGGTCTTTGTGGGCAAATCGTGGTACCCGATATATATTCATACAAACACACACACACACACTTCAGATTCTCTTTCCATTGTTCTTCAATCCAAATCAGTTCAAAACTAATTGTTACATATTTCCCATGGATAAAGGATGCTTTTTAGTGTATGGGTATTCCTTTCACTATATTTGTTAATTACGTTCCTATGAAATTGCACGTAAACACTACTGTATAATATGTTTGTTGTTGACTATAATACCCATTGTTCTCCAACAGACGGTAGTATTATGATATACAATAAGCGCCTACAACAGCATATTCTCTGCCGTTATTGTATATACAAAGAAGAATATACCGGTAGGGAGATCATGGGAAACACAAGAAAAAGGAGGAAGGCGGAACTTGATGACATTGAGTGAAGAGCGAGGGTGAAATGACACGAGAGAGAGAGAGAGAGAGAGAGAGAGAGAGAGAGAGAGAGAGCGCATGGTGGGGAGGGATATCATGGTGAATGGAAGTATAGAATACAAAGGGGGAGAGACAAATGTATATGAATATACATAGTACAAACACACTCAGAAAAAGAGGAAGATGCAAATAGGGTTGAGGTTGTCTTGAGGTTGGAGCTAAACATATACAGGTATATGTAGGAAACAGTTATAATTAAAGAGACGGTTATATCTCTTCTAATGACGGATCAAGATTGTTAACCCTTTTTATAAGATGAAGCCAATCCATATTTCACTTTGGCGAACATTTAACGATGCTATGTAACTGTTGTATTATATTCAGTATAATTGTTTGTCAGCTACTATCGTAAATCGAAATGGTAACACCTTAAACTTGAAATATTTGTGCTACAACTTGGACCAACTATTATCATTATTGCGCTCAATGTATTTATTTATTTATTTATTTACGGAAGACCGAAGTGGAAAGCATTCCAACCACTTTCTGCTTTCCAATAAATTGCCAAAAATATAGAAACATTCTGAGGTTGCGAGAATCATCTCCCAGCGGAGTGTTTCAATTTGTCCACACACTCACTCATGTGTTTATATAGCGCAATATTATTGTAGTGGACGAACGTGTGTGTTTGTGCATGTGGTTATGTGTATGTTTATCATTGGCCGGAATTATATATAACGTGTGTGTTTGTGCATGTGGTTATGTGTATGTTTATCATTGGCCGGAATTATATATAACGTGTGTGTTTGTGCATGTGGTTATGTGTATGTTTATCATTGGCCGGAATTATATATAACGTGTGTGTTTGTGCATGTGGTTATGTGTATGTTTATCATTGGCCGGAATTATATATGTGTATATTTTGTGTTTATTTATGTGGTTGTATAGTGCACGATCCGAGTTAGAGATCCTATAGCAACAAAGATCAGCCAACATCCGCCATCTTGGTGCCACTTGTGATATTTTCCTCTCCTTACATTTAAATAATTCCAAAGCCATAAATAAGCATGAGGGAATACTGGCACATAACGTATAGTTTGGTCTTTATATATACACTTTACGTGATCCAAACGTTAATAAACCTCGTTATTTGATGATTGAGAGACCACAATGGCTGCCAAAGAAAAGGCTGTCCACTCGCTCTCCCTACAGGATCTCTAGTTGGAGTAAGCTGGTGCCTAACAGAACAATTCACATATTCCCTGAACCGTTTGGTATCCGGCTAATTACGACCGTCATGTTGGAGGCCGACCGATGTTATATGGCGCTCAAACTTAACTATTGCCAATACCAGGGTTTGTGTCAACATTGATTGTACCTTATACAACAGTCTATTAAGATAGACTAAATAAAGTAACACATGGTTGCTGAAACATAGATTATACCTACATATAGAGATTGTGTTATTATTCAAAATTGGAAACTATAATATAATCATATTTACCAAATAGACTAAACATTAGTGTTAGTGTTTGCCAATATTGAGGTTGCTATTTAAAGTACAACATGTACTGTAGAAGACAGAGAGAACATTTACGTCATATTTGGCGATTTATTATGTAAACCTTGAACACACAAATGTAACTCCAATGTAGCGCTCTCAATAGAGTATCCCAGGTTACGTTTTGTGGTCTATATAACACAATAACTGTTATGCAATCAGGGATATGTAGAAGTTGAGAGCACTATAAAGAGAGGAAGATATTTTGAGGTGTGAGAACAAAACGATGAGAGGGGTGCAGATAACAGTCGGGAGAAAAGTTGAAGTGCAATTTCAACTTGAGAGAGAGAGAGAGAGAGATTTCCTTTTAACACAGGGACTACAATTAGCAGATCTAATCATAGAAGCGTTGGTTGACAGTAGTCTACTCATTGCCATTTGGCCAGAAATCGTGTTTCTGTACTTCTTTTAACAAAATGAACAAGATAGTTTCTGATAAGAAGACACGCTAAAATGTACTGTATATCAGTGTCTCTACTGTGGCACAGCACTCCATAAAACACGTTCAGACTTTCAATAATTGTGGATTAACTGGTTGACATAAAATATGGCACCGCAACAACAAGGTAATATGGCGCCAGACAAGTTAAAGTATATGCAGACAAAAATAAATACAAACTTCTAGATTTATAAACCATAATGCAATATATGTAATTTAAAATGGATAAGGAAAACGAGGAACGTTGGGTACAGAACATGGAAGTAAACGATAAGGTATAACAAGAGGAAAAAGAGATGCTGAGAACAAGGATAGGTAAAGATCCTGTTTGCAGCCTAACAACGAGAAGTTGGAATGAGTTTGAAAAAAATGAAACGATATTGAAATAAACCAAACATTAAATAATATCATGGTTGGAACAACAATGTCAATTTAAATACAGCAACATGTGTATGTAATTTATATGTCAACTAGGTCACAAAACAAGACGGAAAATTAAGAGGACATGTTGTGTGCGAGTAAACGACAGGAAAGGATGGGAAGTGTAATTAAGGGAAGGGAACGGGGAAGTAATGGAATGAGACTGAAAGTATACTGAATATATAAGGCACCTACCTTCTCTGTGTAGACTCTTGACTGAATAAAATTATGTGTTGAATACCGGTAGCGAAATAATGCACGCATGCACACCAGTGTGTACAATTGTGAACACTAATACAGTTATACCCATTTGAATCTTTGAACCTATAAGCCAAGTTCTCAAGCATTTTGGTTATGATTAATGCATTGTAGTATCTAAATTGTCTCCGATGGGGATTCAATGGGTGTATCTTATCAAGGTTAGTGGCTGTACATAGATCAAAAAACTTTTGGCTATTTTCTTGCCAACCCAGTAACTACTGTTGTTGTATAATCAATATCAGAAGCTATAAATTATACTGGTATCATAAATGTTCTGGCATAATCTAATGCTATATACTATAATATAAAAGCAAATTCCATATTATTTGTGTTATATTCAATCATAATTGTTCCTACAATTTCAGCATTTTATACACATTTTCACTTATTTTTCTATATTCCATTAATTTTGTATAATATTTTTTCCCACTGCATTATTCGTTCTATTTCACTCACTGAACACTCACTAAATTACACTGCTTGAGGGGTTCAGTAGTACAAGGAGAATCACAGTATTGTTCCTGTAAATAATAAGATAATATATATTACAGGGTGGATGGGACTCGTTAGCCTTGGTCGGCAACTCATCTAGGGGAGACAACCTTATACAAATCCGGGTGGATGGGACTCGTCAGCCTTGGTTGGCAACCTGTCTAGGGGAGTAAACCCGATACAAATCCGTACTGCTTACCTAAGGGTAAGGCAGGTTAGTGGATGGATTAGCCGAACACCACTGTAGACAAATAGTGCTAACAAGATACACAGAGGGCCTCGGAGTCGGACGGATCCTAAATTGGGTGGTCAATCCTGTAAGTCCTTCACTAAACTGGCTCGGGTTGTCCCTCTCACAGGGAATAGGTCTGCTTGGGGGCATTCTGTGTATGGCCACCCTCGTAAGGGGAGTAAGGCGTCCGGCAATAGATAGATAGATAGATATATATATATATTAGTGAATACAGTAATAAAGTCATGTATGTATGTATGTACATGTATCGCTCACCCACCTGAATGAGGCGAACAATCTTGTGATCACTAAACAAATGGGGCAAAACATCTTGAGATCTTTAAATCAATGCTGTAAAAAACTGTTTAATTATAATTCCATAAATAGCATTAACAGAGTTAACAGGTAAACTATATGAGAAGGTATACAAAATAATTAACATCACATTTGGCCAATTTACAACGTTATAGACTTAATGGAACTGCAGAGCATAATTATATGTTTGCCAAAAATAATGTGTTTACATATTTGAATATCTATAATCTATTATGGCAGTCTATAAACATGTAACTCCCCAGATTGCTGTAACTCAGGGATTGTTAAGCAAACATATTGTATAATGATATGCCTATTATCGGATTGATCTGCTTGACGCGTCTCTTCTACTTATCAAGCATTCTTTCGAATCATCTCCCTCATTCTGTTTATCTGTCATCCTATGAATAAAAAAGTGTTTTAATTACCGTGTGTCCAGACAAGTTTACTTTAACCCCAACTGTACCATTAGTGTGGCAGATATGTGAAAGAATGTGTGGGAATTCTGCGTTTCTTCATAAAAGTGTCAACATTGGCACACACAATAATAAACGCAGTATAATCAAAACTAGCTGTAGGGCCATCACAGGTTTAGCCTATGTTGGCTTTGGCAGCACATTTTCAATTAATCTCTATTAGAGTACTGAAACACAGATATTTACCCCAAACTGTATACTGTGGTAGAGATGTCAAACTAGTCTCAAATGACTCGTCTGGACAAGGGAAACAATACATGTTCAGACAATGTTTATAGAAAGATGACTTGTACTGGTTCCTGTAGTTCATAAAATTAGTGGCAATTGGCAACAATTCTTACCAATTTGTAGCATGATGATAAACTACAAGTTAAGATCATTATTCGCCTCCTTCGAGGATTTGTTAGGGCTTGTACAACCTCAGTCAACCACAGATTATACCCCATCTCCTTTATTAAGGCAGATGTATATATATATATATACACACGAAGGTGAGTTCCGAGTTTAATAAAATGTACATTGGGAAAGACAATATATTTACATGAGTACTATGCATTATCTTGTAATGATGGTTAAACACACCCAGTTTTCCACAAGGTATTGGCCCAGATTCATGTCTGGTCATTTGTAGCGGTAATAGTAGCAGTAGCACTCCGTGATTATTATAAGAAACGATTACAAAATACCAAAAGATTAACTCGTCCTACTTATAGTGCGGTTGATTTGTGAGTGTTTTAAAGTTTAACAATATATACAATTTGTTTACACAATATTCTAAACATAAATCCCAGACGTTCGACAACGATTCTGTGCAAGATTTGTTTGTGTTGATGATTGTTTTATTTGTCTTGGAGCACCATTTGTTTTTAACTTACGTTATTCATTAAGCCCTATTACTGATGCGCCGACAGCAGGGATCGGAGGGTGGTAGCCCCCAGGTTAGATAAGGTTATCATGTAAGATAACTGCTTTCACTGATAATGCGAGTTGGCGAGGCAGGCACTCGCGACAGACGTAAACAAGCGCACCCGCTTCCTGTGATGACAATATTGTCTTTAACCTAATTTGACAACCTTACCTAACCTGGGTATTTGACGGTAAGTCGAGATGTTAAATTACTAAGCAAATCCTTCAAGTTGTCTGCAGACAACTAGATATGAAATGCTGCCCTTACTGCAAATGTCAGGTGAAAGGATGTCAAAACCTAGGCCATTAATGTGACACATCACAGAATGCATTTCCAACTGTATCCCCGGCTCACCCCTCTCCCCAAAAGTAGGTCATTCATTAATGTGACAACAAATAATTGAAATCTGCTTTGAAGATATATATGCAATGTGTGATACTGTGATACAGAGTGTTTTGATAAAACTTTAGCTGACTCAGTAGTACCATAATTATATAACCAATACATAGCTATTATTGGTATATCATTCGCAAACTTCATATTATTGTACTGGACGCCAAGGGGTTAAAATACGTAATCAATTTTTCTAACTAATTTCAAAAACTTGCCTATGGTGTACCTAACCAGAATATAAAAGCATTAAACGTTCAATCCATTTACCTGTTTTTCACAAATATTTAAATTTGAAAAGTCATAAATTTTAGTTCCTCATCTGAAAAGGTCATACTTTGACCTCTTGTGACCTTGAGTTTTTACCAATCTTATTGTGTTTGTATCCATTGAATAGATAATTCTTTAAGCTTTATTTTGAGTGGTGAAAGAGCTCTGTAGACCATTTAATTGCCGAGTTATTGCAATTTATGTAACCGTCGCACGTAAAAAAAGGAGTTATTTTGATTTCATTAAATTCAGCGAAAACCCAGAATAACATGATAACTGCCGGGTTTCGGGATGTCTACCTTCGCTAAAAAGGTGTCCCAGTGGACCCTCTAACTAAATCAACCGGGTGATTTTCTGGCCCTTTCATGCATGCAAACACCCCTTGGCTCCTGGACTAGCTGGGGCGTTCTGGAAAACTAATTGAGTGGTGTAAAGTAGAGTCGTCTGCATATGAATGGATGGGACTGGATGTACAGATGAGAAGATCATTTATGAAAATTAGATTGAGAATAGGAGATAGGACAGAACCCTGAGGAACACCGATGTTGATAGGATGAGGAAATGAGCGATGGCCGTCCACAACCGCAGCTATGGAACGGCCGGAAAGGAAATTAGAGACAAAGGCACAGATGGAGGGACAGAAACCGAAGGAGGGCAGTTTGGAAATTAAAGATTTGTGCCAGACTCTATCGAAGGCCTTCGATATGTCTAGTGCAACAGAAAAAGTCTCACCGAAGTCCCGAAAGTTGGATGACCAAGAGTTAGTAAGATATGAAAGACGATTACCAGTAGAGCGACCCTTAAGGAATCCATACTGGCGATCTGAGAGCAGATTATGAGAAGAGAAATGCTTAAGAAATTTGGAAGCAAGAATAGTTTCAAAAACTTTAGAGATGCAAGAGATGAGAGCAATTGGACGATAGTTGGAGGGTTGAGAGCGGTCACCCTTCTTTGGGACAGGTTGAATGAGAGTAAACTTCCAGCAAGAAGGGAAGACGTTAGAGGAGGGACAGAGACGAAAGAGTTTGCCTAGGCAGGGGGTCAGCACGGAAGCACAGTTTTTAAGTACAACAGGAGGAACACCGTCCGGACCGTACGCCTTCTTAGTATTAAGCCCAGAGAGGGTAGAAAGTACATCTTTAGAAGAGATTAGGATATTAGGCATAAGTAGGAGAGAGGGGGGTGGAGAGGGAGGAATAGCACCGGAATCATCCAAGGTAGAGTTTCTGGCAAAAGTTTGAGCAAAGAGTTCAGCTTTGTCAGAGGAAGAAGTGATAGTTGTGCCATCAGAGTGGAAAAGGGGAGTGAAAGACGAGGAATTAAAGTTGTTGGAGAGGTTTTTGGCTAGATGCCAGAAAGCTTGGGAAGAGCTAGAGTTAGATAGTTCTGTGCATTTATTATTTATGAAAGTGTGATGGCAAGTCGAACAACAGATTTGGTTTGATTCCGGGCAGAAACATAAGAATGATATTCTTGAGTTTTAAGGCGTCGGTACCGTTTGAATGCTTCCTCTTTGTTGTGGACAGCAGTAGAACTAGCGTGAGTAAACCAAGATATTTTGTTTGCATTAGACTGAGAGAAAGAAAATGGAATGTACGCTTCCATGCCCGAGAGGGTTACCTCGGTAATGCGTTCAGCACTCTCCGAGGGTCCTCGGCCACGGAAGCAGAAGTCATTCCGTGGGAAATCAAAGAAGTAATGCCGGAGAGCCTCCCAGTCGGCAGCGCCAAAGTGCCACAAGCGCCGCCGGCTGGGAGGATCGGATGGCCGTACTGAAGAGATAGGACAGCTGATGGTAATAAGTTTATGGTCGGAGGAGCCCAAAGGAGAGAAAAGATCGACAGTATAAGAAGAAGGGTCAGAAATAAGTCAAGAATGTTGGGCCGATCTCCGAAGCGATCCGGGATACGGGTGGGTTGCTGGACCAGCTGCTCTAGGTCATTTATGATAGAAAAGACGTAGGCTTGTTCACCAGGTGGGTCAGTAGAGTAGGAGGAGAGCCATTGGCGGTGGTGATCGTTGAAATCTCCTAAGATGGAGATTTCAGAGAAGGGAGAGATAGATAGAATGTGTTCCACTTTAGAGTTTAGATAGTCGAAGAATTTGGGAAAGCCGCTAGAGTTAGGGGAAAGAAGACAGCACAGAAATATTTAGTATGAGAATGCCAGGACAGTTTGAGCCATAAAGTTGAGAATTCAGAGGAACACGAACATACTGTTGTCTGATATAAAACAAATACTCTGATAAGTTAATTGGTAAGTAGCATGAATAATGCAATATTAAATGGTATTGGAGAGAGATGGAAACTAACAAAAGTATAATATGTACTTAAAACTATAATACAGGTGCATATAAATAAATAAAGACACTATTAAAACGCAATATGGGAATATGGATGATATACTGTATACGGTACCATAATAATATACTGTATACGGTACCATAATAATATACTGTATACGGTACCATAATAATATACTGTATACGGTACCATAATAATATACTGTATACGGTACCATAATAATATACTGTATACGGTACCATAATAATATACTGTATACGGTACCATAATAATATACTGTATACGGTACCATAATAATATACTGTATACGGTACCATAATAATATACTGTAGACAATAAAATATGTAAACAATTTCCAGAATATACCAAGCTGTCATAAAACCATAGTCATGTCCATGGGAAGATAAAATACAAACATAATAATTATGATGCACCTACGAAATATTGACCGTATTTATTATGACAATGTAGAACATGACTGCAACTCTACATTATACAGATATGTATACAATACAAGTAAACAATGAAATATTACACTTGTACACTCGCCTGCCCATTCCTGCCAAATTCAATTATATATTTCATAGTTTATAATTTAGTTGAGAAGAAAGTGTATTTGAAGAGGACATCGAAACAAATAACAATAATGAATTCAAAGTGACTCAGAAGGATAAATCCACACTAAACAGTCCGCCGTGATACGCAAGTGCAATAAAATCAACAGTAGCATTTTTTTAATTATCAATATGCAAACAAATGCTACAAATACGAGAAATATGCGCCATATAGTAACAGAGGAAATTGAACTTTACGCAGAGACGTCGAATACAACAAGCAATCAAAGCAATAAGGTTTCCCAATTCAATTCCGTCCAAATTAAGAGGGTAAATATGATGATTGACAAAGGGAGAGAGAGAGAGAGAGAGAGAGAGAGAGAGAGAGAGAACAACAAAATCAATGACATTATGGAGCATAAAAGAGGCAATTATGGCGAAAGTGGACTTTGATAAGCGTGAGATGGTGATAATAAGGTTTTAAAAATAGGTTTTCAGAACACTTATACTAGACCTTGAAAAGAACCTGAATAAAGGAATATACGATGAGAGAAAGAATGTCCACTACGCATAACATATTTCTAAAAACACCCATATAAAATGCACACCTCTCGCTTGCCATATCGTTCTCTCTTTTACACACACACAAACACACACACACACAGACATTATGCTGGCAAAGAAACAAACAATTAGGATTTAAACATATAAGTCTAAACGCACTAACACCAATACATGTTGGACACACTAAACCTAAAATGAGAACTTTACATTTGAATATTCTCCACACAAGAGACATATCGATAACATAAACTCTCTCTCTTCCTCTCCAAATCCCACACACACTCCCTTGAAATCCTGGCCTCCCAAGGGAGATAGCCGCACATGCAGACTGATACACAGACAAAGGAACAACTCACGCGGAGCCCTTGTTCTTGTTATTGTACCGGTTGGACCATTGTTGGTGTTGTCTTAGTAATGGTGGGCGGGGAAGTAGGAAGACACACTTCTGATTGTAACGTATCTCATTTCTGTATGGTGTCGCCGTTTCTGTATGGTGACGCCGTTTTCATTTTATTCTAGCTGACATTAGGCGATTTTATTTGGCTTAAAATTTATATAAGGTTAATAGTGATATTGGATGTTCATTAATAAGCTGAATAAAATGGCCCTCTGTCAAGAGAATGGAATGGAAATTGTGTGGAAAGGGGTTACCCTGTTCAAAACTATACTTAACGTCTATGTTGAGACCTTGCATGTCAACAATGACTGCAATGCAATACCTGCTCTGCACAATGCATCCTACAAATCACTGGTATCTATTTATGAAAGTGTCTTCCTCTGCTTTCCTTTTCTTCTTTTCTTCCTCTCTCTCTCTCTCTCTCTCTCTCTCTCTCTCTCTCTCTCTCTCTCTCTCTCTCTCTCTCTCTCTCTCTCTCTCTCTCTCTCTCTTATTACCAAAAAGATATAAACAAGCTAGAACGAGTTCAACGTAGAGTTACCAAAATGATACCTAGCCTAAAGAACAAACCATACGAAGAGCGTCTTAGAGAATTAAATCTATTTCCTTTAACCCAGCGCAGATTAAGAGGTGATTTAATTCAAGTGTTCAAAATCATCAAAGGCATCGACAATATGAACTGTAGTAAGTACTTCACTATCGACCAATCTAATTACACGCGGGGAAACGGTTGCAAAATTATTGGTAAATCTTTTAACTCACACGAATCTAAGAATTTCTTCTTCAATCGAGTTGTCAACTTGTGGAATGGGCTTCCCCGAAACGTTATAGACTGCATCACCGTTGATTCATTTAAACTCCGCGTAGACAAATATCTCGCATCAAACCCGCGACTGACTGCGTTTGTAAATGAATAACTTTATTTTATCCCCCCTCAGTTACTAACCCATCTGTCCCCTACTAACTTCCTAATCCTGCCACGGACATTAGTTCCAGGGCAGTAATTCCCTTTCCAATGTTCCCTTACCCACTCTAAACCACTGTTTGGACACTTGATCCTCAGTATTTTGGAGGACAAGCAACCTAGAAGGGTCACTAGATCTGTTGTTGCTTGATTTCCTTTGTACTCCTTTGTACTCTCTCTCTCTCTCTCTCTCTCTCTCTCTCTCTCTCTCTCTCTCTCTCTATCTCTCTCTCTCTCTCTCTCTCTCTCTCTCTCTCTCTCTCTCTCTCTCTCTCTCTCTCTCTCTCTCTCTGTTTCTCTTCACCATTCATTATTTAACTTGCCGCCCATCGCTATCCCAACTCTTTCAGTCCCACCCTTTGTTCTTCTCGCCCCAGCCTCCTGAATTAACGATTCAAACGAGCTGGCCATTTGGACCTCACAAAAACAAAAAATGTAATCTAAGGATGATGACGGAGGAGGTGTTCGGGAAAGGGTAGTAAGGCGGGTACAAAGGAAATCAAGCAACAACAGATCTAGTGACCCTTCTAGGTTGCTTGTCCTCCAAAACACTGAGGATCAAGTGTCCAAACAGTGGTTTAGAGTGGGTAAGGGAACATTGGAAAGGGAATTACTGCCCTGGAACTAATGTCCGTGGCACGATTAGGAAGTTAGTAGGGGACAGATGGGTTAGTAACTGAGGGGGGGATAAAATAAAGTTATTCATTTACAAACGCAGTCAGTCGCGGGTTTGATGCGAGATATTTGTCTATGCGGAGTTTAAATGAATCAACGCTGATGCAGTCTATAACGTTTCGGGGAAGCCCATTCCACAAGTTGACAACTCGATTGAAGAAGAAATTCTTAGATTCGTGTGAGTTAAAAGATTTACCAATAATTTTGCAACCGTTTCCCCGCATGTAATTAGATTGGTCGAGAGTGAAGTACTTACTACAGTCCATATTGTCGATGCCTTTGATGATTTTGAACACTTAAATTAAGTCACCTCTTAATCTGCGCTGGGTTAAAGGAAATAGATTTAATTCTCTAAGACGCTCTTCGTATGGTTTGTTCTTTAGGCTGGAATCATTTTAGTAACTCTACATTGAACTCGTTCTAGCTTGTTTATATCATTTTGGTAATAAGAGCACCAGGATTGAACGCAGTATTCCAGAAGAGGGCGGACTAAGGAATTGTAAATGGTTAGGATAACTTCTTTGGATTTATGCTCAAATGACCTGCCTATAAAGCCAATTATTTTGTTTGCCTTCTTAACAACTTCTGAACATTGTTGACTCTGTTTTAGTTTACTCGATATTGTTACTCCCAGATCGGTTTCTCTGTTTACATTCTTAAGCTGAGTGCCATTCATCGAATAGTTTGCTTTCTCATTTAGGTATCCGATATGTAGTACTTTACATTTATCCGCATTGAAACTCATTTGCCAAATTTGGGCCCAACATGACAATTTATCTAGATTGTGTTGCATATTGTCAACTTGTTCTTTTGAGAGTACGCTATTTGCAATTTTTGTATCGTCAGCAAATTTTGAGATTGTACAGGTGAGACCCTCATCTATGTCGTTGATGTAAATTAGAAAGAGAATTGGACCTAGTACCGATCCCGGGGGTACCCCGCTACTTACATTGGTCCATTTAGATGCCTTACCGTTTATGACTACTCTTTGCTTTCTGTCGCTGAGCCAATTTTCTATCCATTTCAACACACCGTCTTGTATTCCATGCGCTTTTAGTTTTAGCAGTAAACGTTTGTGGGGAACTTTGTCAAAGGCCTTTTGAAAATCAAGGTATATAATATCTACAGCTTTACTCTCATCGTAGAGGTTGAGGATATCGTGGAAGAAGTCTAAGAGGTTTGATAAACAGGAACGTTTTTTACGAAAGCCGTGTTGAGTATCTTTAAGTATGTTATTTTCCTCAAAGTGATTTACGAGTCTATCTCGTATGACCGTTTCTAGCATTTTACATACAACTGAGGTTAAGCTAATTGGACGATAGTTACAGGGTAGGGATTTGCTGCCTTTTTTTAATATCGGTGTTTTGTTGGCTAGCTTCCACTGATCAGGCATAGTTCCAGACTGCAAGGATTTATTGAATAGTAATGTCAGTGATTTGGAGAGCTCATCCTTAGCTTCCTTTAGAACTCTAGGCGAGATTGTATCAGGTCCAGGCATTTTATTTACCTTGAGTTTATCTAAACAATTCAATACTTCTCTCTCTGTAACGGTGATATTGCTTAGAACATCTGAATTATCAATCTGAATCGGCGATGGTGTAGGGATATCAATGAGGTCTTCTGTTGTAAAAACTGATGCAAAGAAGGTATTGAGGGCATTACTCATTTGTACTTCGTCTTTGGTGTATTCTCCATTTTCATCGACTAACGACTAACGGTCCAACAGTTGAAGTAACTACTTTTTATTTTTCTGATATAACTATAGAATTCTTTCGGGTTTGTTTTACTTTGATTCGCAATATGTAACTCTAAGGTCTTTTTACTTTGCTTAATTAACTTTTTGGCTTTGCGTCGTAGCTCTACAAATTTCACCCGTTCTTCGTCATTTTGTGAGGATTTTAATCTATCATTAGCAAATTTTTTAGCAAGCAGGCAGTTTGAAATATCTTTATTCCACCATTTGGGCTTATTATTATGGCCTGGACGCCGTTTTTTCGATGGCATGCAGTCTTGCACTGCTTTTAGGTAAGTGGTTTCGAATAACTTCCAAGATGTATTTATGTCGTTATTGTTAATTAAAAAGCTCCAGTCAGTTTCTTTAAACATAGCTCTAAGTTTATGGAAGTTTGCTTTCTTGAAATTAGGCACTTTTTCGATGCTACTATTTGGTTCGTTACTAGTAAACTTTAAAGTGAAAGTTATCGTACGATGGTCGCTGTTACTGAATTCATCACCAACATTCAAATTCTCTATTAATTCTTCTTTTGTTGCAAGTACAATTTCAAGAACGTTGTTACCACGGGTCGGCATTCGAACAAATTGATAAAGCGAACTCTCTTGCAAGTTCGAGTACAAGTCATGTCCGGAGTGTGAAGTAAGAGTATCGCCCAACTTGGTCACAGGTAAATTAAAGTCGCCAAAAATTACGGTATCTTATGAGTTACTTACATCTGCAATTTGTTCGTAAATTTCTCGGTCAGTTTGCACTGATTGTTATTCTTTATTATCACAAAAGATGTGTCGACGTTCACAATTTGAGGTTTTTACAGGAGGGTAGGGTTAAGAGTTTCTTTGATATAAAGTAAAACGCCACCTCCATTTCGATTTATTCGGCTTTTCTCAAACATTACATAACCGGGAAGTGAATACTCTGCTAAAAAGTGTCTATCTTCTGTATTGAGCCAAGATTCTGTTATGCCAATCACATCATAATTGTCTGTAAACACTAGCTCCTCTAAATCTGAAAATTTATTTTGTATGCTACGAGCGTTTGCATAGAAAACCTTTAAATTTGTTATTTTAGAACTCACGGAACGCTCTTTAATAATATTGTTGGTTCTTGTCGGATCTACATTTATGTTCATGGCTGTCCTCGGTCCTCGCTGTCTTCGGTCCTTATCGCTGGTGGTCCTCGGTTGCCTCTGTTTTTTGCTTGGCGTTGGATGATTTATGTCACTGCTGCTTCTTCTCGGATGGCGTTTTTTTATCCATGGCTGCGGACTGCTTCGTGTAGGAGACAACCCATGCGTGCTGAACCCACAGGGTTTAGATGAGTGCCATCCTTGCGGAACAGAGTAGGCTAGTTGAAGAAGTTCTCCCAGAAGTTGATGAATTCAACTTCTTCCCTCAGACACAAATATTTTAGTTGGCTATTTGTGCTGAAGGCCTTGTCGTAGAATTTGTCAGGTGCGTCGATCTTGGGGAGAATGCCTGAGATGATGGTATTCCTTGACTTGTTTTTGTAGTGCTGGATCATCTTGCGATATTTCTCCATCAACTCTTCGGATCTGGTGCGCATGACGTCATTTGAACCAACATGGATGACAAAAAGGGTATTTTCATTTGCATCTTTTGTGGTATCTTCGAAGGCTTCCACAATGTCGTCCAGTCCAGCTCCTGGGATGCAAAATCTTTTTCGTCGAATAGGAGAGGGGGGAGGGGGGTGGGGGGGGGGGGGAGTGGAGAAGAGATGGCAGATAAGGGGGTGGAGGCGGGAGGGGGAAATTATCTGATGTTATGTTTGAAGGGAATATTTCTACATCGCAGTTTTACAGTCAACTCATGAATATAGTTTACAGTCAACGAGCAACGTAACACATCAAAAACACTCCCGAGAGACGTTTGTAGAGAAACTGCTGCCATCTAAGAACTACTTTCACCGCGAAACCTATTGGGGATGAGTAAAAACACACACAAGTCAAGCAATACCAAATAAAGTGACGTATAGGTGTGTTGGCAGATTCAAATAATATGTTCATACAGGTAGAATGTTGCCGTCAATCATGAAACTTCTTAATATGATTTGAAGATATTTATGAATATAAGTTTATTTAATTTGCCCGAGGTAACTTTTATTGGCAAACATTTTCGGACATATAATTTATGTTGTGCTAAAGGACCGATACTGTTAACAGATGGAATGAGTTTAACTTCATGTAATAGACTCCTAAAAATAAATATTAATACAAAGGATTTCTTAGACGAAGGCTATTGAAATAATATTGTGGTAGACTGTTTAACTCTTTAAATTTGAGAGGGCCTAGCTATTCAGAGTAAATTGTCGTCTACAAGCACTCAGTAACACATTATTTAGTAGCAATATATAATGGTTCTAGTTTTAATGATGGGAAGGTGCTAACTTGTTTAGTATGTTAAAAAGGAAACGGAACCAATTCCCAATGACTAGATGAAAGGTGCTAAGTGATCTACATGACTGTTAAACCTTTGGTCTAGGCAGCAGTTTACAGGATCATTAGGGCTATGTTTTGTAGCTTTACAAGTCAACTGACATGAGAACATTTACCTTTTTTAAATTAAATGGCATTCTAAAATCATATTATTCCATATTTCCTCTACCTTCAACTACTCTTAACAGACGACCTTGTTTACCTTTGAGGTACCCAGTGGGTCAGATGTTGGTCTCCTCAGAATATAAGACCCTTAGAACTAAATCAGCGACCCAACTTGACTTCCCTTGGGTGACAACATAATGTGATGTGGGAACCTAAGCTTCATCAGTACGAAATACAAGACCTGCAATAATGGGCATTATGTGAGGACATTTTGGATTTTTGTTCTGTATTGTACGTATTATGTCTGGATTTCCCTGTAGTAACTACAGGGTCTGAGCAGTATGTGTAATTATGCAACACATCACCTTCATCGTATTATCCTCTTATCTCTCTTGCTCTCTTAATATTTCCACTATTGTTTCTTCCCTTCCTTTCATCTCCTCACCCTATACTTCCTCCTTACCTCCTCCAACTCTATCCCACTCTTCCGTACCCTCCCTCCTCTGTCTCCACTCTACCTCTCCTTATCTAGACTCAACATAGAGAGGTCTTGAGGGGAATGTATAATTATTTGATAGTTAAACGCTCTGAAGGGGGCAAGACGAGGGTCGCACTGGCCTGAGATATTGGAAGTGTTGAAAGGGGGTATAGGGAAGAAAGACGGAAGAGGGGGGAGGAAAGGGGTGGACAACATGGGCACATTGGAACTGAATGTGGAGAATGAACACACAAACTCGAAATAAGGATGGCAGCTAAGAAACCGGAATACAAAATAAATAAAACACAAGTTAAACAAATAGAGAGCAGAAGGTTACATCTAGTAAAACAAGAAAGATTGGAAAGGGAATAAAGAAGGGTAAACCACAATGGAAGGCACAACCAATGATAGCAAATGAGTTTAATAAAGAACGATACGTGAAAGTGAACAAAATATATGATACTGAAATGGTAGAAAGGGAAAAGAACATTGATGAAACATGGGATACAGAACAAACATAAATCAAACAATTTACTCTACGATAGATACCTCATCGGCCTCAGTTGATAAAACTACATACATACTCGAAAACACAAACACGAATGATCTGTTAGTTCTTAAATATTATAGTTGAATGTTTTGGAAACAATGATCACTTAGGTATTACATGTACTGTACATCACATGATTAATGAAGTACTGCCAAATAATAAACAACAAGCCTCTCCGTTAATAGAACATTTTCCATATTCCATTGCCATGTTAACAACATTCATGATGTATGATATGTGTGTCCAGGAAAAAAAAAAAAAAAAACTAAACAAAACTAATGCAGAATATTCCCAGGTTGACTATTGTTTGCCTTTGTTGTATGATAAATGTGAAGAGAACCAACTGCCCGAATGTTCAAGTGAGACTGAGAGCTGGATTAATATCAGATAAACATGCCTTTTGGGTTTCATTGATCATCATTGTAACTCTCTCTCTCCCTACGAAGCTCGTTCTGGTGTCATTTTGAAGCTATTTTCGCCTAGTTTTCGGCAGAATACAGTTAATTTAATGCAGATACTTGATTTATCATTCAGGAGTGCCTGAATATGCACTAAATAGCACAAATAAACCCACAGCCAGAGGGTTAAAAATACAGTACATATAATCCAACTATATATCCAACTCTAGCTCTTCCCAAGCTTTCTGGCATCTAGCCAAAAACCTCTCCAACAATTTATCTTCCTCGTCTTTCCCTCCCCTTTCCCACTCTGATGGCACAACCATCACTTCTTCCTCTGACAAAACTAAACTCTTCGCTCAAACTTTTCCTAGAAACCCAACCTGGATGATTCCGGTGCTATTCCTCCCTCTCCACCCTCCTCTCTCTTACTTATGCCTAATATCCTAATCTCTTCTAAAGATGAACTTTCTACCCTCTCTGGGCTTAATACTAATAAGGCGTACGGTCCGGACGGTGTTCCTCCTGTTGTACTCAAAAACTGTGCTTCCATGCTGACTCCCTGCCTAGGCAAACTTTTTCGTCTCTGTCTATCTTCTAACGTCATCCCTTCATGCTGGAAGTTTGCTTACATTCAACCTGCCCCAAAGAAGGGTGACCGCTCTCAACCCTCCAACTATCGTCCAATTGCTCTCATCTCTTGTCTTTCTAAAGTTTTGGAAACTATTCTTGCTTCCAAATTTCTTAAGCATTTCTCTTCTCATAATCTGCTCTCAGATCGCCAGTATGGCTTCCTTAAAGGTGGGCACTCATGGGTTGAGGTAAACATGGAAAAATAATCGCCAACCTACATATAATTATCTTGTAAAATGAAATGTCACCGAAAAAATTATTAACAATGGTATAAAGGATTTTGTGGATCGTCTATACCAAGCCTGTGACGTCATAGTGACATCACACCAGTATCCACATCCTGGACTGGATGGTGGACTTACACTCCTGTGACGTCACAGGCCTGGTATAGACGATCCACAAACTCCTTTATACTATTGTTAATAATTATTTCAGTGCCATTGCATTTTCCAAGATAATTATGTACAGCTTGGCAATTATCATTCCATGTTTATCTCAACCCATGAGCCCCCACCTTTAAGGGTCGCTCTACTGGTGATCTTCTTTCATATCTTACTAACTCCTGGTCATCCTCCTTTCGGGACTTCGGTGAGACTTTTTCTATTGCACTAGACATATCGAAAGCCTTCGATAGAGTCTGGCACAAATCTTTTATTTCTAAACTACCCTCCTTCGGTTTCTATCCCTCCATCTGTACCTTTGTCTCTAATTTCCTTTCCGGCCGTTCCATAGCCGCGGTTGTGGACGGCCATCGTTCACTTCCTCACCCTATAAACTCCGGTGTTCCTCAGGGCTCTGTCCTATCTCCTATTCTCTTTCTATTTTTTATAAATGATCTCCTCAACTGTAGGCTACCTCAATTCCCATCCATTCATACGCAGACGACTCAACCTTACACTACTCCATCAGTTTTTCAGAATGCCCCAGCCAGCAATCCCTCAACGACAAATGTAATGAAGCCATAGAACTCTTAAATTCTGATCTAAATACTATCTCCAATTGGGGCAGAGAAAATCTTGTTACCTTTAATGCTTCCAAAACCCAATTTCTCCATCTATCTACCCGTAAGGAACTCCCAGCGGACTATCCCTTATTCTTCAACAATACAAAAATCAATCCTACATCTTCTCTCAATATTCTTGGTGTCTCTTTTTCTTCTGCTCTCACTTGGAAGGACCATATTACCAGTCTTGCTAAGGCAGCCTTCCAGAAGCTGGGTGTGCTCAACCGCCTTAGGGGGTTCTTTTCCCCTGCACAGCTTCTTGCTCTGTACAGGGGCATAGTGCGTCCTTGTATTGAGTATTGTTCACATGTGTGGGGAAGTTCCTCTCACACCGCTCTCCTAGACAAAGTTGAAAGGAAGGCCTTTCGTATCATTAACTCCCGTCCACTCACCAACTCCCTGCAATCTCTCTCTCTCCACCGCAATGTTGCATCTCTCTCACTATTCTATCGCTACTATAATAATCAGTGTTCCTCAGATCTTTCCCAGTGTACAGTATACCACCTCCTTTACGTAGGGCACGTGGTACCCGTCTTGCAACTCAATCCCACCCCTACTCTGTGCAACTCTCCAACCCGAGAGTGAAACGTTACTCTCAAACTCTCTTCTACTCAACAGCTGAGCTCTGGAACTCTCTCCCAGAATCAGTCTTTCCCTCTTCCTATAACTTAAATTGCTTCAAACTCCGTGTGTCCAGGCATTTTGGCTCGAATGTCCCTTGATTTTGGCCCTGTCACTCTTTCAACTATGGGGGAGGCACTCGCTATAGGCAGTTCTGCCTTTTGCCTCCCTCAATCACATAGAAAAAAATATAAAATAAGGTTACAAAGCTAATGTTATTCTTTATTTATTAAAATTAGAAGTAAGTAATGGAGAGCTTGTAGAAGTGAATAATAATTAAATTACTGTTTTGATGGTTCTTAGGCATTTGTTAGGTCTTATGCAATGTATTCTTTACGAGTTGAAATACTGCTCTTGTTGTTGTTTTTTGTCCTCGTAGTGCTAGTGGTGCTTATTTCCGGCTGGGTAGAGCCATGGAGGAGGTTGATGCCGTAATTACACAAAAATAGTTCTCGTCATAGTCGAGATCTGGTTCTGGTTGTGACTTCTCACCTGTGGAGGGGAGCGGCCAGTGTTGGAGCCTTGGCCGGAAGGGATTAGCGCCTGGGAGCGGACCGTAGTTTTGCTGCCCAGGTAGTAGGCTGTGTTTACCTCTGGTTGATGGTAGGGGGCACTGAGGTATACTGATTTCCTGTGTATAGGTGTTCTTCTGCTTTCCTTTTCTTTTGGTTTTAATGGCAGCAATTCTACAGGTTGATGTTGGGGGCTCTTCTTTATACGGGAGCAGGTTCTGGAGATGCTTTGGCTCATTGTCCTCGAGCCCCGTCATCTCAACGATGACAATCTACGTTATCATTAACTGTGTTCCCTATACCTCCCCTAAACCGTCCTCCACACACTTATCGTTATGCTTCCGTCTCATGCGTTCTCTGTTATCCTTCTTGTGCCAATATCACTCTATCCTCCTAACATATTTCTAGCTCTCCTCCGCACATCACCCTTTACCGCTCCATCCATCATGTTGTATTATGTCTCCTCTCCACATATCCATCGCCTCTCGAGTTCATAACTCAAAACACCTATTTACCCAACAGTTTCCCATATTGTCTTCAAATATCTTCAAACACCCCTTCAGTCCACACGCTTCTTGATTTTCCCCTTTACACTTCCATACATCTCTCTGTCCCAATCTTTCTCTGCTTTCTCCTCTCAAAACCTGTCACCATCTTCCCATCCCATCATTTATCTTTCCCACACTTATCTTCACCCCACATATGCCCGCACTCTTCTTGTCACTCCTGTCAGTAATCATCTTTCCCAAACTTGTCCTCACCTTTCCTCTGCCCTTTTCCCAGCGTTCTTAATCTTATCTTTCTTGATCATTTCACAACCTCTTCACCTTGTATTTAATACCGGCCAGACTCATGTTAGAAGCCATGAACTCACCAAACGGAAACAATTTACATTACTTGAAACCTCCAGCACTCTATTATATTAAATTATTTATCTGTGTTGTGAGGATATTGATGATTTTTATTATGCACTTTAACCAAGCCATGAACAAGCGTCCTACTAAGTTATCGCTCTGACCCAATTTATAGGCTGCTTCGAAACATGCAGGAGGGGTTGTATGTGAGTCAGGTTTAGGTTGTTTTCTGGACCCCCTTCTCTTTCATGCTTAGCCCCATTGTTTCGGAGATTTTAAGACTTTCACCCCTTAAGAATGACGATTTTCAGACCTTTCGCCCCATTTATTTGTAATTGTATGACTTTTCATGTCATTTAGGCGTCGATTGTTTCCTGTCGAGCGATAGGTAGGCTGTAATTAAGGAAAAAGCAGTCTTCGGTAGGGTAAATTTTCTACCGAAAAATTTGCACATTTATTTCGAAGAGTGATCTTGAGGGTGCTATTTAAGGTTGACAGAGGTCTAGGAAGTAAGCTAAACTGTAATATTATATATAAACAATATCCCATAATAGTTTCAAAATTAGGTAACGTGTACAGTACTAAGGTTTCTGTTCTCCATTGTATATTTTATTCACTTTAACGCATACAAATTATATAAGAACTTGCACTCAATATACACACTATAAATGTTATCTGTTATAGAGGTCGCCACCTGCAAGTGGCTCCGATTAGCGTGTCGCCCATCGGTATTATATTTTGTCAATACTACTGAAGATGATTATATTTTATATCGAAATTGTCTTTGGCAATATAAGGGAAATAAGTTGGTTCCATTTTGTGGATAACTATGGGGTGTGCTAATATTCTAAATAGTATATTGTACAAGCGATTAGTGTATAGTATATACAAGTATATATATCTATAAACTATACAGTAAACAACCTGGTTATATCATCATTAACTAATGTAAGTGTTGTATTTCAATATATGTGTCATGTACTTTATGTCAACTGAACAAAATAAATTTAACCACCAGTCCCTCAAAATAAGTATATTCCACACAATGTAATCAAAGTTCTGTATGAGTAAACCATTTGGTCCAGTTGGTGATAAAATCGTGCAGCGTTCTTATCAAGCCAACAGTTGTAACCAAGGGGAAGTAAAACACTTAAAACACATTATTTAATCAAGCTCTGTAAAGCAACAATGTATAAACTACATTATATGAAATGAGACTTTAATAAATCTCATGATTTAAATAGTAAAAACTGTATAGTTGACAATCTGTGGGAGAAACGAATCGTGGGTGACGAGACAAGTGGTCAACCAGAACTTTAGATACATACATTTCTTGGCAAACACATTTATATACGATTGTGTTTCTAGATAAGATGACTTGTGAGCGAAACAAACCACTTGGAGCGACAAGATTTGAAAGTGAAGAGAGTTGTGAGCGATACCACATTAGTAGATGAACATACTTCTAGTCAAACAAACATATGAATGATAGACTCGTGGTCAGTGCTGCCGGGTTACCGACTGTTGTTTTCCGTTTGTGCTCTTTGCCCCTCCCCATGGTTTGACGTCATGGATAATGTCGTCATTACACCATTTTCTATGGTACAATCAGGTAACGAAAATGTAGTACACATTGAAAATGGGATAACAAAGACAAATGTGCATAATATATAAATACATAGGTTGATAGTAGTGCTATTTTACTATTTAGATGACGAGTTATACAATCACATAGGCTACACAAATAACAAATAACAAAATAATCCAAACATACAAACCGCAAACATAATAATGATAAATAAACACACTGCAGTTAGTAGTATATATTTATGTTATTTAGATGGCGAGGTATACAATCATATACATTTATAACAGCCAACATCAATTACTCCTAATATACAAACAGCAAACATGTTCTATTAACTACGGAGGTGTTAATACTAATGGTGAGATATACAGTATATCCTCACATAAATTTAGAATAAATATATAAACATCATGGCAAATGTCAATAAACATATAGTTTAAATCATATACATTTATACCATAACAGCAACTCATAATAATATATTAACACACGTAGGTTATTATTAGTATGAATGGTGAGGTATATGATCACATACATTTTGAATAAATATACAACACAAATATAAACTTCTCCTATTTATTCGCTCCCAATCACCCATTCTGTACAATTACACTCTTCAATAACCAAACACTACAACCAGTCACGTCCCACAAATATCTCGGTGTCCACCTTTCCACCAACTTAAAATTCAACACACATCCACCACATTAGCAGCCAAACAACCCGTACGCGGAGTCCTTGAGGAGGAACTTACGCAACTGCACTCGAGTGTTACGCTGGCCAGCTTGCCAGAATGCGCTCGTGACTCGCTAGCGATCGCCAGGGCAGTGAAGTGGGCTACAGTTATCAGAGAATGTTCTTCTTTCTTTCATAGTGTTCGTGTTGTTACAAACAGTCCCGTGGTGGTCTTTACTTTCGTCTGTGACAACGGGAAGTATTTTATATCATTGGTAGAATATAAGATGCATTGTGGAGGGAGAGAGAGAATAGCAAGAGTGTGGTGGTAATATGTGCGTGCGTAGGTATGTGTTGCCTCCTTCACTGGAGGAGTTTTCCCGCTCGCACGCTTTCCCGCGCCCTTGATTGGCTGGTGGTTCCTGGCGCCTTCTGCAGCCCTGCTGCCTGGTGACGTAGCGGCCTGTGATTTTCTGACCACCATGCCTTTGTGTGTGATCCTAGGGGTCCCGAGGAGCTACCTTCCGCAGAGCTAGGCTTGGTGTGCTAGGTCCTACATGTCCCTTGCAACCTGTCTCCCATATAACCCTCTATACTACTATCTCTCTCTCTGAACTTCTTCGGTTTCATACTTCTCTCTTTATTCAATTACTTATCCCTTCTGGTTCTGCATACGACTTCCATAGTCGGCCAGTCGTATTACCAGCACCAGCTCTCCATATATGTATGCACTAGTTTTAGGGATTATTAGAGTCATAGTCAAATGGTACCATAGTGTTGGGGTGCTTCTAATTATTGAGCTGTTCTCTCTTATTATTTAATGCTAGACAGTGGAAGGTATCTTTGGTCGTTGTCTGAGTTATGTATGTGGCAAGTCAGAGCCTGTACAACATCGACGAAGCTAGCTAGCCTGTAACCCTTGTGCATATTTTCCTTTGTGTGTGTAGCAGTATACAAGTGAAGGGCTCTTGCCTAATCTCACCTGCATACTTGCTACCTCATTTTATTGACCTTTGTGGAGCGCCAGGGTAAGACCAGATACTTGAGATCTGGACTTACCAAGAGAGCCTCCAAGTCACTTAACGTAACATAAGGGAAATCTGTTCAAGGGGAGGCAGTAGGCTACGAGCATGCTTGCGCTCTGCCTAGTTTCTTAGTACCTTTTATGCCACTGCTAGACTTTATTAGTGAGAAAGACAGCATTGTGTTTATTAACTTTAATTGTGTATTCTTTAGGAATTATTCACGCCTTATTTTAGCCTAGGTTGATGCATAGTGCACAACCCACTTTGGCTGTTAAGTTGGCTAAGGAAGTACTGTTTTGAGTGGCGATTATTAGTGCTGTCACAGAGTTGTTGCACTCCCTTGTTATATATATATATATATCCTACTTATTGGTGTATTTAAGATACATGCTTTGGTGGCCTGCCCCTGCATTATTTCTGTTCTGTATTAACGAGCATCTTGGAGCATCAGACGGTTTCAGAAGATTCTTTATCTGATTGCTGTAGGACTAGACTTCCAGTGTTTTCATAGAGCATTGTAGAGTTTAGTGTTGAGTACAGACTCACACTAAAGTTAACGTAAGCATATTGTTACGATCCAGGTTCTACAAGACATAGGGCTCTTCATCATTGGACTAGATAAGGCTAAATGCAACAACGGTAACACTAGTTCCAACCCCTGCCTTAACCACTGGATAACAAAACACCTATACCGCCCTGAGTCGTGCCTGGACAACGAGGTATCCTATGACTCGGTAAAAGGTGCACACTATAGGCTGATGATCACTGAAGCAGCCTATACTCATACAACATACGATTACTTTATTAAAGTATACAAGGAAAAAGATAGGTAGCGTAATTAAATCGCAGCAACGATTTAATAGTAAACTAGAAGAAGGATAATTAACGTTACGTTAAATAATCAGTAAACGGTCACTCCTGTCTGAAAGAAAGTGAAACAAAGAAAGTCCTAAAGCATCATGCCGGAATCTTCTGCAAAAGTCAGATGCAACTAAGAAGTACGTATCAGATTCTGAACTGTGTATTATTACGGTGGGAACATATATAGTGTAGGGACATACGGTATTATCTGGCACAGGTGGAATTATAAAACAGTCGGCAGACTAAACTCTAACCACAAAAATATGTGCTTTCTCCCACCAAGCACAAGCCTGCTCTGGCTGGGTCTCTCAGCAACAATCACGACTTACTATAAACATAAGGAACAATAATGCTGCACACATATACACAATGAGATTATAAACCCTAATCGGGGGTCTGCCAGGTGGACGAAGTCTAGCAAGGGAGTTTTAGGCTAGGCTACCTGGGCCGAGCCATCTGCTCGGTAGCCTAGTGTCATTCTCAAGTCTGTGCGCCTAGTTACATTAAATGACGGTGTGCTCTCTTGAGAGATCTAGGTCTCGTGTACCTGGTTCTCTCCTGGCGACCCTCCTAAGTCAAAAGCTAACGAGCTAGCACAGTGCTGGGTGGACAAGGCAAACGCCCTCACGCCAACACATCGCTAGGCTGTAAGGTACACAGACAAGAAAATTACCTAGGCCTCCGCAGGTATCCGGTACAGTTGCATAGGCTCAACGAAGTCTATGCTCATAGGAAACTGCAACCTGATAGCCTCTCCCCAGTCTAGCATCGACTAACCTGGCAGACACCCAAGAAAATAAGGTTGGGGCAACACAATGAGTATGTCAAACCTCCCAAAGCCAAAACGGATAACCCTCTGATCCAAAATGCCTAACTACGTACATATAATGTCTCTGAGAGCTCGCTGTATAATACAGTGACGGATATATGAACTCAACGTCAAGGGGAAGGGCAGTTAATTAATAGTAGGATATACAGAGAGAAGAAGGAAAGCAGTGGTAGAGAAAGTTCGCAATAGGGGGTTGAGGTGGGCTGATAGATTGCAAAGGGATGTTAGCGTTACAGCACTAAGAGGAGCTCTGAGGGAGACGCAAGGACAGGAGCCCGCACCACCGTCCCAGGATCACGGCCGCCAATCACAGACGACTACGTCACCAGGCCGCAGGGCTGCAGAAGGCGCCAGGATCCACCAGCCAATCAAGGGCGCAGGAAAGCACGCGAGCGGGAAAACTCCTCGAGTGAGGGAGGCAACACATACCCACGCACGCACACATTACCACCGCGCCCTCGCTATTCTCTCTCTCCCTCCACAATGCATCTTACATTCTACTAACGATAAAAAATACTTCCCGTTGTCACAGACGAAAGTAAAGACAACCACGGGACTGTCTGTAACAACACGAACACTATGAAAGAAAGAACAACATTCTCTGATAACTGTAGCCCATAACACTGCCTTGGGAGAGGGGAGAAGAGGATGGGGAGCGAACCGCTACCCCCTCGTGGTCGCTGGGGAGCTGACGTGCGTCACCCCCCCCCCCCCCCCAAGATATTAGACACTTAACATTAGGCAAGTTCTGATATCTGAAATCGGCACACGTCACCTAACCTCCCCACCCCAGCACAATAATACAGCATATAGGTTTCACAAAAAAAACATACCTATAAAATGAAACAAACTTACATATTTACCCCCTCAACACAATAGTAAAACTTAAAATTGTTACGCTCTGAAAGCGAGTTCTACGAAGCTCAGCCCACTAATAGCTAGTGCTTCAGCTGTAACAAAACATACTTAAATTTACTATAACAGAAAGAGTATTATGTTGATTTTTAAATTTTATTGTTGTTTTTGTTCGGCTATAAATATATGTAGCCTATTTTCCTCCACGCAACCCACACTGACTGAACGGCGAGGGTTCTCCTGCAAACAAACCCTCCCGTGACAAACAATCAGCCAAAACATTATCAGTGCCCTTAGCATGCCACACATCCAACTTGTGTCCCGGCAGCAAAACAACACCTGGCACTGATAAACTGCCCAGTTCATCTCAGGACTGGCATTTCTCTTCGCTCTTTCCGGCAACGGGGCCTGCCAATAACCTTTCACTAGTTCTACCTTCGTGATAGGCGATGCAGCCCCGAGGCGGTCTATGGTGTCGTCAACTCTCGATAAGATATAGGCGTCTGTCAGGGATAATGCACACACACTCTCGCAATCAACACACTCACTGATCTTGCCACTTAACACAGGTTGCAAAGTTACAGGCAACGACCACTCACGACATTCCTTATCCCTCAGACCCTCGGGCAATGGATAGGTGTCTGTCAGGGATAATACACACACACTGATCTTCCCACTCAACTCAGGTTGCAAAATCACTGGCAACAACCACTCACAATATCCTTTATCCCTCAGGCCCTTTTTCCACATGTCATCTAGCTCTGTTTTCACGACAGGCTTTTTAGCAGGATTTATACGGTAGGGAATTAAACTGAGCCTCGCACTGTCTCCAGCCTCCAAGTCGGATTCTACCCCGAACATCAGGCCTGGAGAAGCAACAAACATGCGGATGCACTGCCACAGCCTAGTAAACAACTTAACTCGCAAAACAACATGCCTAGTGCCCTCCCACAACCCAGCCGAGACTGCAGCTTCTAACCTGTAGTCTCCCTCCTTCTCCACCTTCGTCCCTAGAACAGCCAGGTCATGAGAGGGACAATCAGTACCACCTGTGCAGTCACCCCCATAGTTCATTAATGCTAAGGCTTCCCCGCCGATACCGTACATACGCACCCCTGCATTCCTTACGACTACATCTGCCTGCGCAGCATCACCGCTTTTAGCGACAAGGCCAGATACAGTCGGTCTATGGTAGGGCTGTTGCATTCGACTAGAGCAGCATTGGGAGGCTATGCGACGACCGGGCACTTCTATGCCACAGCCAACCTTGCCAATCTGCTCAAAGTCCTCCTTTTTACCACCACCCTTGGCAGCCATGGGTCGACCTTGACCTGACAACCATGTCCAAGCCTCGTCGCCCACCTTGAACCACCAAAACGAGGCTAACGGTCTTTCAACATTCACGTGACCTGCCTGCGGAACATCTTGCACCGCCTGAGTTGTGAGGCTCAGGGGCTCGGCACGACCAGTGGGGTATGAACCGAGCTGGTGCTGGAGCGCTGCACACTGCTGCTCAGGCAGGTGCTCTAGCGCTTCCACAGCCACCAGACTCGTGTCCCCCGCCCACTGCTCCGCCGAGACATGAAAAACCCTACTCTCCTGCACCTGTGCCCCCCTCTCCTTCTCCACCGTGGCCGCTGCAGACCAACGCGTCCCTGTAGGCTGCTCAGGTGGTTGCCTCACAAACTCCTCCAACAGGTTCACATGACATGTTTCCCCATCCTCGTGTTTGATAGCCCCGTTCCCACAACTCTCCTCCAACTGGGAACTACTAAGTCGCGGAGTGCCATCACGCCCAACCATGTCACTAGGGGTGACAGGTTCTAGGGCCACTCTGGAGCTCACCTCTGGGTCAAGTACTAAGCCGCTAAGGAGAGCCGCTGGAGCAAAACTCACAAAACTCCCAGCTTCAGCTTGCTCCTTCCGACCGTTCCTCCGCTGGTCTGAAGACTGAGACAATGGTTGTGACTGAACTGACGCGCGAGAACGGGTGACTGCACAGGCCATCTGTTTAAGCTGACACCTCTCGACCCACTCCCGATTCTCCCTATTAACGTCGGCCGCCCTCTCGGCAACAACTAAGGGTGGAACCTCCGAAGTGAGCACCGCAAAGTCGTTGCCCAGAAGCAGGTTGACGCCCTCAACTGGCAAGCTCTCTACGATCCCAACATCAAGTTCACGACACACACCATCCACCTCCAGCTCCAACCTAATCAACGGGTATGACCTGGTAGCATTGATCCCCTGTACCACAACAACCCGAGCCGCGTTTATAGGTTTGCCTGTGAAATTTTTAAGAAGTGTCTGTGATGCCCCAGTGTCACGCAACAATTTGACCTGATGTTTAGTATTCCCCCAGCTCACAAGCCCGCGCCCTCGATGGCTGCAAAAAGTGTCTTGGACAGGTGTCGAGCCCTCCAAACCCTTCTTCACAGGCTGTGTTCCCGCAACTGACGAACTACCCCGGGCAGGCGCAGAAGAGCTCAGGGACACCCCCATGTTGCGAACCAAAGACACAGGCTTAGCAGGAATATTACTCGGACATGTACATGCAAAGTGACCCACCTCCTGACATTTAAAACATTTCACTTCACCACTAGACTTCCCCCCTTGAGGTGGTGGGGAAGGGCCCTGCCCCTTTGAAAACGGGACGGTTTTGTGTTTGTAGTTATAATGGGCATCGTTGCTCTTACTTTTTACAGTGTTATTTTGTGCTTCATTGACTTTGTGGGGTGGAGTGTTATGCCCCTTAATAATAATAATAATAATAATAATAATAATAATAATAATATTTATTCAGTTAGCAATTTACAGAGTTGGTACCACATAGTATATTACAAAATAAGACATGTACCAGCCTTGCATAATTCCAACTAAGGATAGCCCAATAAGGCCGTTAGGCGTATTTCCATTGGGGTCCTTGTGGGATTAGGTTAGCTGGGGAAATGGGGAGGAAAAAAAGAAAAAAAAAAAAACTTTAGAGAAAGTATTTCTAGGGGGTTATTTTAAGATACCTTACATCCTATAATAAATATCAGTAATCCGTAATCAGTAATCTTTTCAGCTTGGTTTGTCTATCTCTTATGTCATATTTAGTAGTAGACATAAGTTTGGTGCTCCCTTGTTACCTGTCTCACTTCGATGGGCAGACCCGCACCCACGAATCAAAGAAAGCCGGAGGTCAGCAAGCTTAGCTCTCTCCTCTACGGTCTTAGGGCATTTTTCCTTCAGGTTTAACCCTTCCAGCCCGGGTGTCATTTTAAAATGACACCAAAAAAAAAGGGCCAGAACCCGGGTGTCATTTTAAAATCCTTGTGCTTGAAAGCGTGCTTCAAAATTTGCGCGGCCAATTTTGGCATGGTAGGAGCGACCGCAGCGCCACCAAGCCTCAACTAATAGTGTTATCAGTTCGTACGTGGCCGCCATAGCGAGTAATACTGAAAAAATGTTTTCCGACGTGTCCGATTCGTTGCAACGTCCCGCGGGCCCCAGTGCTACCCCACTCGCAACTTCAACGCCTGTTGCAACCGAGAAGAGAGCTCAACAAAAGAAAGTTAAGCGTTTGTTGAGTGATAGCGCTATACAGCGACAACTTTTTGATAGTGATGAAGAGAGCAGTGGCGAAAGCTTGGTGGACAAGGTACAATTTATAAGTGAAAGTGAAGACGATTTCGTGCTTTGGAGACGACGATAATGTCGATTTATTTGAGGGGGGAGACAGTAGTGATGATCTTGATGTGGAAGTGTTTCAGGAAGGTGCCATTGAGCTTCCCAGTGTGCTAGAACCTAGGCCTACCCTCTCGCCATCTTTGCTAGGTCAGCCTAGGCCTAGCCCTAGCCCTAGCTCAGGACCTTCCCCTTTGCCTGCCCGTACGCCCTTGAAAGTGGGCAAATATTTCTACAAACAATCATTGATCAAAAGTGCAGCTAAAAAGGCACGCAGGGCAGCCTCAGAAAATCATAGGGAAGCTGAAGATAGCGATAATGACCCGACCCTGGCCTAGCAACCACCCGCATTTCATTGTCCCGACGCCTTGACACGGGACGCCGCGTGGATCACCCACAGCCCTCGCCTTCATCCCTCGTTCAGGATGACCAAAGGGCCTCTTCAAGTTGTATTGGTGATGTGCCACAGGCCTCAACACACCGCAGAGCATTATTTGCTGCTGAAAAGCCCTCGGCTCGCCGCAAAAGGAGCCCAACTCCCGAGGCCTCGGCTCCCATTCTTGAATCTCCCGCAGCCTCCCGCGCCCCACACTGCCGACGCCCGGTCACTTCTTCACCAGAATTGTCTCCTGAAGAGGATGCTGATGACCCCAACATTGCCCCAGATGACCTGACGTCGCCTGAGGAGGAAGAGGAAGAGGAACAGGAAGAGGAAGAGGAAGAGGAAGTGCCGACAAAACGAGCGAGAGGGCGAGGTCGTGGACGTGGTCAGCCTGCCGACGCCGCTGCCCCTGGGCCTGGGCCTGGGCGTGGGCGTGCAGGGTGCCCGCCTGGGCGTCCGCGTGGCCAAGGGCGTGTGCCAGGGCGTCCAGGGCGTGTGCCTCCTGCAGCACGACCTCGAGCATCAGCATCCGACCTGTTTGTGTGGACAGATGGAGCTGATTTTGAGCCAGATTGTCCTACCTTTGACGAGGTACAGATGGGTTCCGGGGTGTGACCAGCATATCCCTGTGGCCCAGATGCTACCCCCAGTGAACTTTTCTGTGGCTTCTATGACAATGAAGTCATGGATTACCTCGTCAAAGAGACAAATCACCACCATGCTATCTGTGCCAACTTTCTTGGGAGGAAGACCAGTGCCAAGATGGTGGCATGGAGAGCTCTCACTGTGGCAGAACTATATGTGTTCTTGGCACTCACAATGCTGATGACTCATATAAGGAAGCACGTTCTGGCTGACTACTGGATCACTGGCGACATCATAACGACACCATCATTTGGCAAATACATGTCCAGGGACAGGTACTTCGACATCCTCTCCTATCTCCACCTGACAAACAACATGGCTGTACACCTTCCCGACTCATTATGGAAGATCAGGAAGCTGTATGACATGATACGTCATCGGTTCACCACATACCTAATTCCTCTCCAGAAGATGTGCCTCGACGAGTCTCTGGTCCTGTTCCGTGGTAGGCTGCACTTCCGACAGTATATCCCGTCCAAGAGACACCGCTTCGGCATCAAGCTCTTCGTCCTCTGCGACTGCTTGACGGGGTATGTGCTGGACTTTATAGTCTACAGCGGCAAGGCTGGAGAAGTTGTGACTGACCCTCTCATTGGTTTTGGTGGCGCTGTAGTGAAGAAGATGATGGAGAGGCACTTCAATAATAACCACATCCTCTACACAGATAATTATTACACGTCGCCTCTCCTGACCAAGTACCTGCATGACCGCAAGACCGGAACTGTCGGCACAGTCAAGGGCAAAAGGAAGGGCATGCCAGGCTACCCAACTAAGACGAAGAAGGCGGACATCTTCCACAAGAAGAGTGGCCCCATCCTCTCCATCCACTGGCATGACCAGCGCAAGGTCAACCTCCTCACCACATGCCACAAGGCCCAGATGGTCGCCACAGGGAAGGTGGACCGAACAACCAAGAACCCCGTCCAAAAACCAGCTGCTGTCCTGGATTATAACATCAATATGCGCCTCGTCGACAAGTCCGACATGCAGATGGGCTTCATCGACTGCCTGCGAACATCTTGCAAGTGGTACAAGAAGTTTATCCTGCATACGGTAGATATGTCGGTCCTCAATGCCTACAACATCTACCGTCTGAGGACTCCAGGAGCCAAGAAGTACAAGTCCCTGCGGAAGTTCCACAAGCAGGTGCTACTTGAGCTCCTGGCTAAACATGCGGGTACACCAGGCAGGCCAATACAAGGACCAGGCCAGCTTGACAGAATGGGGTGTGCTGAATTCTTCAGGAAGCACCAGCTCAACGCCCTTCCTTTCAAAGCACCAGGTAGTAACGCTAGGAGTCAGAAGAGGTGCCATGTGTGCAGCCACACAACTTGCAGACCCCGCAAACCCACAAAAACCACTTGGGAATGCCTCGAGTGTCAAGTTGGACTGTGTGCTGGCACCTGCTTCAACGACTTCCACACTCTAACAAACTTTTGAAGTGGAAGTGACAACAGTGAAAGTGACACTCAAATGTAGGCTAAGAATAATAATATAACTAAGTATAAGTGAAAAGGACACATAAGTAATAATAAGTGCCTTCATAACAATATGAACAAGTGAAAGTGACACTAAAATATATATTTCTAACAATAAATAAGTGAAAATGACACTCAATATGCCTAGGCCAGTCAAAGTGACAGTATAATAATAATAAAACTAAGTATAAGTGAAAGAGACACACACAAGTAATAATAAGTGCCTTCATAACAATATGAATAAGTGACAGTGACACTATATATATTATTAGCTTACCTAACAATACATAAAAGGGGAAATGACACTACCAATTATCAAAGTCCAGTGAAAGTGACACTAATAATCATAATAATAATAATAAAACGAAGTAATAAGTGACAGAGACACAAATAAGTTCATATAAATAACTTTATTGAATGAAAATAACATAATAACTATAATAAATGACAGAATAACCAATAAAACACTATCAAATCGCTTCCCGGCATAATTGCGGGTGGAGCAACGAGCGCAACTGGGCGTCGTAGCCGGGGCCGCGGTTGAGTGTTCGGACGCGTCGAGGTAAATACGCGGCAAAAGTTACCTCCACTTCCATCACCATCACTCCGGAACCAGTTGAGCTAAAGAGCTCTACTCAACGCCATTCTACGCAGGAAGGTAAGGCGCTCATTTCTATATATGTTTGATTAATGTAGGTAATATATTAAGAGAGATTAGCCTTAGTTTACTTTTGTTGATATTCGACCAGATCGCCCGGATACGAGCTCCGTCATTAGGAGAGCCTGCCCGGGCCAGGAGGGTTAATGTCAGGACGCTGCCCGTGCACCGGAAGAACTGCTCCAACAAAAATAACTGCTTAACCTGATCAACTGTTGTCGCATTCTCAGACCGGAGCCAGTTCCCCATAGTGTCGGTCAGTTCCCAGGCATGTTCAAGGAAAGAGCTCTCCTTGCTCTTTTCAATGCCCCAAAATATCAACCTGTAGGTTTCTGGTTGCAACTCATAGGCCCGGAGCAAAGCCTCCTTTAACACCACATAGTTGTACAGTCCTCCAATGACAGTGAGTCATATGCCTTGAGACCTTTCCCAACAAGCTTTGATGATACAAGGGCTGCCCACTTAATCTCCGGCCACTCATGCTCCCGACACTTCTTCTCAAACCGTGCAAAAAACTCAGTCACACCAGTCTCATCGAACACAGGGACTAATTTAAGCAAGTGCGATAAAGACTCAGACCCACGATTCCCAGAACCGAGATGCCGCCCTGTTGTCTCCACCCTAGACTTCTCAACATCCATCACATCACAGTACCTAGTTCCTTCAACCTGCAACTACGCCTCACGGCATGCTGTCCTCTCCCCAGCCTGAATCTTAGACATCTCCGCCCTCTCCTCAGCCTGAATCTTAGCCATCTCAACTTCACGCTGGATCTTAGCCATCTCAGCCTTCTCCTCAGCCTGAATCTTAGCCATCTCAACTTCACGCTGGATCTGGATCTTAGCCAACTCCAGTTGCAACAACATATCAGCAGTCAAACCCTGAGGGGGAGGAGCAATTATAGGAGACCCACCCAGTGGCTCACCCAGGGGCAAACCACGCTGCCAGCGACTATCAGATTGCGGAAGCGTGCCAAGGTCTGGTAACCGAGGGGGCGCGATAGGAGTAGAGTGGAAGGGAGGCTTGGATAAAGGCTCCCAAGCCCCCGCTCCACCCTGCAAACCACTGCCACCACCCAGCACACAAGCCACCAGGTCACTCTTAGACATGCTGCCGAAGCCGACACGCCCCAGGACCGTGGCCAAACAACGCAGACCATAGCAATCAATCCCATCCAACCGACTCGCTGTTACTGGTATCTCCACAAACTTCCTCGCATCAGCCTCACAATTAATAACTCTGATGCCATCATTAACCCTCTCACATCCTTATGACGCAGAGGTTGCCAGATTAGCAATAATAAATAGATTACTCTCACTCTTATAATTACCTCTCTAAAATTAGTTTTCTGCCCACAGCTAACTCAAAGACAACTGCAGAGATTGAAGTAAATAAACTAAAGGTTTATAAATACCTCGGACGGTAACAAAGGCTTTAAAGTATCCCTAATAGGCTCAAAAATTGCGTCAGGACGTGAGAGGGTTCAGAAATACTGTGGGAGTATGGTGGTATTTTTTTTTATTGAGGAATACAGTGGACACAGATTTTTTTGGGCAAGCAGTATAACACATAAAGAGGCTTCAGATAACGTTAGGTGAATTAACACCTTACGAGCGGCCTATGCGGTTTATTTATGTGTACCGCACAGCGGGGTGTTTTTAGCCAAAATAGGGCTGTTTACGTGATCATTTTCATGCCTAAATAAGACCCAGAACGTAAAACAAGTACCTATCCCTGAAAGGGCATAAACAGAGCTTTAGAATGACACCATAACGATCCTTGTATGATGGATAGTTTTCTTGCAATAACCGTGCAACGCGAGTGCAAAAAGCAGGTAATTCGGTACTTTCAGTACATAATTGAGTATGTAGCGAGTGAGAGAGGGAGGAGGGAGCTGAGATTTGTGTCAGTAGGTTCGCCGCGGTGGTCTGGAGCAGTCATACGCTCGCTAGTCTCCTGCCACCACTTGTCTCTCTCTCTCAGCCACATTACGTGCTGAAATTGCCACTCGAGTTATGTCGAGCGCCGCCACATAGTCCAGCTTTATTTAACTCGACTTATGTTGCTCGCCGCTAAATAAGGGTTAAGTGCTTGCGTAAGAGATTATAGATACTTTTTTTTTTTTTTATAAACTTGCACACTTCTCAGTATACACCATGACTAGCAACAGCTCAGTTAACGGGGATAATCAGACAGTACAGCCTACGGGTGTTGAGCAGCAGCAGGAATTTAGATTCACAAAATCCTAAGCAAGGTCGCCATTTGTTACGATCCAGGTTCTACAAGACACAGGGCTCTTCATCATTGGACTAGATAAGGCGAAATGCAACAACGGTAACACTAGTTCCAACCCCTGCCTTAACCACTGGATAACAAAACACCTATACCGCCCTGAGTCGTACCTGGACAACGAGGTATCCTATGACTTGGTAAAAGGTGCACACTATAGGCTGATGATCACTGAAGTAGCCTATACTCATACAACATACGATTACATTATTAAAGTATACAAGGAAAAAGATAGATAGCGTAATTAAATCGCAGCAACGATTTAATAGTAAACTAGAAGAAGGATAATTAACGTTACGTTAAATAATCAGTAAACGGTCACTCCTGTCTGAAAGAAAGTGAAACAAAGAAAGTCCTAAAGCATCATGCCGGAATTTTCTGCAAAAGTCAGATGCAACTAAGAAGTACGTATCGGATTCTGAACTGTGTATTATTACGGTGGGAACATATATAGTGTAGGGACATACGGTGATATCTGGCACAGGTGGAATTATAAAACAGTCGGCAGTCTAAACTCTAACCACAAAAAGATGTGCTTTCTCCCACCAAGCACAAGCCTGCTCTGGCTGGGTCTCTCAGCAACAATCACGACTTACTATAAACATAAGGAACAATAATGCTGCACACATATACACAATGAGATTATAAAGGCAGGTGGACGAAGTCTAGCAGGGGAGTCGTAGGCTAGGCTACCTGGGCCGAGCCACCTGCTCGGTAGCCTAGTGTCGTTCTCAAGTCTGTGCACCTAGTTACATTAAATGACGGGGTGCTCTCTTGAGAGATCCAGGTCTCGTGTACCTGGTTCTCTCCTGGCGACCCTCCTAAGTCAAAAGCTAACGAGCTAGCACAGTGCTGGGTGGACAAGGCAAACGCCCTCACGCCAACACAGTGCTAGGCTCTAAGGTACACAGACAAGAAAATTACCTAGGCCTCTGCAGGTATCCGGTACAGTTGCATAGGCTCAACGAAGTCTATGCTCATAGGAAACTGCAACCTGATAGCCTCTCCCCAGTCTAACTAATCGACTAACCTGGCAGACACCCAAGAAAATAAGGTTAGGGCAACACAATGAGTATGTCAAACCTTCCCAAGCCAAAATGGATAACACTCTGATCCAAAATGCCTAACTACGTACATATAATATCTCTGAGAGCTCGCTGTATAATACAGTGACGGATATAAGAAATCAACGTCAAGGGGAAGGGCAGTTAATTAATAGTAGGATATACAGAGAGAAGAAGGTAAGTAGTGGTAGAGAAAGTTCGCAATAGGGGGGTGAGGTGGGCTGATAGATTGCAAAGGGATGTTAGCATTACAGTACTAAGAGGAGCTCTGAGGGAGACACAAGGACAGGAGCCCGCACCACCGTCCCAGGACCGCGGCCGCCAATCACAGACGACTACGTCACCAGGCCGCAGGGCTGCAGAAGGCGCCAGGATCCACCAGCCAATCAAGGGCACAGGAAAGCGCGAGGGCGGGAAAACTCCTCGAGTGAGGGAGGCAACACATACCCACGCACGCACACATTACCACCGCGCTCTCGCTATTCTCTCTCTCCCTCCACAATGCATCTTACATTCTACTAACGATATAAAATACTTCCCGTTGTCACAGACGAAAGTAATGACCACCACGGGACTGTCTGTAACAACACGAACACTATGAAAGAAAGAACAACATTCTCTGATAACTGTAGCCCATAACACTGCCTGGGGAGAGGGGAGAAGAGGATGGGGAGCGAACCGCTACCCCCTCGTGGTCGCTGGGGAGCTGACGTGCGTCACAATATACTCCTTTATTAAATCATATTATAGTTTATTCAAGCATTGTTATTACTTAAGAGCATTTTATTAACGTAAAGTACTCCTGTTGTGAGTAGGCTTTGCCGTCATCGGTAAGCCTTTGTAGAAGTGCACTAAAACCCAGTTAATTGATACCCCGTTATCCAGTAGATTAACTCTGGAGTGTTTTAAGTGTTTTGTTCACCGGCGTAATAGTTCGAGGGTTTGGAATTAGCGTACCGTTGTTGCAGATATAGCCTATCATCTAGTCCAATATTGAGTGCCCTTGTTTATTTCGTAGTGCCGGTCGTAACAAATGGCGACCTTAGACCAGAATATAGTGAACTGAATATTGCATTTTTTTTTTGAGAAATCTTATTGCCATTTGGGGGTTGAATTTATTTCTCGCATTGTTGGCAGTAGACATTGTTTTGAGGATACATATAACTTGTTGGAGTTATTGGTGACCTAGTATTGCACTCAAGAACATCTTTGAATACTTTTTGGTGAATAAAGCTACGCAAGTGTTGGCTATTTTGTCTGGACTTGAGAATTTTTGTTGTTGACTCCATCATGTCACTGGACGGGTCTGAGCATAGTGAGGGCACAGTGCGAGAGGCAGGCGAGGAGGTGGAGAAGGTGGAGTTGTTAACCCGGCAAGCGCGATAGGCCTCATGGAAGGCTTCCTATAGGGAACGCGATAGGCCTCACGGAAGCAGGACCATAAAAAAAGCCTTCCAAAAAAAAAAAGGGCCTATCAAAACAAAGGATTTTGTCTCTAGGTGAGATAATTCCCCTCTAGTACTCATCCATGTGTTTTTCACCCCTCCCCCTCCCCTCCTTCCCCACCTTATTCCCCCCTCCCCCCCCTCCTCAATTATCACCTATTTATCCACTTATTATCATCATTTATCGGTTATTTTTCTCTCCCGCGATAATGTAGCACAAGTGGGTTGCATAAAAGATCGTTATGCAACACCCAGACACCGGCACACACCGTCCCGCTCGTCTCAGTTGACTCCCAGACAGCGAGAGGGGAGGGCTGCCTGTGTCTCTCTCTTGCCTGAGATTATGACCGGGTGGCCAATATCTTCGTTTTTCACCACCCAAATGCTTTTCCCACTTATTTTAGCACTCTTGAAGGTTCATATATACATCATATATGTAAAATAAAAGCATACCGAAAACAAATAATGGTTTATATTGTAAATATAACGAATTCTGTCAGAATCCAGGGCTAGAAATGCACAAATAACTACCCTAGCACCTAGGTCTATATCGCGCTTGTCAGGTTAAGCGGCGTTCGGGTGGTGAACAGTGAGGAGGATGCTCGGATTTTTTTGGGGAAGCCTATGTCGGCAGACCGGGTGTCGGGGCTAGACCGGTACAGACTGCAGTGTGTGGCCACGGTCTTAGGGTTTTCCAGTACTAGTGGTATGTCGAGAAGTGAGCTGGCTGCCTGTGTGCTGGGTGGGGTGCATGGGGTTTCGGGTGGGGCGGGAGCTGGGGCACCTTCGGCCCAGCCCCCATTCCACTCGACTCCTACCGTGGCGCCCCCTCGGGTTCCGGAGCCGAGTACGTTCCCGCACGCCGATGCCCGCTGGCGGTTGGGTATGCCTCTAGGTCAGGGGTGTGCAACCTTTTTTTAGCAAAGGGCCACTAATCAATTCTTGTGTGTTATGGAGGGCCGCACATCTGCACTATATATATATTACATAAGTTCTCAAAACATATTATCTTTATGGGGTTATATACATATAACACATTTTGTGTAATTTAATATATTTAAGAAAATATTAACTAACCAAAAATATCCATTGATCAAAAACAAAATGTATTTACTTACATAAATTATTGGTCAAGTTAAAGGCAATCCTGGGCTTAGACTTAAAATTAAAGAGATGGCTGATTTTGCATTTGTTGCACCAACTGGTCAAAATCAGGCTGAATGGCTGATGTGCCAACACGTAGGGTACTTTCCAAATGTTCGTCAGTAAGTGAAGATCTGTATTCATGCCAGACAAGGCACAGTGCTTTCCCCCCTGATGCTACACACAAATATTGATCAGTCTACTTCTCTTGAAAGCCCCTGTTTTCCTCTGATATTTTGCGTTTTTTAGTACTAGTTGCCATTATTTGTAAGTAAGATGTTCTCAGCTGGAAAATGTTAAAAAACTTGTTAGGGAAATTCTGTGAGCTTGGCCCCTTGCACATGAATGGTTAAATTTCCAATAACATTTTTGTTAGGGAAAATGAAGTGAAGGGTTAGAAAAATTACATAGGCTACAGAGCATTTTGAATATGAGTAGGCCTAAAGTACACTATCTTGGAAGGATTATGATTTGTTCTGATAGCCTGTTCTTAATCATTCAGACATATATTTTGTTTACTTCATAATCAAAATACATTGTATGTAAAAATAAGGTATATATAAAGGTTATTGTCGGGTGCTATTTTTTGTATTTAACTGTTATACCCCTCGCAAAAATATTTAGATTTATGTCAACAAAATTATTATATTTTAATACATCCTTCAACTTAGGTGACGTGAGGTCAGGTTTGGTTGTTAGGTTATTTTCTTACTGACCTATCCTAACACTCAAAAGTCAAAACTACCTTTTAAAAAGCTCCCACCCCTATTAATTGCACCATATTTATAGTCAAACATATCCTAATCTACGCATAGGCCTAATGTAGGTTGAACAGGATCGGATTATTTTTTTCCGAGAGACAGGCGGCCCTTGGACATATAGCAATGGAATATACAAAATAAGTAATCGTAAGTAACCATAGGTCACATATATATATATAGATAAAACAAATAGCACCCGGCAATACATTTGATAGGCCATTTACCAAAAATATGTAGCCTACGGGCCATTGTTCAAAACAAAATATAACCTAGCCTAGCGTCTATAACTCTATACCACATTTATGACACTGAATTATCCAGCCGTATTATCAATCCGGTTTAACTAATTGTATTATTCCAATCACTGAATTTCGATATACACGAAATGTTTGGTAAGTTTGAGTACTGGCAATATGGAATACACTAGCACCGCCACCGAGAGAGCCGCAACAATGAGTGACTGAAAACAGTATTGCGGATGCCTCCAAGTCAGAGTTACCAACTGTTGGTATTATACCCTTGATGCTGGCTTACACAATTATGCATGTAGCTATAATAGTTATGTTACATTAGTCCAGTATGATATAATTGTAAACCACATATCTGTGAATGTAATGCGAAAAAAGTTAGGAAAGATGTACACCAAAATAAATAACTCAACAGTACTCTAACGGTCTAACTCTAACCGAAGTTCTAGTATCGTGTTAATAGGCTTAGGCCTTAGGCCTAGGCCCCTAGGGCCTTAGGCCTTAGTGACTTATATATTCAATGTCTAGGCTAGGGTACGAGGGCCGCACTTTGGGTTATTTGTTAATATAGAATCGGGCCGCATTGAAAGGCATTGAGGGCCGCATGTGGCCCCCGGGCCGCAGGTTGCACAGGGCTGCTCTAGGTGATTCACGGGGTGGGTCCCCAATAGTAGCACCCCCTCCTCAGGGTTTGTCTGCCGAGATGTTGTTTCAGCTCGAGCTCGCCAAACTTCAGCAGCATAAGCTCGAGCTCGAGCAGCGGGAGCGAGAGTCTGAGCGCAAGTTTGAGTCTGAGAGGTATTGTGCCGATGTTGACCTAGAGAAAACTTGTGTAGAGGTGACGAGGAACCGGGTCCCCCAGGGGGGTCGAGCCCATGGCCAGTCCCTGTCCCATCTACTTAAGTTGGTTCCAGTGTTTGATGAGTTAGGAGTTACAGAATGTTTTCTCCGGTTCGAGAAAAAGTGCCAGGAGCACCAATGGCCCGAGGAGAAGTGGGCAGCACTTGTTTCTTCACGATTGACGGGGAAAGCACTCAAGGCGTACGATGCTTTGCCCCAGATTCCTGTGTGAGTTACGAGTTGTTAAAAGAGGCTGTCCTGAGGGGTATGAGCTACAGCCAGAGACCTATAGGCTGAAGTTTAGGGCTGTTCCAAAAAGAAAGGAGAGTACTTTCCAGGAACACGCTAGAGAGCTGTCAGATGCATTTGAAAATTGGTTAAGGTTGGAGAAGGCAACTACTTTTGATTCAGTAAAACAACTAGTGTTACTCGAACAATTTTTTAAATGTACTGGGAGTGACTTGACTCTTATCCTTAAAGAAAAGCAACCAAAAACTCTGCAGAAGGCGGCTGAGCTGGCTGACCTTAGGTTGTCATTGATTCGTGCGTGCGGGTCTGCACAGAGAGCTGAGGCAGGTAACCAGGGGCGTACCACTCCACCCCCCCCCCGAATTAATGACACAAATTATCCATTCAAGAGTACTGTTGCCAATTATGATCCCAAGTCGAAACCCTTCCCGTTAAAGAAGGGCCAGGGCCCTTACCCATCTCAGGGGAAGTCCAAGAGTGAGGTGGAGTGTTTCAAGTGTCATGAGAGGGGGCATATTGCGCGCTCATGTCCGAGCACACTGCCTACAGCAGTGGTGTCACTAGTGAGCAACATCGGCGTTTCTTTGAGGTCTTCCGCGTTTGCCCGGGGTAAACGGTCGGTTGCGAAGTCATCGCCGGTGCAGAAGCAGCAGGAGGGCTCGTCACCCGTCCGTGATGTTTTTTGTGGTCATAGGGGGCACGGCACTGTGAGGTGGGCTGGCGTGAGGCATAGGCTTGAGTTGTTGCGTGATACGGGCGCTTCCCAGACACTTGTTAAGAATTTCACTGGCAAGCCTGTTAACGTGGCTCGGGTTGTGGTGGTTCAAGGCATCAATGCTACGCGGTCTTACCCGCTGGTCAGAATGGAGCTTGAGGTGGACGGTGTGACACGGGAATTGGATGTGGGTGAGGTGGAGAAGTTGCCAGTTGATGGGGTCGACCTCCTTCTTGGTAATGACTTTGCGGTGCCCAATTCCGAGGTTCCACCCTTAGTCGTTGCCAAGAGGGCGGCCGACACGAGTAGGGAGCAGCAAGAGGGGCTTGAGAGATCTCAGTTCGTTCAGGTGTCACAGCCTAGTACCCAAGTTTATGACCAGCGGAGGAAGGGTTGGAAGGAGAAAGTCGAGGCTGGTGGTCGGCTTGAGAGTTTGGACCCAGCGACACTCCTTGGTGACTCGGTACTTGACCCAAAGGTGAGCTCCGGAGTGGCCCCAGAACCTGTCCCCCCTAGTGACATGGTAGGGCGTGATGGCACTCCGCGACAGAATAGTTCCCAGGTGGAGGAGAGTTGTGGGAATGGGGCTATTGAACTCGAGGACGGGGAAGCATGTCAGGTGAACCTGTTAGAGGAGTTTGTGAGGCAACCACCTGAGCAGCCTACTGTCCCTGCGTTGGTCTGCAGCGGCCAAGGTGGAGAAGGAGAGGGGGGCAGTGGGGCACAGGTGGAGGAGAGTCGGGATTGTTATGTCTCGGTGGAGCAGTGGGCGGGGGATACGAGTCAGGTGGCTGTGGAAGCGCTAGAGCACCTGCCTGAGCAGCAGTGTGCAGCGCTCCAGCCCGCGATCGGTCCATACCCCACTGCTTGTGCCGAGCACCCAGGCCTCACAACTCATGCGGTGCACGAGGTTCCGCCGGCAGGTCACTTGAGTGTCAGTAAACCGTTGTCCTCGTTTCAGTGGTTCAAGGTGGGCGACGCGGCTTTGGCATGGTTGCCAGGTCAGGGTCGACCCATGGCTGCTAAGTATGGTGGTCAGAAGGAGGAGATTGAGCAGATTGGCGAGGTTGGCTGTGGAGTGGATGCGCCCGGCCGTCGCATAGCCTCCCAATGCTGCTCTAGTGAAATGCAACAGCACTACCATAGACCGACTGTATCTGGCCATGTCGCTGAAGGCGGTGATGCTGCGCAGTCAGATGTAGTTGCAAGGAATACGGGGGTGCGCATGTACGGTATCGGCGGGGAAGCCTTAACAATTATGAACTATGGGAGTGACTGCACAGGTGGTACTGATGGTCCCTCTCATGACCTTGCTGTTCTAGGGACGAAGGTGGAGAAGGAGGGAGACTACAGGTTAGAAGCTGCGGTCTCGGCTGGGTTGTGGGAGGGCACTAGGCATGTTGTTCGTGGAGACAGTGCAAGGCAGTTGTTTACTAGGCTATGGCAGTACATTCGCATGTTTGTTCATTCTCGAGGCCTGATGTACGGGGTAGAATCCGACATGGAGGCTGGAGACAGTGTAAGGCTCAAGTTAATTCCCTACCGTATAAATCCTACTCGACAGCCTGTTGTGAAAGCAGAGCTAGACGACATGTGTAAAAAGGGTCTGAGGGATAAAGGATATCGTGAATGGTCGTTGCCAGTAACTTTGCAACCTGAGTTAAGTGGCAAGATCCGTGTGTATGTTGATTGCAAGAGTGTGGAAGCATTATCCCTGACAGACGCCTATCCATTACCCAGAGTTGACAACACCATAGACCGCTTCGGGGCTGCCTCGCTCATCACGAAGGTAGAACTAGTGAAAGGTTATTGGCAGGCCCCGTTGCCGGAAAGAGCGAAGAGAAGTGCCAGTCTTGCAATGAACTGGGCAGTTTATCAGTGTCAGGTGTTGTTGTGCTGCCGGAACACAAGTTGGATGTGTGGCATGCTAAGGGCACTGATAATGTTTTGGCTGATTGTTTGTCACGGGAGGGTTTGTTTGCAGGAGAACCCTCGCCGTTCAGTCAGTGTGTGGTGAGAGTGGAGTAAAATTAGGCTTGCCACTGTAGTGCAACTCCAATAAACAATTTTACGTTGTCACGACGTCCTCCAAAAGTATTTTGAAAACCTCACGACGTTGTACATATGACGTAATATTCACGTAAAAACGTGAACAGCTGCTTACGTCTTTGGCACGTATAATTAGTTGTAATATTTCGTCAATGGTCTGTATTTAATACGTCATATTATATTTGAAATAATGTATTTTGTAGGTAACAAGTACGTCAACCTATCATGTCTATTGCACGTTAATAAGGCTACAAGGAGACGTCCTGTGCAAGCCATTTACGACGTTGTACAAATAACGTAATCTATCTATCTATCTATTGCCTGACGCCGTGATCCCCGAAGGGGTGGCCACGAACGAACCGCCCCCATGCACCTCTGTCCCCAGTCAGTCGACGCCCCTCCCCCCAACCAGCACCGCCTTCGTTCATGTACTTCCTCACTCCATCCTTCCACCTCATATTCGGTCTACCTCTCCCCCTCTGTCCCTCCACCTCGCTCTCGTACACCCTCTTAGTCATTCTCTCGCTTTCCATACGTTCCATATGGCCGAACCATCTCAAGTTGTTCCTTTTCACACTTTCCAGCACATCTACCTCCAAACCACACCTCCTTCTTACTTCCTCATTAGTCTGTCTATCCCTCCATGTAACTCCGCACGCACTCCTTAAGTAATTCATTTCCACTGCTCTCACTCTTGGTCTGAGTCTCTCAACCAACGTCCATGCTTCGCTTCCGTAAGTCAGTGTCGGGATTACCACACTGTCATGCAAGGACTTCTTCACTTCCATACTGACCACCCTATTTCTTGTTACTGCTTTTAGCGTTCCTACAACCCTCTTCCCCTGTTGTACCCTCTCCCGCACCTCTTCATCCATAGTCCCATCTTTACTCAACACACTGCCCAGATACTTAAAAGAGTTGACGATCTCCATAGCCTGACCGTTCAGCTTTACCTCACACTCTGTGACTTCACCCCTTTCGAAGACCATACCCTTGCTCTTCCCCGTATTTACCTTCAAATTCCGTTTTTCGCACACTGTTCCAAACTAATTTACCAGACCCTGCAACTCCCATTCATTATCACTCATCAGAACTGTATCATCCGCAAACAGCAGTATAGGTAGCTTCCACTCAATTCCCTCCCTTTTCAGCGATACACCAACATCCACTGCTCTTGATAGTATTTCTTTCATAACTCCATCCATATGTACAGTAAACAACCACGGGGACATCACACACCCCTGTTTCAAACCAACATTCAGGTCAAAGAACTCGCTCTGCTCACTCTCCACACGTACTGCCGCCTTTGCACCCTCATACATGCTCTTCACTGCTTTCAGCAACTTGCCCTCTACTCCGTATATTCTAAGTACTTTCCACAAACCTTCTCTATCCACTCTGTCATAGGCCTTCTCCAAGTCCATAAAGGCAACATACACCTTTTGTTTCTTCTCCAGATACTTCTCCACAACACAATTCAGGGTAAAAATCTGATCTACACATCCTCTTCCCTTCCTAAAACCTCCCTGCTCGTCGCCTATCCATTTCTCCGTTCTCACTCTCACTCTCTCAATCACTACCCTACTGTATACCTTCCCTACTACGCTTAGAAGACATATTCCTCGGTGGTTACCACACACTCCTCTTTCCCCTTTGCCCTTATATAGGGGGACTATTATGCCAGTCTTCCAGTCATCGGGTGCACTCCCCTTGTCCCATGCTAGTTTGCACATTTTCCATACCCATTCTATCACTATCTCACCACCATACCTCAACATTTCCCCACACACTCCATCTGTTCCTGGTGCTTTCCCCAACTTCACTCTTTTCATGGCTTCCCACACTTCTGACCTCCTGATCCCCACCTCCTCCTCCACTACTTCTCTTCTTCTCCCTCCCATACCATATCCAGCTATGTTTGCTGGCTCTTCATTCCTTTCATTTAGCAACTCACTGAAGTACTCCCTCCATCTTTCGACTCTCTCTTGCTTCTCGGCTAGCATTCTCCCATTCTTATCTTTCACACCCTTACTGTTTCCCTTGCTACCTTCCCTAACTTTCTTGACTTCTTTCCAGAACAGTTTCTTACTCTCCCTCCATTTTACACTCAGATTCCTTCCAAATTCCTCATCTACTCTTCTCTTACTTTCCTTCACTACTCTCTTCACCACCCTCTTACTCTCCACGTACCTCGCTCGTTTCTGTCTCTCAGAATCTTCATTCCCTCTACTACCCAACCACTCTCTATATGCTTTCTTCTTTTCTTCCACAGCTATTCTTACCTCTTCTGTCCACCATGCTGTACCTTTCACTCCCCTCCCTCTTCTCCTCACTCCACACACCTCCTCACATGCTGCACAGGTCTCATCCTTAAACACCTTGCTCATCTCCTCCACTTCCTCCATAACTTCCAGGTCGAACCCACCTAGTCGTCTTTCCACTGCTCTCCTGTACTCCTCCCTGATTTCCTCCTCCTGCAACCTCTCCACCCTCCTCACCATTCCACCCTCCTCTCGCCTCCCTCCCGCTCTCCTCACCCACTTCTTTTGTATCCTAACCTTAGCTACCACTACATAATGATCAGACAGACCCCCTCCAATACCCCTATACACCCTAGCATCCATCACAGATTTCTTCATTCGTTCATCCACACATACATAATCAATCAATGACTTTCGTTCCACCACTGTCTTATCCTTCATCGTCAACATCCGTTTCCACGTGTACCTGTGGATCATTCTGTGTCGGAAGAAGGTGTTGGCTATCCACAGCCTCCTCCCCACACATACGTCCTCAAGTGCACTACCATTCCCATTCACCTCTGATGGTACCCCCACCCTCCCACCACTCCCTCAACTTTCCTATCACCCACCTTACCATTCATATCCCCAATCAGAAATATTCTTTCGTTCTTGTCAAACTTCTCCAGGCACGCCTCCACATTCATCCAGAACTCCTCTTTCTTTCTTTCAAGTATATCCTCTGTCGGGGCATACACGCATACAATCACCCACGTTTGTATTCCTACTTTCATTCTCACCCACACAATCCTTGAACCAACAGACCCATACTCTCTTACACATTCCGTCCATTTGCTACTTACAAACAAACATGCACCTTCTCTCACTGTTCCTTCACTCACTCCAGCACACACACCCATTCCACACTCCCACTCTCTCACATCTGAACCTTTCCATTTGGTCTCTGTCATTCCACATACATCCAGCCTGGCATTCACTAACACTTCCAGAACCTCTCTCTCTTTTGTGCCATCATTCATGCCACTAACATTCCACGTAGCCATTCTCAGAATGTCCGAAGGCATGTCCTTAGTCGGTCGTGGTTCGTCAACGTTGGTTCCGTCCGCATCCGAGGCTGTTCGTTCGTTTTTCCTTGCTTCGATATTTTTTCCGGGTGGGGGTCGCAAGCCCACCGACCCAACCTCTTTAGTCGCCTGTTACGACACGCAGAAGGCAGGTGGGGCATATTCTATTCCCTAACCCCCAGGGGGGGTTAACGTAATATGTAATAACGTAATACGTTATAACGTAATAACGTAATATGCACGTAAAAACGTGAACAGCTGCTTACGTCATTGGCACGTGTGATTTATTTCAATTACGTCAATAGCAAGTAGAAAATACGTGTTATTATAGTCTGTCCTGGTACGTACAATTTACGTCTTTAAGACGTCAACCTATTATGTATATTGCACGTTAATAAGGCTACAAAGAGACGTCCTGTGCAAGCCATTTACGACGTTGTACAAATGACGTAATATGCACGTAAAAACGTGAACAGCTGCTTACGTCATTGGCACGTGTAATGTTTGTCAATTACCTCAATAGCAAGTAGAAAATACGTGTTATTATAGTCTGTCCTGTTACGTATAATTTACGTCTTTTCGACGTCAACCTATTATGTATATTGCACGTTAATAAGGCTACAAAGAGACGTCCTGTGCAAGCCATTTACGACGTTGTACAAATGACGTAATATGCACGTAAAAACGTGAACAGCTGCTTACGTCATTGGCACGTGTAATGTTTTTCAATTACCTCAATACCAAGTAGAAAATACGTGTTATTATAGTCTGTCCTGTTACGTATAATTTACGTCTTTAAGACGTCAACTTATTATGTATATTACACGTTAACTCTACCCTTTCTAGAAGTCCAATATGGGGGAATCCTTCCCACACATGAGACCAATACTCTATACATGGACGCACGGTGCTCTTGTACAGAGCAAGAAGCTTTGTGTAGGAAAAGAACACCCGCAGATGGTTGAGCACATCCAACTTCTGGGAAGACGCTTTAGTAAAAGTGGTTATAGGTTTTTTCCAGGGAACTAGTTGTGTGGAAGATTATGACGGGTAGACAAGTAGAGAAATTGAGTTATTGAAGCATTGGAAATAACAGATCTTCACTCTCACAGTATCACTCTTCGCGAGTGTGACAATACTATTATTATCTCTCTCTTTCTCTATCTCTCTCTCTCTCTCTCTCTCACACACACACACACTTCCCTTAACAATAACGTGTACCATACTCTCAGGTTCCTTGGGTATATCACAGTATTAACAACAATGACAGTCAGTACAACGAAAAAAAGATAGAGAGAGAGAGAGAGAGTCACAATGACGATCAATGCAACCCAAAAGGCAGGTTTATCTGTTATTAATCCAGCTCTCAGAGTCCCACTTGAACATTCCAGCAGCTGGTTCTCTTCACAAATGTTATCATACCAATAAGACAAACAATAGTCAACCTGGGAATAGTCTGCATTAGTTATTTTATTATTTTATTTTATATTTTTTGTCCTGGACACATACCTGTATTATCATACATCGTGAAAATACCAAAAAAAATAAAAAAAATAAAAATATAGGAAAATACAAATAAAAAATGTGAAAAGTGGGGATTGGGCCTGAGCATATAGATAGATAGAGAGTGAACGTTGTTAAAATTGCAATGGAATAAGGTCAATGTTCTATTAACAGAGAGGGTTGTTGTATATTATTTGGCAATACTTCAGTAATCATGTGTTGTACATGTCATCGTTGTTTCCCAAAACATTCAACTATAATATTAAAGAACTAACAGATCATTCGTGTTTTCGAGTATGTATGTAGTTTTATCAACTGAGGCCGATTAGGTATCTATCGTAGAGTAAATTGTATTATTTATGATTGTTCTGTATCCCATGTTTCAATGTTCTTTTCCCTTTCTACCATTTCAGTATCATATATTTTGTTAACTTTCATGTATCGTTCTTTATTAAACTTATTTGCTATCATTAGTTGTGCCTTCCATTGTTTTTAACCCTTCTTTATTTCCTTTCCATGTTTTCTTGTTTTACCAGATCTAACTTTCTGCTCTGTATGTGTCTAACTCGTGTGTTAATTTGTATTATACCGGTTTCTAAACAGCGATCCTTATTTCGAATTTATTTTGTATAATTCTCCGAATTCAGTTCCAATGTGTCTATGTTGTCCACCCCTTTCCTTCCCCCTCTTCCATCTCTCTTCCCTATACCACCTTCAACCCATCCACTATCAATATATCAGGCCAGTGTGTCCCTCGTCTTGCACCCCTTCAGAGCGCTAACTATCAAATACACATTCCCCTCAAGACCTCTCTCTGTTGAGTCTAAATAAGGAAGAGAGTTAGAGTGGAAAGAGCGGAGGGAGGGTACGAGAGAGTTGAAGGAGGTAAGGGGAAGTGTAAGGTGAGAAGATGAGAAGAAGGGAAGAAACAATAGTGGAAATGTTAAGAGAGAGAAAGAGAGATGTGTTGCATAGTTCCACGTACTGCTCAGACCCTGTGGTTACTGTGAGGAGATCTAGACATAAAACTTTCATTACAGAACCACATAATATAAGTCAAGCACATATAATGCATATTTTGTGCAGGTGTTGTGTTTCGTCCTGTTGAGGCTTAGTCTTAGGTTTCCTCATTACATTATGTAGCCACACAGGGGAAGCCAATTCATGTTGTTGGTATAGTTGCAAGGGTCTTATACACTGAAGATATCAACATCTGATTTGCCGGGTAATTCAAAGCAAAACTAGGTCATGTAATTTGGAATACTCGAACATAGAACAAAGGGAATTATATAATTTTCGGAATACCCTTTATTTCCAACACGTCAATAAGATGAGCTACACACTTGCCAACCATATTGCTTAATGATCATGTAAACTACTGCCTTGTCCAAAGGATCAACAGTTACTTGAATCACTTAACACTTTTCCTCTAGTCATTGGCAGTTGGCTCACTCTCCTTTTTGCAGATTGACAATGAGGCAGTGGAAACAGTTAGCACCTTCCCGTCTTAACTAAAACTACAACCATAACTTATTTATACTAAATACTTCGTATTGACAATTGACTCTGAATACGTAGTCCCTCTCATATTTAAATAGTTATTATTACACAATATTATTACACAACCCTTCGTATTAGATATCCGTCCTATGAGTATTTAGTTTAAGAGTCTTATACATGACATATTATTGCATCCAGCTGCTCATAGTTTCAGTCTTGTAGCAGGATGGGAATTATTAGTCCATACAAGTTCGCCAGTAAAAGTGACCTCGGGCAAATGAAATACATTTACAGAATAAACTTTCATTCATATTTTGTTCCCAATCATATTAAGAAGTCTTGCAATTGATAGCAATTTTGTATATGCACGGACTTCTTTGTTTTTAATCTGGCAATACATGTTTCTGTCTATATATCTGTTTGTGTTTGTCTTGCTTGTGTTTTTACTGATAGTTCTTGCTATAATTATTATTAGTATAAAACTCCGATATTATAGTCCTAAAGGATGGCATATTATTTACACATGTCTCTCATGAGTGTTTATGATGTGTTGATATGCTGCCCTCTAATAATTTATATATGGACAGTCACTCCCAGGTTGTTCGGTGACTGGAAAATATAATTTCAGTTGACTGTAAAACTGTGACGAAAACAATTCCCCTCCAAACAAAACATCAGGTAATTTCCCTCTCCCGCCCCCGCCCCCATATCTTCCACCTCTAACTACCTCCACCCACTCCCTTCTCCTACTCCCCCCATCCCAAACTCCTGCTCAGTCTTCATCCTTAAAGTAGAGCTCTTGTTGGTGAAGTCCAAATGGTCGAGTGCTCGTCTCCCTCATCGTTAATTCAGGAGGCTGGGGCGAGAAGAAGAAAGAAAAGGTCTGAAAGAGGTGGTATAGCGAGGGGCGGCCGGTCAAAATTGAATGAGAGAGAGAGAGAGAGAGAGAGAGAGAGAGAGAGAGAGGCCACTTGACTGACACTACTCCGCCCCCACTTTCACTTTCATTCTGTTCCTCTCTCACGCACTCTGTTTATTGACTTTATACTTTATCGTATGTTTTATAGTTAGAATATGAGTGTTTACACATTGTTTTAGGCACTTTTGACTTAGAAATATGGGTTTTCACATTGTATTTTGTACTCATGTTTTATCGTATTCTATCTCACTGTTATTGTCTGTTTTAACTCCCCCCCCCCCTCCCCCCCCCTGACTCTTGTTGTGGTGGCTCCTTTGACGCCGGCCTCACCCAGTTTGTATCCAGGTTTACACTTTCTGGTTATATTCTTATGTTCACTTTTATTCTATTCACTTTGACGCATACTGTGTGGTCTCTAACTTTTCCATGTTCTCTTTCATGTTTCCAAGTGTTTATATATTTACGCATGTTTTTTGCGATAAACGAATGAGTTTGTTTTTATTGTTTGATGCCAAATCCAAGAAATTGTTTACTTACAGTAGGTGTAATTGCGGTTCTTTGGTACTGTTGTTTTTACTTTCTCATTTTATTTTAAAGTGCATAGAATCTGTACACACTAAAACCGTGCTGCTGTGTGTATGTGTCAGTTAGTAACAAACACACACACACATATGAATATATGTGTGTTTATATGTGCGTGTGTGTTTCGTGAACAAAATAGAGCAAGCACATATCCCAATCACTAACCTAAAAGTAAGGTGTGTGGCAATGTAAAACATGTTGTTTTATAAATATACTTTGTTATTTGTGTGTACTATCAGATATCAAATAAACACTCAATATTTATTTGATGCATATGTATTATCAATATTATCATGCACGTACTAAACATCAAAGGAAAACATACAATAATTAACAATAACAAAGCTTAGATCGCTGATAATAATAGTTAAAACACGTTCTCACCAACAATATATATTATTTTTACTCCAGTGAAATCCTCTGTACGACCAGACTGCCAGGCCATTACACAGCAAGATAAAAACAAATGGCCGCTATAAAACGAGAAACAAGCCTAATCGATGTTCTTTTTCAGGAGTTCCTTGGCCGACATACACTTTATTATCTCATCACCAAATGTGTGTGTAACTTTATCAGATCTGTCATCACAAGAGTATTTTTTTGTTTTCAATTCAACACATAAATAATGCAATTCAAACATAGACACCACACACAATACCAACATAACAGTCACAGTCAAAAGTATTACGATCACCAACATAATCAGTACAACAATCGTAAACGTCACCACCACTCTACTATTCCACCTCACCATTACCACATCAAGCAAAACCATGAACATTGCAACAATTTACCAAAAGTCTTCACCACAACAACCGGGAAATAACCACACCCACCTCTATTTCAACCAATGGAACAATCACACACCACAGCAAATGTCATAATAACCACTAACACACACACTGCAACCATTACTCTTGATCTATCTATCTATCTATATGCTCAGGCCCAATCCCCATTTTGGGGGTAGCCGACTCAAGACAGAGCAAGAACAGGGAAAACACAAAAACAACATAAAAACAACGAATAAACACTGATAAAAAGCACACACTCACACACATCCAGGTCACCCAGGAGAAGACCCAGAGACCAGGGTCATCAAGGTCGCTCCAGCACTCACCCGGCCCTCGACCACCCGGAGAGGTTCCGATCTCGGCAGGCAGACATGCAGCGGAGCCAAAGCCACAAGCCCTCCCACCACACTTCAAGGCGCACCCTTCATATTAATCGTCTCCCCGGGCCAGGCGCCTGATGGACTATTATCTAGTCCAACTTACGCCCGACCCCTTATTCCAAATGACCACATGTTCACTCAACTATTCACAAGCATTCTCCATTCACTCCTGTCCACCACCACTTCTCCTGCCTGATCTATAGTCATTCCTCTATCATCCAAAGCTTTTCTTACACAGTCTCTCTATCTCAATGGGGGTCTTCCTGCCCTTCTATCTCCCCTTGTACCTGACTCACATATTCTCTTTGTAAGCCTTTCATCTCCCATTCGTTCAACATGACCATACCAGCTCAGCACCCTTCTGTCCACTCTGGCCGACAAATGTTCCTGCTGCCCCACTCTCCTACGTATCTCTTCATTCCTCAATCTGTCTTTACGAGTAACTCCACACATACTCCTCAAGCAGCTCATCTCCATCACATCCAGCCCTCTTTTCTCCTTTTTCTTCAGAGCCCATGTCTCAGCCCCATACATCACCGTTGGCACAACAATTCCTTGATACAGTACACTTTTTACTTTCATTCCGAGATTTCTCGTCTTCCACATACTTCCCATTGCTCCGAAAACCTTCCTTCCTTCACACACTCTGTTTTACCTCCATTTCCATACCTCCACTCCTACTTATCGTTCCTCCTAGATATTTAAAACACTCTACTTGTTCCAATATTTCCCCATCCAGCCTCACATCTAGATTCACTCTATGCTCTCCCCTATTACACACCATTACTTTACTTTTATTGACGTTCACCTTCAGTTTCCTCCTTCAAACAAACCACACCAAACTCTTTGACTACCAGCTGCAGTTTCTCATCAAAATCCGCCACCAATGCTGTGTCATCAGCGAACAGCAACTGATTCAACTCCCAATCTCTACCATTCTTTCCTACTAAACCCAATCCTCTTCCCATAGTTCTCCTTTTCACCTCCCTCATCCATAAACATATTAAACAGCCATGGTGACATTACACAACCCTGTCGCAAACTTACCTTTACCTCAAACCATTCACTCAACTCACCATTTCCTACTCTCACACATACTCTGCTCCCTTCATAAAAACTCTTAACTGTTTCTAACAAATTTCCTCCTATTTCATAAATCCTTAACACCTTCCACATTGCTTCACGGCCCACACGATCATACGCTTTTTCCAAGTCCATAAAAGCCCAAAATATCTCCTTATGCTTCTCTAAATACTTCTCGCATAACTGTCTTACTGCAAACATCTGATCCACGCACCCTCTTCCCCTCCTAAAACCGCACTGTTCTTCTCCTATTGCAACTTCCGTACACATTATTATCCTCTCTATCAACACCCTGCCATACAGCTTTCCAACCACTGACAATAAACTAATACCTCTATAACTTGAACACTCCTGCCGATCTCCCTTCCCCTTGTACAACGGCACAATACTATGCACTCTTCCAGTCTATTGGTACCATTGACACAGCAAAGCACACATTGAAAAGTCTCACCAACCAATCTATTATCACATCTCCACCCTTCTTTATACACTCCACAGCAATACCATCCAAACCTTCTGCTTTTCTCGCTCTCATTTGTTTCACTGCTTCTTTCACCTCATTTTCCTCAATCCTTTCATTCATTCCCTGCCACCTGGGTGGCCTGGGTAACCTATCTCCATCCACCTCTGCTTCAATCACTGCTTCTCTTCCATCTCTTGTATTTAACAAAGATTCAAAATACTCGGCATATCTTTTCCTCACTTCAACTGGTTCCACTAGTAATTCTCCATTTGCATCTTTCACTGACTCTTCCCTAATCTTGATAATCCGGATTAAACCATCCCCGTGGCCATTTATCCGCAACTGGGGCCGGTTAAGTTGCATTTATTGACCTTCAGAATCCGGTTGTGTGCCCACATAGACATCTACACATATACTGGCTTGATGTTCATTAACATACATTAAATATTCCACCTTTTCACCCCCTCCTCCCTATTTCATCGTGCACTGGCAATCCACACAATATTAAACGTGCAATTATTCAACAATGTTGCAGACTCATAATTATATATTTATCTAATAACTATTTACATAATGCCGATTCTAACACTTTTTCGTCGTCATTCCTGTTTATTGTAAATTCATATGTCAACATTGTGCTAAGGAGCTCATAGTCACACAATGTACCTATTGAACAAACATGTCACTCCATGGCTCACTGTTGACTCACTCTCTCTCTCTCTCTCTCTCTCTCTCTCTATCTATCTATCTATCTATCTATCTATCTATCTACCTATCTATCTATCTATCTATCTATGGGGAAGACTTCGATAATTGATACAGGTGCTCTTCCCACACTTCAAGTCATGCACCACCGCGGTTCGACCCTGGGTTAGAGAGGCGAGTATCAGCACGGCGTGGATCACGGGCGTCCCTGGCTTGTCACGCCCAAAGTGACTCGCTCATCACCCTCCTCTGGCAAGCCGCCCACACCCGCGCCCACGATCACAGAGAGTGTCGGCGCGGAGAGGTGGTTCCTGGTGCAAGAGGTTTAGTGCCGGAAAGTGAAGTGTGCTGTGCCATGACGTCTGTCTTGTCGTGAAGTGTGTGCCATGCTGTGCCGTGTGTGGTGCCGTGCCATGAAGGGAGGTCTAGTGCTATAAAGTGAGGTTGAAGCTCCCTGGACCTTCCCTTGGTGTTAGGCGTTGGCTGGAGAGGAAGCTGCTGGAGTGGTGGCGTTAGTTGTCATCGATCACCCAACACCCGCCCCGACTACTGTCCTCGCCAGGGCAGTAGGTGGCGATCTATTACAACCTCTGTAGTTTGAGGGTTGGGTCCTGCAGGGTTCACCACTCTCTGCACTCACACTAAAGGAGCGCGTCTGAAGGACTGGCTAATGACCTGAGGACGCGTTGTGAAACTAATCGGCCCTACAGAACTAAAGTGTCTGCAGCCAGCCACCTCACCCCCAGGGAGAGGTGGATCGTAGACAACTTCAAGCCTCACGTAACAAAGGGGCCTAAAAGACAAACTTGCAAGAAGCTATCTAGATAGGAGCTAGGAGCGGGAGAGGGAGGACGTGCTTCGCCTTGGTTCTCTTCCTGGCCCTGGAGTTGGTTTATGCTGGAGCCGGTTGCGGACGATTGTGAGTGCGCCCATTGATTGGATGGCTATTACTGCTCCATAGTCAGTTTCGTCAAGCAGAGCTATGTGCTTCAGGAAAAACATTTAGTGTGACTAGGTAATAAGAGACTTTGTGTGGAAAGTGAAGTCAAACCAGCCCCCCGGTTGTGGAGTCATTGGTATGTAAACAAACCCGCGGTAACAGGTTTGAAGCTTCAAGGATCAATACATGGACAACTGGTGAGTCGTTTCATACGGTTTATTACTCCAAAATAGCGAGCGACATTGTGTACATTGAGAATTCTGTGTTGGCTTATGTGGCTTCAGTGAGACATTCCAAGACGAAACAAGACATAATAAGTACATGTACCATGTTCTATGATGAGTCATTGATTAAAAGTGCAAAAGAAATTTTGTTTGAAGCTGCCAAAATGAAAATTATATGGAGAAGATCTGAAAATAAATTAAAAGAGAACTTTGCAGATATTGTAGATATGTTTCAGAAATGTGACGACGAATCAATTGAACTACCAAGGTTTGTGACAGCTAACCATGAAGCATTTCCTCCATCATATGGTTATGAAATAATTGGTGGATATATTGCGAAGCTAACTGATCAAATTAATGAACTGAAAAGCGAAGTACAGGGAATAAAGGATACAAGACTGAACAGTATTAGCATGTTGGATGATCAGTTCGTTATTAAGGAGGAATTATTAGAAATTAAAGGTATGCTAAAGCAAATGAAGCAAAAAGACATGTGGGAATCAGTGAAGCGAGACAGTATCATAGTAAACAAATTTGACAAACTTTTTGAGGATGCCAACAAGAAATCGGTGAATAATTGTAACCTTAGTGATGGCCTACTTTGTCACAAATATCGAATAATGACCATGTGAATTTTGAAAAGAGCGATGATTATGAACAAGACAATAGTGTTTCTCCTCTTGTATTACCGAGCTACAGTGACATTTTGTGTAAGGAGAGTGAAACAAGTGATGCAATCTCATTTACCGGCTTCACTGCAAGACCCAGAGCACTGACACAATTATCTGCTGAACCAATATTAGAGACCAGAGTAACCAAGCCAAAACATGGAGCAATGAATAAACAAAATCGAGACACCCCAAACAAGAAAATATCAAGACCTGGATATATTCCTTCGGAGGAGATGGTTAAGGAAGCTCTGGCACCACCAATACTGAGGAAGGAGGATCAATAATTGGCATCACTGATGGAGATGATAAAGGTTCAAGAGCTGGCACCAGTGTTACCGGCAGTGGTGTGACAGGGTTTGGCACCACTGTCATGGAGGATGGAAGATCGGAACATCACACCACCATTGTGGACAAAGAAGGATACACCTTGGTAGGAAGAAAACATTATCAGGGAGTTGAGGCCGCTTCGGAACCAAGACAACGTAAACCTATTGGTGTAAGAGGTACAAAGACATTCAGCAACACAAAGTTTAAAGGTAATCGTAGAACTGTAGATATATACATAGGAAATGTTGATCTACAATCTAATAGGGATGACATTCTCGACTTCACAAAAAATGAACTAAAAGTTGAGGCCATTAAATGCATTGAGTTAGATTCTTTACAAGCTAAAAAAGATTGGAAGTTTTTCAAACTGACAGTCACACTAGAAGATAGGGAACAATTACTTCAACCGGAATGCTGGCCAAAACATGTTAATGTGAGAAAGTTTGATATGGCTAAATCAAAGACTTCTGTATAAATTGTAGTTAATTTCAAAATATGGTTAGTATTGCTTCTTATAAGTGTAACTCTGTAAGAAATAATATAGGAACAGTACACAAGTTAACCTTAGAATATGATATGATTTGATTACAAGAATTAATGTTGCTCAAGGATGATATTTCCTTTATGAACACTATAAACGAATCTTTTGACTGCATAGCCAGCGTTGAAGACCGAACTAATGAGGGAATAATAGAGGGTAGGCCGTTGAAAGGGGTGGCGATAATGTGGAACAAAAAATTAAGTAATAAGATTGAGTCAGTGTTTTGTGATGACAGAATTGTAGGTGTAACATTGAAGACAAAAATACGAAAATATTTAATTATTAATGTGTATCTGCCTTGCGATAAACAGAATGATGATAGCATAGATGAATATAGACAGTCACTTGCTGTTTTAGAAAATTTCATTGATGAACAAAATATTAACAATATTATTATTAGTGGTGATTTTAATGCAAATTACTGTAAAGGCAGATTCTGGGAAGAGCTATTGAACCTAATTGACAATAAAAGCCCATGTGTTATTGATGAAGTGTTACCGGACGAAACTTTTACTTATTTGTCTCCTGGTAATAACTCTACTAGTTTGTTAGATCATGTAATAGCTTCGGATAATTTGAACACTTATATTTCTGACATTAATGTACGATATGACCTGGCCTTATTTGATCATTTTCCATTAGTTTTTCAAATTAATATTATTTAGACAATATACAAATTATTCCTGAATCTAAGTTTTCTAGCTTCATCAACTGGAAGTTATTTACATCAAATTATGTTGTTACAAACTATAAAGACAAAATGAGTAAGACTATTGTACAGTCTGATTTAATGAACTTTAGTTGTTTAGATTGTTGTACATACAAATGTGAAAACACTAGTCATATTGCAGAATTGAATTACATTTATAACTCACTTGTAAGTATACTGAAAGATTCGTCTGAGGAATATGCAATTGAAAGTACAACAAATTATCAGATAAAACCAGGATGGAATGACCATGTTAGTGGGTTGTATAAAAATGCTAGAGAACATTTCTTAAAATGGAAAGACAATGGCTGTCTTGTATATGGTGATTTACTTGACAATATGACATCTTCCAGGAAACTGTTTAAGAACGCATTAAAGTATATTAAAAATAATGAAATCAATATTAGAAATGATAAATTAGCTGAGTCTTTAAGCAATAAAAGATATAATGCATTCTGGAAAGAAGCCAGGAAAACTAAAAATAATAAGTGTTATTTAAATGTTAAAATTGAAGGTGAATGCGACTCCAGTCAAATTGCTGAGAAATTTTCGCAGGATTTTAAAAACGTTTTTGATGACAGCAAATGCCAGAAAAGAGATAAATATGAACTTATAAGAGATAAGTTAAATATGCATGTGCAAAGAGGCAAATTATTGGGAATTATCAACACCAAAGATGTTTGTTTGGCATTATCTGAGCTAAATTGGGTCATTGGCCATGATAACATTAATTCTAATCATATGAAGTTTTGTTCTGAAAGCGCGGTAAGACTAATTGCTAAAATGTTTTCATCATTTATTGCACATGGACATTTGCCTGATGAGATGACGTCCGGACTTATTTTGCCCCTTATTAAAGATAAATATAAAGATCAAATCTCCTTGGATAATTATAGACCTATTATATCATCGCCAGTTTTCTTAAAATTATTTGAATATTGCTTAAAATATAAAATTTTGCATTATGTGAACTTTAATGAGAGGCAGCCTGGGTTTAGGGCTAATCACTCTACATCCTCAGCGTGCTTGATTTTTAAAGAAACAATCTTAAGATACAGATTAGAAGACTCAAATGTTTATACAGCTTTCATTGATTTTAAAAAAGCTGTTGATAAAGTTAATCATTTCACATTAATAAGTAAACTTATTGAAGCAGGTATTCCTCACTTTTATGCGAACATAATATTATATCTTATAGAAATCAACTGGTTGCTACTAAGCATAAAGACTCAATATCAAAACCCTGGAAAATAATGAATGGGGTAAGACAGGGAGGAGTGTTGTCTCCGATATTATTTAATCTTTATATAGATAAGCTGATTGAAAAAGTGTCTAAATGTAAAAACGGGTGCACACTAGGAAATATATCAAGTAATATTAGTGCTTACGCTGACGATATTGTTGTATTAGCACCATCGTCACCGGGATTACAGTTTTTACTAAATATGCTTGGAAATGAAGCAAAATAAATTGATATTGACATTAATATTAATAAATCAGCATGCATGTATTTCAAAGACAATAAAGATAAAACTTAAAGCCAAAGTTGATGCTATGTGGAGAGATATTGAATGTTGTTAACGAACAAAAGTATCTAGGGTTTATAATAGATGATAATGTAGATAATGACAAAGACGTAATTAGGTGTCGTAACAAGTTTTATAATGAATTTAATTGTATTTTACGTACATTTTCTAATGTTAATGTTAGGGTTTTTACTCAGGTGTTCCAAAGTTACTGCTCAAGTTTTTATGGTTCTGAATTATGGTTTTATAACAAAAAGTGCAAACTTCCTCTTAAGCAATTTACAATTGGTTACCACAAAGCAATAAAGAAAATGCTGAAATTAAAGTATTGGGAAAGTAATCATCATGCATGTGAATTGGCTGGATTAATGACATTTAATCATTTAATGAATTGGTTACAAATTAGATTTGCTCACAAATGTCTCCTAAAACCTTGCAAGTTTTTACAGAAATGTTTATTAAACCTTGATTAATACCTATCGTTAGGAAAGGAAGTTAACCATATCCTATTACATGAATATGACGTATCAGATTTGAAAACTAATTATATAAATGCTATCAAGTCAAGAATTATGTTTGTACAAAACCATGAACCTAGAATGCGGTAATGTATAAGGTTACTGTTATCTCTATTGTATATATGTAAAAAGTTAATTGTGTTGCCTTTTATGAAATAAAGATTTGAGTCTGAATCTGTCATGGATGGATCTATTTATCTGTCGGTAGATCTATCTATCTATCGATAGGTCTATGTATCTGTTTGTCGATGGATCTTTCTATCTGTTGTTCTTATTTTAAGAACACGTTATTGATACAATGTGTGTGAATGTATATACTGTATGTGTGTATGTATTATTAATATTTGTTTACAAATATGTAAAAAGCATACCTTGTATCTTTTTATGAAATAAAAATATGACTGACTCACTGACTATCTGTCCACATTAATCATGAGGACAATTAAGTGGTAATCATTGAAGGAGACAATCTGGGAAGAACCTCTAACAAATAATATATAAACACAATGTTGCTTACAAAATATTACTAATAAGAAATGATGAAACTACAGGATTACAATCACTCTACTAAATACCATCGCGAAAGGTTTTCACAACACTATGCATTTGCATAGTATACTTCGTGTATTTTAGAATATGGAAAAGCTTTGGATAAAATACTGAATATCAAATGGTTGTTTTGTTTTAGTATTAATATATTTTAAACACATATACCCATATTTCTTACACAACAAAATTGCAATGTTTTGAAGCTTGTAAAGAAGCAAAATATAATTGAGTCATCTCTGCTCTATCACCTTCCATTCTGCCACTATTCTTCTCGGTCATAAACGATTACTACATTATGTGTTGTGTTGTTATTTTGTGTGCATGTAATACTATATAAAAGGGTCTACAAATACCAGCAATAATCATAAATATATTGTTGGCAAGGCACAGTAAACACATATACAGTAAAAACCCAGTCATGATTTGTTTTGTCTGTTCTTGCTCCAACAGAACCTGCCATACTTGGACCCTGTTTTGTTTCGTCCCTGTTTTTCTGTCTCGCACTTCCAGGTTACGTCCACTTTCAACATTTCCATAACAACCAGCAGCCGGGCCCGTCGTTATCAAATTTGTGATTCTGCATTCTGTTGTATAATAGCTGTCAAAAGAATGCACAATATTCCATTAACTCAAGGAGCATATTCTGTTTACATGTAGATTGAGTATGAGCGTTGTGAGGCAAGCGAAATTAATGTCAAGTTGCATCAGGTCCGCAGGAGTGTATTAGCATATTGTTGTGATCCTACATCTATGTACAAGAGGGCTACACTAGCGTTGCTAAAATACGATCAACAACCGAGATATGAAAGTTCGTACATAAGGAACACCGGCATTAGAACAAACAAGGTAATCCTAACTTAACCTACTTTTTCATGCAGTTGTTACATATCATAATATGTAATCATTATAATTGTCTTATTACCTCCGAAAACAAAGTTGGACAGAGGTTATGCTTTTGCCTCAGTTTGTTTATCTGTCTGTAGACAAGATATCCCACGAATTTATTACCCAATTTTCACGAAATATGGTGAGAAAAGAAAGTTATACCCCTAGAAAAAGTGTGTTGAATTTAGGAGGCGATCCAGATCATATTCTGGAACCCGGATACACAAAAATAGACCTATTATACTAATGGCAATGACGCAGCCAACGTAGGTGGAGGTATGCGCTCTACCGAGTGGCCCTCTGGTTTTATCATAAATTAATGGGAAGATTGGTCATTGTTTATTATGTTCGTATCGGGTTCATAGGTTCTTTTCACTATGTACTACTTCTTTCTCACTCACCTCACTCCGTTGTCATTTGTTTCATCCAAATTATTTGACTTCACTTACCAGAGTGTGACGCTTCTGCATAGTAGCCACATGCGGGCGTGCGCGCGCGTCAGCTGCCCAGCCATTTAGAAACCGGCTGGCGGCGGGCGGCCGGCAGGCTTTTCCTTAGTATATATCCTACGACAACGTAACTAATGTCTGGGATATTCTTATGTTGTTTCACAGCTTGTAGCTGCCCTTATTCTTAACCAACGCATCTTAGTATATATTATTCTCGATAGTTGATTGTTTCATTATAATATACAAGATGTAAGTCTAGTGAGAGTGGGAGGAGACGAGCGGGAGAGAGAGACCGGCTGGGGGACGTTGCTTCGCGCGGAGAGTCCAGCTTGGGACGAGCCTAGTGTTGCCACATACATTTGTTTGCAACGTTAGGATTAGTTTCGACTCACGCACGGGTAGATGATTTTGACCCGGCAACTGTGTTGAGTGTTGCCAAGCCTGGGATGTATTCTGCATGCCTAGTGGGGGGTCCAGACAGATTCAAGACTCAAAGCTCACCTCACTGTCGTACCCTTCGGACCCCCTTGATATCTATCCCTCTCAACCCCACTTAGAAACTTTCTCTCTTACTTTGTATACCTTCCTTCCACTACTTCACCAATCTATTTAATTATCCCATCCCCTTGATAGACCTTATATCTATTATTGTATTAACGACGAGCTCTCAGATAACTAGATAGGATTTTGGGCCTTATGCAGAGATGTAATTGTTAATGAGACCTAGGAAGCTTTTTTTGTTGTCTCATATTTGGTGGTTTCATGCTTGCTAGTGTGTTCTTGTGTCAGGTTAGCAGGGGCTAGACCGGAGGGGAGGCTTTTTGCGATCCTTTAACCCTCTCCGATATATGACGCGATTTTGAGCCTATTAGGGATACTTTAAAGCCTTTGTTACCATCAGGGGTATTTAGAAACCTCTAGTTTAGTTACTTCAACCTCTGTAGTTGTCTTTGAGTTAGCTGTGGGCAGAAAACTAATTTTGTAGAGGTAATAATAAGAGTGAGATAACTCTATTTCTTATTGCTAATCTGGCAACCTCTGTGTCATATGAGTCTGAAGGGGTTAAGTAAAGTCTGCTGGTGCGAGTCCTGTGGACCCGCACGACTTTACTAGGATACCCGTGGGAGTCTGGGGGCATTTTCTTGTCTGTGTCCCTGTGTGTCTAGTGTTGTGTTGTGTGAGGGCCCTTGTCTAGTCCACTCAGCACTGCGCTAGCACGTCTTGCTTTTGTTTTAGGGTCGCCAGGAGAGAGTCAGATATTTGCGATCTGAGTCTCTCAAGAGAGCACCCTTTCAATTAGAGTAATTTGGCGCACAGACTTGGGAACGTCCCTAGGCTAGAGCAGGTGGCTCAGCCCGGGTATCCGAAGCCTATATCCTTCCGGCTAGACCTCTGCCACCTGGCAGATTAACAGCTAGGGGTTAATTATTTATGTATGCTTGTTAGTGCCACAGTTTACCGTTTTTGTGAGCATTGTGAGTCAGGGTGTGGCTTAGAGACTCTGTCCGAGCAGGCTTGCCTGACTAAGAGTGAGAAGCACACCTGTATGTGGTTATGTTGCGAGTTGCTGCCTTTATTTAATTATACCTATGCCATTATATACTGTATGGCCTATCACTAGTATTTATTCCTGCTTATGAGTTAAGAGTTCTCTAAATCTGTAACGTACTTTCTTTGCTAAGCATCAGATCCTACAGTAGCCGCATGCAGTTTAGAAACCCGCATCTTGTCTACCTGTACGATGTTTTGAGGACTGTTTGCTTTCACCTTCTTTCACGCAGGGGTGATTAGTTGTATTAATTAACGTAACGTTAAATGTACTTTCTTCTAGTTTGTTATTAAATTGTTTCTGCAATTTAATTCCGTTATCTATCTTTTCCTTGAAGCTTTAAGTCAACTTAATTGTGTGATCTTTTATATAGCCTGCTTGACTATCAGCAGTCTATAGTGCGTGCACCCTGTAACCGAGTCATAGGATACCTTGTTGTCCAGGCAGGACTCTTGATGGTTTAGGGTGGTTTGTTGCCTGGGTTTATAGATAAGGGTGGGATCTAGCGTTTTCTGTTGTTGCTTGTTGCCGCATACCTAGTCCAATAGAAAGAGCCCAGTGTTTATATATCCCAGGACGTAACAAATGGCGACCTTGCATAGGATTTACTGAACAGAGGAATATAGTGGTCATTTGTTTTGAGATTCTTTATGATTAGAGGAATACAGTGGACATAGTTTTTTTTTTTGGAGCAACCAATATAACACATTAAAGACTTTAAATAACATTAGTATATACATACTTGCATAGGAGATAAGGCACATTCTATAACCGTGATAATTACTGCAGTACACAAACATGTCTAATATATCAGAACACAGTGATGGGTCAGGTCACGATACAGGCTCGGAGGGAGAAAGACCTGTGGAGTGGCTAGTCGATAGCGAGGAGGGTGCTAGAAGATTTTTAGAGGTGCCCCTTACCGCTGCCAGGGTGTTGAAGCTGAATAAGTATGGCTTAAAGTGTGTGGCAGGTCTTCAGGGTCACCAGGGTTTAAGTGGCATGAGGAAAGATCAGCTGAGGACTTTGATATTGGGTTTAGAAGGGAGAGACCTGGGTGGAGAGGCGACTGGGGGGCCCGGTCCCCAGCCCCCCTCCACTCTCCCCCGTATCAAACGTCAGGGTGCCTGAATTTAGTACATACCCCCAAGTTGATGGTCAATGGCAGTGTGGAATTCAATCACAGGGACCCTCCCCATTAAATGCATCTTCCCCTCCTCAAGGGTTGACTCCAGATTTGTTGTTTCGGCTTGAGATGGCCAAGGTTGAGGCTGCCGAGAGACAGGCTAGTGTGCAGGCTGAGGTTGCTAGAGCTCAGGTTGAGGCTACCGAAAGACAGGCTAGAGCTCAGGTTGAGGCTGCCGAGAGACAGGCTAGTGTGCAGGCTGAGGCTGCAGAGAGAACAGCTATACGAGAGGCTGAACTGCAGGCAGAGTCTACTAGGTATCGGGCTGACAGGGAGCTGGAGAGATCTCGAGTGGAGGTAACAGGGCGAAATATTGGGGGAGGTAACAGACATCGGGACCAATCATTGTCGCACCTGCTTAAACTAGTTCCTGTGTTCGATGAATTAGGTGTGACTGAGTTTTTTATGCGATTTGAGAAGAAGTGTCAGGAACACCAGTGGCCTCAGGAAAAGTGGGCAGCATTAGTTTCATCAAGACTCCTAGGAAAGGGGCTAAAACCGTATGATGCACTACCTTTAGAGTCCTGTGTAGTTTATGATGAGCTAAAGAAGGCTGTGCTACGGGCCTATGAGTTACAACCAGAAACTTACCGCTTGAAGTTTCGGGGTGTTACTAAGGGCAAGGATAGTACCTTCCTAGAACACGCCCGGGACTTGTCTGATGCACTACGACATTGGCTGCGTTCTGAGAGGGCAGCTACTTTTGAGGAGTTGAGTGAGCTGGTTCTCTTGGAGCAGTTCTTCAAGTGCACAGGCGGGGACTTAACATTAAATATAAAGGAAAGAAATCCTAGAACTCTCCAGGAGGCAGCAGAAATGGCTGACCTCCGACTGTCATTAATTCGAGGGTGCGGAGCAGCAGCTAGGAGTGAGTCGGGTGCAAAGGATCGTACCCCTCCCCCTCCCAAGAATTTTGATACACATAAATACACAAAACCATCTAGCACTGACAATAAAACTGAACATAAACCAAATACTGTCCCGTATAAGAAGTCTAATGGTACCTCCCACTCCCAAGGGAAACCAAAGAGTAAAGAGTGCTTTGCATGTCACAAGGAGGTTCACTTTGCAAATGCTTGTCCGAACAAGCCACCAAACAAGGTTGTGTCATTGGCCCGCAGCATAGGGGTGTCGCCTATATCTTCTGAGTTTGCCAAGGGTAGTTCGTCAGAGGTTGGGACACAGCCTGTGTTCAAGAGTCCGGAAGGCTCGAACCCTGTCCGCGACGTCAATGGGGGTCATAGAAGGCATGGTTTTGTGAGGTGGGCTGGCGAAAGGCGAGGAGTTAAGCTATTGCGTGATACTGGGGCTTCTCAGACCTTGTTAAGGAACTTTACTGGTAGACCGATTAACGCTGCTCGGGTGGTGGTAGTTCAGGGGATCAATGCTACGAAGTCCTACCCGCTGGTGCGGATGGAGCTGGAGGTGGATGGTGTGGCGAAGGAGCTGGATGTAGGAATTGTAGAGAACTTGCCTGTTGGGGGCGTCGACCTCCTCCTCGGCAACGACTTTGCGGTGCCTGCTTCTAAGGTTTCACCCTTGGTCGTTGCCGAGAAGGCGGCCGACGTTAGTAGGGAGGAACAGGAGTGGGTTGAGAAGTGTAGCGTACAAATCACGGTGTGTGTTGTGACGCGTTCTCAGACATCCGGAGCCTTGCAGCCACCACCTCAGTCTATCAAACCGCGGAGGAAAGGTCACAAGAAAACGGGAAGTGTTGGTCAATTGGAGAGTTTTGAGCCGGCAGTGTTTCTTGGTGACTCATTATTGGCACCTATGTTAGAGTCTGGAGAGGCCCTGGGGCCTGTCACCGCTAGTGCGGGTGCAGTGCAGGAAGAGACTGCGACAGCATCGTTATGCGCAGCGTGAGGAAAGGATGGCTCAGTGGGACATTGGAGGTGGAAATAAATTATTTAAGATGAACTTGGATAATCTCGCACCTGCTGATATATGTTCCTTGCAGCTGGAAGATCCTGAAGTCAGGGCGTGTGGTAATGGTGCTATCGAACTGGAGAGCGATGGGGATGCGCAGCCTGGTGATTTTTTCTTGTCCGAGGGGATCTTGTATCGGAGACATCAGGATCCCCAGAAAAAGTGGGATGGCGGGTCAGGATTAGTGGACCAGTTAGTAGTACCGAGGGTGTGCCGTGAGAGCTTATTGAGATTAGCTCATGATGTGCCTTTGGCAGGGCACCTGGGGGCACGTAAGACGGAGGCAGCTCTGAGCAAGCTTTTATGGTGGCCTGGGTTAAAGGCGAGTGTCGTGTCATGGGTGTCACAGTGTCACACTTGTCAAGTTGTTGGGAAACCCAATCAGGTCATCCCGAGAGCCCCGTTACAACCCATCCCTGTCATTGGGCCGCCCTTCAGCAAAGTAGTTATCGATATGGTTGGCCCATTGCCCCCCACTAGTTCCGGCAATAAATTTTTACTAACTGTAATGGATGTAGCAACACGGCATCCAGATGCTTACCCCATGCGCAATGGGATGGCTAAGACTGTTGTCAAAAACCTACTTGTCTATTTCTCTCGTTATGGCTACCCTCAGGAGATCCAGTCTGACCAGGGATCCAATTTTACTTCTGCTCTGTTTAAGCAGACCATGCAGCAACATGGGATAGTGTCTGTGGTGTCATCTGCCTACCATCCCGAGAGTCAGGTAGTTTTGGAAAGGTGGCACTCGACTCTCAAGAGTATGTTGCGGTGTTATTACATGGAAAATGGGAAGGACTGGGATCTAGGTCTCCCATACGTTTTATTTGCTGCGAGAGAAGTACCTGGGGAGAGCTTGGGATTTAGCCCGAACGAGTTGGTTTTTGGACACAGGGTCAGGGGGCCCCTCCACATAGTCAAGGAGATCTGGGAGGGAGTCACAAAGCCATGCTCGCTTCTAAAGTATGTAGTTGAAAGCCGTGAGAGAATGCTAAAGAGCTTGGAGGTAGCAGGTCGGAACCTTAAGAGTTCACAAGCTCAGATGAAGGACAGATACGACCAGAAGGTGAAGCTGAGGGAGTTTGAAGTAGATCAGGAGGTACTGATACTACTGCCTCTGGTGGGACACCCCTTGTCTGCCCAGTATTCTGGTCCGTATCGAGTTGTAAGGAAGGTTTCTGATCTCGACTATTTAGTAGCTACTCCTGATCGTAAGAAAAAGAACCAACTTTGCCATGTAAATCTGATGAAAGAGTATGTGAGGCGCCCCTCCGAGCCTCTCACTGTCCCGGTGTTGATCTGCAGCGATCGTGGTGGAGAAGGAGGAAGGGACAGTCAAGCTGCGGGGGAGGATAATTGGGATTGTCATGTTTCCGCGGATCAGTGGGCGGGGAATTCTAGACAAGTGGCTCACAAGTTGATATTGCACCTGCCTGAGCAACAGCGTGTAGCTGTGCAGCACTTGTTTGATTCAAACCCAGCTGTTTTCGCGGAGCATCCTGGCCTCACTACTCAAGCGGTGCACGATGTCGATGTTGGGGACCACCCGCCCTTTAAATCAGTGCCATACAGTGTTCCCCTATTAAATTACCAGCACTTAGGGAAGAGCTGGATTATATGCTGAAGCGGGGGCTGATTTCTGAGGGTGCAGTAAGGTGGACTTCCCCAGTCACACTGCAGCCCAAACCAGATGGCAAGGTGCGGTTTTGCATAGATTTCCGCAGGTTGAATGGTTTAACCCCCACAAATGCCTACCCTCTCCCTCGCGTGGACGACAGTGTGGATAAGATAGGAAAAGCCAAGTTCCTCACTAAGATAGACCTTGTTAAGGGTTATTGGCAAGTGCCCTTGTCTGAGCGAGCGCGAGAGGTGTGTGGGTTTGTGGTGGACGGTGCCACATATCGTTGCCATGTTATGCCATACGGGCTGAAAAATGCCCCTGCAACGTTTCAGAAATTAATGAACGACATTGTATCTGACATTCCCAACTGTACGGTGTACCTAGATGATGTCATAATATACGACGATGATTTTAACAGTCACTGTCCTCACATCGGACAGCTTTTTAATAAACTGAATGAAGCAGGTTTGGTGGTAAACCTGGGTAAGTGCTATTTTGTCAAAGCCACAGTTTTGTACCTGGGGTTCGAGGTGGGGATGGGTCAGGTGTGCCCTCCACAGACAAAGATCAAAGCCATCGATCAGTTTCCCCAGCCTACGACTAAGAAACAAATCATGCGGTTTCTAGGTATGATAGGCTATTATCGTCGCTTCATCAAAGGCTATTCGACTGTACTTGCACCTTTAACTGACTTATTATCTAAGGACAAGAAGTTCCGGTGGGTTCCTGAGTGTGCAGAGGCGTTTTCCTTGGTGAAACACCTGTTATGTACCCACGCCATACTCAGGGCCCCGGACTTCAGCAGACCTTTTCAGCTGGCGACTGATGCCAGTGGCGTAGGGGCTGGGGCTGTCTTGTTACAGACAGATGATGAAGGTATCGAACATCCAGTGAGTTTTTACAGTAAAAAATTCAATAGTGCACAAAGGAATTACTCTGTAATTGAAATAGAATTCCTGGCGATAGTGCTGGCGCTCAGGCACTTCGATGTATATGTTCCTGCTTTCGGACCAGTCGTAGTGGTTTATACCGATCATCACCCTCTGAAATTCTTGAATCAGTTTCATAACCAGAATATGAGGCTGACCAGGTGGTCACTCATGCTTCAGGAGTATAATCTGGACATACGCCATATTGCCGGTTCTGATAACGTGATAGCGGATTGTCTATCAAGGGTGGATGATGTTGGTTAGACTTCCACAGGATTGAGGGTTGAGTGTGGGGGAAAATAGGCTGTCACTGCAGTTCAGCCGAAAAAACAAATTAAAAAAGCAAAAACCTTATAAAACTCTTTATTTTTATAACGGGTAGAATTTTGTATAAGATGTTGTAGCAGTATCTAAGTTGAATGTTTTCGCTTATTGTCGCTAAGTTAGTTGAACTTGCTCGGTGGAGCGCAACAGTCTTTATTTTTTTTATATATAGTGCCTTGTGTCGCAACAGTGTGTGGTACTATGAGAAGCTTTCTGTTAGATATGAAGAACTTAGTCAAGGGTCTTATATCTTGGGGGAGGTGTGACGCTTCTGCATAGTAGCCACGTGCGGGCGTGCGCACGCGTCGGCTGCCCAGCCGTTTAGAAACCGGCTGGCAGCGGCCGGCCGGCAGGCTTTTCCTTAGTATATATCCTACGACAACGTAACTAATGTCTGGGATATTCTTATGTTGTTTCACAGCTTGTAGCTCCCCTTATTCTTAACCAACGCATCTTAGTATATTTTATTCTCGATAGTTGATTGTTTCATTATAATATATAAGATGTAAGTCTAGTGAGAGTGGGAGGAGACGAGCGGGAGAGAGAGACCGACTGGGGGACGTTGCTTCGCGCGGAGAGTCCAGCTTGGGACGAGCCTGATGTTGCCACATACATTTATTTGCAACGTTGTGCTTAGTTTCGACTCACGCACGGGGTAGACAATTTTGACCTGGCAACTGTGTTGAGTGTTGCCAAGCCTGGGATGTATTCTGCATGCCTAGTGGGGGGTCCAGACAGATTCAAGACTCAGAGCTCACCTCACTGTCATACCCTTCGGACCCCCTTGATATCTATCCCTCTCAACCCCACTTAGAAACTTTCTCTCTTACTTTGTATACCTTCCTTCCACTACTTCACCAATCTATTTAATTATCCCATCCCCTTCATAGACCTTATATCTATTATTGTATTAACGACGAGCTCTCAGATAACTAGATAGGATTTTGGGCCTTATGCAGAGATGTAATTGTTAATGAGACCTAGGAAGCTTTTTTTGTTGTCTCATATTTGGTGGTTTCATGCTTGCTAGTGTGTTCTTGTGTCAGGTTAGCAGGGGCTAGACCAGTGGTGAGGCTTTTTGCGATCCTCTAAATAAAGTCTGCTGGTGCGAGTCCTGTGGACCCGCACGACTTTACTAGGATACCCGTGGGAGTCTGGGGGCATTTTCTTGCCTGTGTCCCTGTGTGTCTAGTGTTGTGTTGTGTGAGGGCCCTTGCCTAGTCCACTCAGCACTGCGCTAGCACGTCAGGAGAGAGTCAGATACTTGCGATCTGAGTCTCTCAAGAGAGCACCCTTTCAATTAGAGTAATTTGGCGCACAGACTTGGGAACGTCCCTAGGCTAGAGCAGGTGGCTCAGCCCGGGTATCCGAAGCCTATATCCTTCCGGCTAGACCTCTGCCGCCTGGCAGATTAACAGCTAGGGGTTTATTATTTCTGTATGCTTGTTATTGTGCCACAGTTTACCGTTTTTGTGAGCATTGTGAGTCAGGGTGTGGCTTAGAGACTCTGTCCGAGCAGGCTTGCCTGACTAAGAGTGAGAAGCACACCTGTATGTGGTTATGTTGCGAGTTGCTGCCTTTATTTAATTATACCTATGCCATTATACACTGTATGGCCTATCACTAGTATTTATTCCTGCATATGAGTTAAGAGTTCTCTAAATCCGTAACGTACTTTCTTTGCTAAGCATCAGATCCTACAGTAGCCGCATGCAGTTTAGAAACCCGCATCTTGTCTACCGGTACGATGTTTTGAGGACTGTTTGCTTTCACCTTCTTTCACGCAGGGGTGATTAGTTGTATTAATTAACGTAACGTTAAATGTACTTTCTTCTAGCTTGTTATTAAATTGTTTCTGCAATTTAATTCCGTTATCTATCTTTTCCTTGAAGCTTTAAGTCAACTTAATTGTGTGATCTTTTATATAGCCTGCTTGACTATCAGCAGTCTATAGTGCGTGCACCCTGTAACCGAGTCATAGGATACCTTGTTGTCCAGGCAGGACTCTTGACGGTTTAGGGTGGTTTGTTGCCTGGGTTTATAGATAAGGGTTGGATCTAGCGTTTTCCGTTGTTGCTTGTTGCCGCATACCTAGTCCAATAGAAAGAGTCCAGTGTTTATATATCCCAGGACGTAACAAGAGTAATTGTCTAACAAACGTATTGCTGAGACTCTGAGTAGGGTGTTGACAATCCCATAGCGAATATAATTTAATTACCTGAGTGCTAATGTATGAAATAAATGTAATATCAACAAGTTTTGTATTTAATATATATTTATATTTATGCCATACAACAAGACAGAGCTAGGTATACTATAGTATGGTTTGGGAATGTCGGCACTGTACATGGACAAGTAGAGATACATTTAGTTATTATATTTTGAACTGTGTTCAAATGCCATGAATATCTACTATAACAATATTATCTTCTTCATTAACCTTGTGTTCCCCCTTCCTTCCTCCACCTAAACATGGTTCCTCACATAGGTTGGCCCCTCAGCCACTAACTTAAACCTCAGTGTAGGTGCTGTCCAAGACCTGCTCATTAGCCCCTGCTTAACACTTCCTTGGCTAACATATTGTACAATTACTGCCGCCCGTTCCTTATACTGTATCAGTAATGAGGCCGAGTAAAATGGTTCACCTGAGCTCACTTAAGTAATAAGCCGGTGTTAACAGGAAATGTGTCATTGAAACACGTTAGTTATTTGTTAATGCTGTCCGTGTGTTGTTTTTGTTTATGTATCTATGGTTACAGAACAATGCACGTGTCAGATACATAAGAAAACTATCTACCACACAGCCAACTGTATATTTCCAATTGGGGCTGAGCAAACCTTGTTGCCTCTAATGATTCCAAAACCCAATTTCTCCCTCTATCTACCCATCTGGAACTCCCATTCGCACAACACAACTAATACAAGCCATAACGTAGATAGAACATACATATTTCTTCTACATGTTAAAGCCAGAATCAATAAAGCCAGAATCAATATATTTTCGGTATGACCTGGCCGGGCCTCGAACCTGAGTCAATAGCGGAGCAGTCGCTATTGTTTTGACCTATTTACAATAATATTTGTTATTTACATTCCATATTATATCAACTTACTTTTCACTTTCATCACATTCACAACGTCTTTCACTGATTGGATAGAATCTGGGCATATATTATTCCCTGGACGTTTTGTCAACATCTCAAATTAATGTATGGACTTGTTTGTCGCTTGTTTCTACATATATTTTAATCAGCAACCTATTTCTAGTAACATACTGGAGGTTATTTGCCTTTGGTAAAGGACGCTAAACTGGAAATTAATTCAATTAAGAGACTGCTCTTTAGCAGGAGCAGTTTCCGAGACCTCATTTACCGAAGAAATGCACTAGATTTTGTGATTATGTTTTCCAGAAATACCCTTGCTGCCCCTATCTTCCCTCACACATTCTACCTCCTCAGCGATGTATTTCCTCTCAACGATAGGAAGCCTTCGCTATATTTGTTGGGCCACACCCATTAATCCTTGTATCCAGGTGTACTTCCAGTTTCCTCTGATGATTTCCATATTAGAAAATTTCCTTGATATTCTAAGAATTAACGTTTCTTTTGACATACGATGCCAATAACTACCTATATCCATCATACTTTCTCTTTTCCATGTATTCCCTTACTCCACCGGAGGAACACCGGAGTTGATAGGATGAGGAAGTGAGCTATGGCCGTCCACAACCGCAGCTATGGAACGACCGGAAAGGAAATTAGAAGCAAAGGCACAGATGGAGGGATAGAAACCGAAGGAGGGTAGTTTAGAAATTAAAGATTTGTGCCAGACTCTATCGAAGGCCTTCGATATGTCTAGTGCAATAGAAAAGGTCTCACCGAAGTCCCAAAAGTTGGGTGACCAAGAGTTAGTAAGATATGAAAGAAGATCACCAGTAGAGCGACCCTTGACGAAGCTATACTGATGATCTGAGAGTAGATTATGGGGAGAGAAATGCTTAAGAAATTTGGAAGCAAGAATAGTTTCAAAAACTTTAGATATACAAGAGATGACAGCAATTGGACGATAGTTGGAGGGTTGAGAGCGGTCACCCTTCTCTGGGACAGGTTGAATGAGAGCAAACTTCCAGCATGAAGGGAAGACGTTAGAGGAGAGACAGAGACGAAAGAGTTTGCCTAGGCAGGGAGTGAGTACTGAAGCACAGTTTTTTTAGTACAACAGGAGGAACGTTACCGTCCGAACCGTACGCCTTCTTAGTATTAAGCCCAGAGTGGGTATTAGGATATTAGGCATAAGTAGGGGAGAGGGGGGGGTTTGACCAATACTGTAATATTCCGTATGTCTACTTGTATGTTTCATAATATATACTACTTGTCTTCGCATAGTCAGAATTATTAATTCCAATAAAAAACATTGCAGGGTGTCTACCCACATCCTAGGCGAGTCTGGATATCTCACTTTCCGTTTTTTTCCATAACAACTTTTACAATTCTTTCAAGGAGGGTCAGAGAACCACCATCAATCATACAGTGAGTTATTGACAGACCAGGTCAAGGGACTGCCAAGCAAAGATAAATATGATCCTCATTTTTCGAGGTGATAAACAATTATAATATATCTGAAGTGGTTTAAGACATTTATCCTAATGCTAGGTGACAAGGAAACTTTAATATTTGAGTACAGCAATGCCAATATAATTATTGTATATAACATTGGCAACATTGTTATCAATGTAGGGAACACAGTAAGACATAAACCGCCACAAAGGCGACATTAACAGCGTATTTGAACTGTTTTCACTCAACAATTCACGTTAATAAGAATATACATAAAGATCAGGGGAATATACATAAAGATCAGGGGAATATACATAAAGATCAGGGGAATATCAAACCCCAACCATTGACAAGCCTCTTGTGTTCTGACATTAGTACAGTACCATAACAAAAATTAAAGGAGACCTACACAAAACATAGAGCCCTATAAAACTGAGCGATACTCAACAACATCGTATATAAGAGAGGGGAATTAGGGCGTACACACGGTGTGGTGGTGGGTTTTTACCAGACAGGGAATGTCACACGTCGGAGGAGAGGATATTGTTGGTCTTTATCCAGTGAGCCATTCCACACCCCAAATGTTTCTTTTTTCTGTAGTGATGACAGTAGAGAGTAGTGGCAGTTTATCTTATTAGAAGTGAACATATAATATTTATGTACTGTATGGTACTTCTTACTGTGAGCTCGAGGCATTATTTTTACTTTTTTTTTAAAGTGGTAATGATAGGGTTTAATCCGAATACGATATTTCTTAAACTATTTGAAATCGGGACATTCAAGCAAGATGACAGCGCTCTACCAATGTCCCAAATACTATTATTTTACACATTTGCATGTGTATTTGTAAGGGTGTACATGAGTGCAGCTCTACATGGATGTGTGTGTACGTGTGTATGTATGCTAAATAATAATTATAGTTGTGTCATCATGAAGCTCTCCCTTGCTCAATTTCGCTGTCAAAGGTCATCATCATCATAATTATTTCATAGCTCGTATTCTCCCCCTCCCTCTTCACCTTGGTTCATATCCTCTTGCGTCTGTCAGTTATCAGGTAATATGCTTCATATGTTACGTGTCTCTTTGGAAGACCCTCGTATTTCTGCTTTATATTTTGTTATATAATCATTGCGTCCTCGGATATGTTTACATGTCAGCAGATTTAGCGTAAACACCAATCTTTGGGGATCTCCTTTTGTATTGCCCAATAATCGTGTCTATAATCATAAATGACATTCGTTTCCAGTGATATTACGTAATTATTCGCATAATGGTATATTGTGCAACTATTATGTACCATATCGATCAAAGTCATCTATATTGATCTTGCTCAATCTATATTTGTGGGGTTTTTTTCTGTATGTAGCTATCTGTCTGTCTATCTTCTTAACTTTCCAACTGTGTATATGGGTATCACTCTATCTATATCTGTATTTGTCTCTCTCCAGACGAACCTTTCTCACATCTAAGTTAATGACGGTACTCGGTATTTGGAGAACTGAGATTGTCTTGTCCCCCCCCCCAACTCTCTCTCTCTCTCTTCATCTGAGTGTGTATATACAGTATATATATATATATATATAGACTAAACACACATAACAAAGCCACTCCAACAGCTTCCTCTCTCTCCAGCACCCCTTCTTCCCTCTCTACACTCTTCAGGAAAAGTAGAATGTAGATACGAGGTGCCGTTGTAAAGGCTTATCCCTCAATACCTTCATCTGATCTGATATATATATATATATATATACAGTATATCCATTAATATCAATATGTTGTTTCTTCTTGTACGGATTCCAACCTTATTTCCATTATTTCTCTCTATAACACCTTATATATATTTTGTCTCATTCCTGCATGATGTTTCCTATCCCGACTGTCTTCAGTTTTGTATTTCATCCACCTTCCACTTTGTATTCCTTCTCTCATCGGAATCTTGTCATCATAAAGCTTTTTGTTTATTATCCATTCATCACAATTACTGTTTTTGTCGTTGAAGTTCTACCAGCCAGTTCCATTCTATGGCTTGTTTGTTTACCATTTTGTACTCCCTAACTTCCTGCCTTCTAAAGAGGAAAAAATATAACCCTTCGTCTCAAAAGCATTGTTGTTCTCTCTCTCTCTAACTTTGTCATTTGCCAACTTTATACCTCCTGTCACTATATCAACTCTTTCTCCATCACTGCATACCACACAATAATATTTACGCACGACAAACATTATTTTCAGACTTTTCCATTTTTGCTTGCGTATCGGCATTCTCTTTCATTTAATCCTCTCTTCAATTCACCTTTTATTTGGGCTTCTGCTACAAGTAAATCATGAGCTCCATTTTCTCCATATATTTTGCTGTCTGTATTCGGTAAGAGTTTCTTGTCAATTTTCACTTTATCCAAACCATTTGTTTACCCCGTTGAGGATCATTATTGTACAGCTCCATTTAACTCGGCTCTCTTCTTCCCCATGATTGTACTCATGTGTTTCAACTGTTGCTCTCTGCCGCTAAGTTACTTTTATTATCTTAGATACCATCTTCACCAAATTATTGGGGTTTTCCCACTATAATCAAAGTTTCTTTGGTCCTAAATATGAAATTGTATTTGGGCATTGCAATGTGTTTAGTTCTTGTGTTTGATTTGATACCAACGTATTATTTTTGTGATGCTATGTCATCTTTCTCTCTCTCTCTCTCTCTCTTGCACGTGCCGTGTTCAGCCTATTCTCACATCAATGTTAACACCCTTTCCCCCCTCTTCACTCTTGTTATCCTCTCATATTTCCCTATGCTTTGTTCACTTTCCATTGACACCAGCTGCTACTGGCATTAGGATTTTTGTTTTTTTAGCGTAAGCCTTTCTAGATTATAACGCATGTTCACAGTGTATTATGGCTATAATTAGACGATGTTATACTCGGCCTCACATTTAACAAATTCCTCCGATTCCATCATCAAGCAAAAACTTCCACTGCCATCGCATCAAAATCCCTCCAAACCATCTTTAGATTCCGAAATGCATCAATTAAAACCAAGCTTCACTTATATAAAGCACATATAAGACCTCTGTTGTGCTACGTCCCACTCAACATCTCTCTTTCGGCCCCTACTAACCAACTAAAATACCAACAAATTCAAAATACAGCACTGAGATGGATTTTCGGGACTCAGTGGTTTGAATTGCAGACGGCACAACATCTTCACGATCTAGCCCGCATCCCCCCTCTTAATTCATATTGGAATCATTTAGCAGAAAAACAACTTATTAAACTTGAGACCTTTCACGATAACTTCACCCAAATTTTCAATAGAATTTAACCCCCCCCCCCCCGCCCCTGGTCAAACCTCCTTCACCCTGACAACAGAGAGGCACACATTCCTAGATTAACTTACAATAATTACATTTATAACTTCACAGACCAACCCAAAAGGTTGCATTAACACCAACCCTTAGCCAACTATAACTGAATTACAAGACAACACCCATTTAACGTAAACTTCAAAATAAATAACAGTACAGCCACCTTACAAGTTCTGCGATTGACAGCTCTTTCCCCAACATTACCCCCTTATGTTTTACTATGCCACCCAAAATTTCCCCCTCCCCCCTTCTATACCATTTTCGTATTATTACCACCCTATATTATTAAAACCAAAAAAAATCCCCAGTAGACTCCCTCCTGCCCATAAGCAAGCACTTTCGATTATATAACATCCAAAATTACTTTGCTCTCACCATCCCCAGCCCCCTTCTTGGCAAGCCACACTGAATCTCAGTAAAGTAACTGCTCTAACTAAAATAACTCAATCCCAACCCAATTACTCAACTCACGCACGTTGGGACAAGCCCCGACACCCTATTTCTCTCACTATTACCACTGTCTCTCCTACATAACCAATACAAACTTCCCTTCTTTCACCTTCACCCACCTTTTCTATATTCCTTCATTCATTCATTCACAGTTTAGGAAGGATATGTGAGAAATATACGGGAAAGACAATCTCAATTAACCCTGTGACCTCCATATACGCTTCCTAATTGCCTAAAATACATGAAAGGTCTAAACATTGACCGAAACGTATTGATAGTATTGATAGGTCTTAAAATATCCAATTAATAGGGTTAGGTTACTGTTCAAGAGTTTTGGCCTACTTGGTGCAGGGAATAGGAAGACTGGCAGGTGTTGAAAGATGCAGATGACAGGCGGCGGTGAGGAAGTAACGGGAGACCAAGTTATAGGTTGACGTACAGATTATTATTTAGTTGGGCTTTGTGTGGGGTTCTTTGGGTTATAAAGGTTAGTTTATGATAGATTATTATTTAGTTGGGCTTTGTGTGGGGTTCTTTGGGTTATAAAGGTTAGTTTATGATAGATTATTATTTAGTTGGGCTTTGTGTGGGGTTCTTTGGGTTATAAAGGTTAGTTTATGATAGATTATTATTTAGTTGGGCTTTGTTGGGTTCTTTGGGTTATAAAGGTTAGTTTGTGATAGATTAGGGATAAGAAAAGGTAAGTTAGGCTTTGTGGGGTTCTTTGGGTTATAAAGGTTAGTTTATGATAGATTAGGGATAAGAAAAGGTAAGTTAGGCTTTGTGGGGTTCTTTGGGTTATAAAGGTTAGTTTATGATAGATTAGGGATAAGAAAAGGTAAGTTAGGCTTTGTGGGGTTCTTTGGGTTATAAAGGTTAGTTTATGATAGATTAGGGATAAGAAAAGGTAAGTTAGGCTTTGTGGGGTTCTTTGGGTTATAAAGGTTAGTTTATGATAGATTATAAGTTGGGTAAGTGTGTTGTGGGGTTCTTTGGGTTATAAAGGTTAGTTTATGATAGGTTAGGGATAAGAAAAGGTAAGTTAGGCTTTGTGGGGTTCTTTGGGTTATAAAGGTTAGTTTATGATAGATTAGGGATAAGAAAAGGTAAGTTAGGCTTTGTGGGGTTCTTTGGGTTATAAAGGTTAGTTTATGATAGATTAGGATTAAGTTAGGCTTTGTGGGGTTCTTTGGGTTATAAAGGTTAGTTTATGATAGATTAGGGATAAGAAAAGGTAAGTTAGGCTTTGTGGGGTTCTTTGGGTTATAAAGGTTAGTTTATGATAGATTAGGGATAAGAAAAGGTAAGTTAGGCTTTGTGGGGTTCTTTGGGTTATAAAGGTTAGTTTATGATAGATTATTATTTAGTTGGGCTTTGTGTGGGGTTCTTTGGGTTATAAAGGTTAGTTTATGATAGATTATTATTTAGTTGGGCTTTGTGTGGGGTTCTTTGGGTTATAAAGGTTAGTTTATGATAGATTAGGGATACGAAAAGGTAAGTTAGCTAAAGTTGAGGTTGCGCTAGGTTATATAATGTTAGACATAAGGCAAGGATAGGGTAGGGTTGATTAACATAAAGCAGATTATTTCAAGCCAGGATTATGGTAAGTTTGGTTGGCTTAGGTGAGGTCAGAGCGAACGGGTAGAGCAGACACACATATTTATCACCGAAAAGACGGATAACAACTGGGCAAACTGGAGGGCATTAACATATGCAGCAAGAGAGTGACAAGCAGCGTAAAGGTAACTGAACCTTTAACTTTGTCGCTGGAAATAACCAAGAAGTGGCCAAGACGTAGAAGTTACTCCAGGATTTGATCAAGGCTGCTGCTTAAGGGGGTAGTGCTTGGTTTTTGGTCTATATATTTATGTATTTATTTATTTTTGAGTTTCCTCGCTAGACCTCCATCAAGATTACATAAACACCCCCTAGACCCCCTTTCAAGATAAATGTGTAAATTTTTCGGTAGAAAAATGTCCGGGCTGAAGGCCGATTCCTTCTAAAATTACAGGCTCGCTTTCGCTCGCCAGGAAAAAAATCGACACCTAAAGGGCACGAAAGGTTTTAATATTTACAAAAAATGAGGCGAAAGGTCTCAAAATCGCCAAACTAACGGACCGAACGTCTTAAAACCTTAAAACTAATATGCTAAACATGAGGGAGAAGGAGGTCCAGCAAAGCGAGTAGTACCCCCTTAAGGGTGTTAATGTGGCCTACTTAACATCATAAATTAATCTTTCAGAAATCATATAATGTATCATTTACATTCCTATTTACTGTACTTGAAATACTCTAACATGTTTGACCAACTGTACCGTAACTAACCATTCTTCAGAGAGAGAGAGAGAGAGAGAGATGCAGAAGTTGACTGTGGAGAAAAAGCTGATTGAAGGAAAAGTGTGTCATGGAAGACAGTGACCGAGGAAGAGGAACGACCGCGGTGACTGGGGGAATTTTGAGTTGGTGTGTGTTTGTGTGTGTGTGTGTGTGAGGGACGTGATTTCAGTAGCTTTGGAGTATGTGTTAATCAAGTGTAAACCATACCCTTGATAATCTTATCATTGGATTGGATTATGTGTGAGCTATTTATGCTGAGGAGTTGGCCAATCCCTGATAAGGCCTTTCAGTCACTACTGCCTGGGAAATATATCGCGAATGAACCATAAAGTGTCTCCTATCTTGTAGGTACAAGGCAACTTTAGTAGGGTACTTTAGTAAGTGTTTTTGAGCCACATATAGCACTATTCCAACATCGTCACAGACTCACAGTGATGATCTGATTGGGTAGTGTTATGACCGGACTTTCTTGCAGCATCTGTCCAACTGCTGAAAGTCAACTATTGAAATTAAATTATGATCATGTCTCAGCTTTTCCTCCAGCATGCTTTACGGAGTGAAAGGTCATAAAAAGGGACTAACATGGTGGCAATAATTAGGAGTATGCATCAAACGCCCCGATAAATGTGCGAATTATCCTGCTCAGGGCTCAACACACTGCTCCGTGAAGGCCAGAAAATACGGGCTAAAAGGAATAGACGTCAAGAGCTTGAAGTTTAGAGGTGGGGTTTAGAAATCCACGAGGAGAGGGGTTGTAGATCACCTATAAGACTAATTGAAGTATGGGACTGCACAAACTGATCAAAATAGCTACTAAAGAACTACAGGGGTAAGAGGAACAGGTCGTGAGGGTAAGAGTAGGGCTTGGAGTTTATAGGGGGCTCTGGGAAATTAAAAAGGAGAAGGATTGTAGATTACCTGCAAGACCAAGACATGAGGTAGGGAGCCTGAACACAATTATCCGTCGAAATAAAAGTTACTGAGGTAAAAGGAATAGACGTCATGGGTAAGAGTCTGGCTTGGTGTTTATAGGTGGCGTTATAAATGTCATGAGGAACATTATTGTAGAAGATACAGTGTATAAGAATGATTGAGCCATAGGGACAAATAGGGATAATAACAACACCTCACACTCTCTCTGCTTTGCAAAATTGTACATACAAACTGCCATGGATAGTTAGTGAATTTCAAATAAATACATGCTACTATAATTACAAGACAATCGCATACATCTATATCTATCTACTGTATATGCTCAGACCCAATCCCCATTTTTATCGCAGACATACCATACATGAACTGTCCTACTTGTAGAATTAATACAATTTTATCTTCACCGTCGTCTTTGTAATTAGATAAATTCCAAATCAACTCCATACTTACACCCTCTCTTGATTTATGAAAGATTATTAAAAAGCAAAAATATAATATTTATAGCGTAATACATGCATACAAGCTATGTATGAACAAATGCCATTAATTACACATGATGAGTTAGTTTGGCTTATGTGTTCAGTGTCATCCTAATTGTGTCCAATCAATGTTTTTTACATCAGATTATATTACATAGAACTTCTGATATTACTGCCGAGCTCGTTCTAGGAAAACACAAATAAATGTATTAATCATTGACTGCTTCCGAGTATTGTGCTACATGGGAGGTCGAGTTGTAGGCACCGATATTTAGCTGAATTAACCAACATTTGATAACTTTTGATGGATAGAAAGTTTGTTGAATTACATTTGTTTTCTATATACAATATGCAACCTTATTGTAGTTGGTTAGGCGGATAAATATTGATATAATGTTATACAGTATAGCTCCAACTTCCTTATAGCCCTAAACTTGCAAATGGCCTATTGCTTGTCTATTACTTCGAAGTACTTACTGAAATGCCGGGTGAACGATGGGAATTTAACCCTCCCGAAAACTCCCCAGCCGGAGCGGGGATTCGAACCCTGGTTAGTGACCTCAGTAGGACCTACTGAGGTCACTAACCAGGGTTCGAATCCCCGCTCCGGCTGGGGATCCCAGGTCTGCGCGCTAACCCACTCTGCCACCGCGGACGTTAATAGGATAGTAACCTTAGTTCTCCTTGAAAGAACCAGGTTGATAGTCTCGTGGATATCATCACGTGATGGGTTTCTTAGACTTCGCCATCATGATTATTTTACACTATCCCAAACGTCAACTCAGGTAGCAGAGTATTTGGGTTGCGGGATTTTTGCGAGGGCATTACACAACATCCTTCTTTGACTAGGCTAGACCCTAGCCGAAATTTAAACGTCTTAAGGTAACGTAGCCATATCACCCCAACAATCTCAATATCCACAGGCTTTGAGATGCCTGGCACGGGTTCTCGTGATGGGTGCACTATATAGCTACCAGATCGCGTTCCGTGACTGCCACCAATGAAATGCCGGGTGAACGAAGGGAATTTAACCCTCCTGAAAACTCCCCAGCCGGCGCGGGGATTCGAACCCTGGTTAGTGACCTCAGTAGGTCCGGTCACCCCAGGTCTGCGCGCTAACCCACTCTGCCACCGCGGACGTTAATAGGGTAGTAACCTTAGTTCTCCTTGTAAGAACCAGGGTGATAGTCTCGTGGATATCATCACGTGATGGGTTTCTTAGACTTCGCCATCATGACTATTTTACACTATCCCAAACGTCAACTCGGGTAGCAGAGTATTTGGGTTGCGGGATTTTTGCGAGGGCATTACACTTATATTCCTGGGTTTTTATGTCATTGCATTGCAGAGCGGGTCGCCTTGCAAATGGTGGGGCAGGAAATAAGAAACAACAATAACTGACAACAGTGTCAGCTTAAACCACGGGGTCATCCCAGGCACTTGGCACTTCCCAGCACGACGAGGGCAGGGACAACGAAAGGAGCGAGAGAGAGAGAGAGAGAGTTACACAGACACAGAGTTACACACAGATACTCAGACCACACAGACTTTGCGGTCTCAACTAGGTGGCCAGGCCATAATACTACTAGACAGGGACACTGGTAGAAGAATACGAAAGTAAAGTAGAAGGCTCTCTCCCCACCCTCCGCTCACTCCGGCTAAAAAGCCGTACCGGAAAATAGGATGAAGTATTACCTTATGGGTCAGTAAATGCCCACAGGGAAGTGTTTATAGAGTTTAGAACACAATTAATTAGACAGGGAAATTACACATGCCTACTGATTAATTCATATTACTCCAGTCTTCAATAGATGAGATCGTCCAGTCTTTTGTTTTAAACTTATCAATTGAATTACTGTCGACCACCTCCCTTGGTAAACTATTCCACTCTTTAACCACACTGTATGTGAACAATGTTTGTGTCACATCTAAAGATGACGTTTTTTCTAATAATTTAATTCCATTACCTAGGGTTGCAGCATTGTTATTTAATCGTGAACAGTGCACTTATATATAATATGTCAAATCCTTTAAGTATCTTAAAACACTCAATAAGTTGACATCGCAATCTCCTTTTCTTTAGCGAGAACACATTTAGTTTCTTTATTCTTTCATAATATGGTTTGTTTTTAGAGAGGGAATTAGTTGAGTTGCTCCACGCTGCACAAACTCGAGTATTTGTAATATCTTTATTGAGATACGGGGACCAGAACTAAACGCCATATTCAAGATGGGGTCTAACAATGCTTTTGAATAACGGCAAAATAATTCTTTCGTTTTTTTAGGTAACATTTCTATTAATAAATCCCAAGGCTTTGTTAGTTTTCTTTGCCGCAGCCGCACATTGCTCTGAGGATTTTAGGTGGAGTGCTGCACTACTGGCCTGGGTTCGGACCCTCGCTGGGGCATGACACAAAATATTAATTACAATCCCGAGTTCTTTAACCGAGTCTGCTATTATTGATTGGCCTTTCATTTGATGATCATACTTTTTTTGTTTTTGAACCAACGTGCAACATTTGACATTCGTCAACATTAAAGGGCATTTGCCACTTTTCTGACCAATCCACTAGTTTGCTAAAAATCGGACTGTAGGCTATTTCTGTCTTCCTCACTCAAGACTATGTTCCCTATGTTTGTATCGTCAGCAAATTTGGAGATAAAGTTATTCAGAACTACATCAATATCATTTATATATATATGATAAATACAACCGGACCAATGACCGGTTCAAATATATAAAAAAATTAATAACGAACATGCAATTTTGAATTGCATATGATAATATAATCGAAAATTGTTTGTAAAATATATATATTAAATGCCTCTAAACCCAAACAGATATCTTTAGGTCGGTGACCCCAGGACATATTCTGGGTTGCTTGTGTGTGAAGCACCGCAGGACGACAAGAGAACCCACAAGTTGCTTCCCAGTTTGAGAACCTTCTGAACAATAAGCGAAGGGAGCACAATGACCTCTTACAACTATATTTATCCCTGACGTGGCAACTCAACCACTAAACCTTTTCAACTAATATATCTCAGCCACCTTCAAATCATAACTAATATGTTTGACAGCGATAACATACATCCGTAATATCCAGGATAAATTATGTCCTGTATTTGATCTTTAAAATCTATGTCCAGAACAAATCTACAAACATCTTTATGTCTGTTGTTTTGCTCTGATTCACTGGCTTTCATTTAAATAACTTACTGCCAGAATTTCATGTAACATAAAGAACAGCTGTTCATTGTAAAAACACAAGTGTCTAATTCAATATTGCCCTATATTTACCCACACTCTTAGGTAGGTAAAGTCCATTTGCTGGTGCCGTCTGGATCTTGGTAGTACTACATTACCACTTCCCTAACGTAAAATACAGATGGGCCAGGGAAAATTGTAACACTGCTGCCAACCACCCTTTACACTTGTTTAACGTCCCCCCCCCACCCCCCACCAATGTCGCCATCATAAACTATCTATCTATCTATCTATTGCCTGACGCCGTGATCCCCGAAGGGGTGGCCATCATAAACCCGCCCAGTCATTTGAACATGCAAGCTCTCTGATACCCCCTCCACCTGTCTTCGTTATAGTATTGTACACACACACACACACACACACTCTCGAATGGAACTTATAATTGATAGTGTGTGAATGAAGTATGTATTGGACTAACATAGGCTATACTGATAAGAAATATATCATGTAAAATAAACAAATATTTTGTTTATACAGTGCCCATATGCAAGCATATTAGACTCATAAAACATGCAATTCAAAGTCTGATTAGTTCATACTAATATATATATAATTATATGCTATAACTAAAGAGCTCATAGAGCGCATACCTATTGATCAAAACTCTAAGGAAGCAAATCGTCCTTGGTGCATATCCTATCTGTCCACCAAATTTGGTGAAGATCGGTTCATAACTTTACGAGATAGCCTACCTGACGATGGTATGCGCTCTACCGATCGGCTCCATAACTTAATCACTTCTTCCCAGGTGAGTACCCACCAAATTTCAGGAAGATAGGTTCATAGGTTTTTGAGATATCTTGTACACAATTACACAGACAGATACACCGACAAACAGAGGTGAAAACATAACATCTCGCCGCTTTCGCAGGCGGAGGTAAATAACCTGCCTATAATGGTCAGTGGGGGTGACGCTGGGATGAAACCCACTCAATATTATATTTTATAGACTATATATCTCATTGGTTATAAATACACTTGCCTCAGTGAAAAATGTCCATATTAATGGGAGATCTGTCTGTAACGAGTGCCACCACCCCTTTGATTTAATTATATATACAATGTATATACCGGTATGTTATAAATACCATGGTCACAGGTAGGAATGCACAAATAAAATTAGATATTACTTTATTTAAAAAAAAATTATTAGTTTTATGCAGAGTATTTATTTGTTATAAATACATTTGGTCATTGGCAGGCATATTAAATTAAGCCATGTTATAATGTTACATGTAATTATAATGTTACATGTAAAATGTACGTTAACCCTTAAAAAGCGGCTCACCACTTAAGTCGAGTTAAATAAAGCTGGACTATGTGGCGGCGCTCGACATAACTCGAGTGGCAATTTCAGCACGTAATGTGGCTGAGAGAGAGAGACAAGTGGTGGCAGGAGACTAGCGAGCGTATGACTGCTCCAGACCACCGCGGCGAACCTACTGACACAAATCTCAGCTCCCTCCTCCCTCTCTCACTCGCTACATACTCAATTATGTACCGAAAGTACCGAATTACATGCTTTTTGCACTCGCGTTGCACGGTTATTGCAAGAAAACGATCCATCATACAAGGATCGTTATGGTGTCATTCGAAAGCTCTGTTTATGCCCTTTCAGGGATAGATACTTGTTTTACGTTCTGGGTCTTATTTAGGCATGAAAATGATCACGTAAACAGCCCTATTTTGGCTAAAAACACCCCGCTGGGCGGTACACATAAATAAACCGCATAGGCCGCTCGTAAGGTGTTAAACACAAAGATTATAATGATTGGTTTTCGTTGTCACTTTCATTAGACTCCTCACTACTGGTGTCTGACTGTGAAATTGTAATGGTAAAGGATTCAAACAAGTGTTCAAAGGCTGTGTCTTTATCTCTGTAATCTGCTTCAATCTGTCGCGTGTGTTCAGTGCATTTTCGCCAATAATCCGGGGTTACGTCATCAATAGCCTGTCGTGTAAGCTGCTCCACCTTCTTGAGATATTGCTTATCATTGGAATTGTGTTTCTTCACATCTTGCTTGACTTTGGCCCAAACAAGCTCAATCGGGTTAAGCTGACAATAATAGGGTGGCAGTCTAACCACTTTATGTCCGGCTGCTTCTGCAAGTTCGTCAATCTCGTAGGACACAATACGTTTCCGGTGTTGTTTAACCAATTGTAAGAGTTCCATTCGGGTGTGAGAGGGTGCATGGGGGATGGAGTTCTCTGTCAACCACTTCACTATGACTGCTTTCCTGGAGCTGCTAGTTGGGGCCTTGTTCAGCTGCACGTTGTGGTAAGGGGCATTGTCCATAACAATCAACGAGTTTGCAGGGATGTTTGGTAAGAGTTTCTCTGTGAACCATTTCTTGAAAGTGTGTTGGTTCATTGAATTATGGTAGTCCCCTTTGTTACCAAACTTGGATTGGAACATAAGCAGAGCACCTGGGATAAAACCTTCAGATCCGCCAGCGTGAACAATGATGAACCGTGCACCTTTACCTGCTTTTGTTTTAGGCCCAATGGTTCCTTCTGTGTTGGTCCAACACTCGCCAACACAGGTGTTTTGGTTGACCCATGTTTCATCAAGATATACTTCGGGCCTTGGGTTACCACTATGCCGGTTCTCATTTATTTCTCTGAGATATTTATTCCGTGCCGCTATAATGTCAGTTCTCTCCATCAGAAGGGCTCTGCTGCTACAATGTTTTTTGTACCGAAACTCCATCTCCCTTAATATTTTCCATAGACTGTCTCTTTTTCCTGTAAATGCAATTGGTGGATTAATTACCTTTTCTAGAAGCAAATCAAGTGTTGGTATTTCTCCCCTTTCATAGAACGCCAAAACTTCTCTCCGTATTTGCATCACTCTAAATATTCAAAGTTGTTTCCCTACATGATTTAGAAACAAAGTGCGGTCTGAATGGGATCAACATTAAATATAGCCAAAATATACCTACCTTCTCTCTCTCTCTCTCTCTCTCTCTCTCTCTCTCTCTCTCACACACACACACACACACACACACACATACACTAACCTAAGGACAATCACAGCACTGAGAGAGATAGAGAGTGAGAAAGAGAGAGAGAGAGCAAGAGAGAGAGAGAGGGGGGGTGGGGGGGAATAGTATATGCACCCAGTTCCTTCTTCTTGAGGATATAGGGTAGTGAAGCTGTGAAGCTTATGTCACCCTACCCGGGCGGAAAGGACCCCAGGGTGGATAGGTTTCACAGGGAGGACGTGGACATCATAGATTTCAGGGGAGGGCACCCATGCCCCGCAGGCGATGTAGACGCCCCGCCAACCTCAGGAACTTCTTCGTAAGCAGGAGGACCTTGGATTTAGTAGCCTCCGGTACCCCAACACCAGCTAGCAGGACGGGGAGGGAGAAGTCACTGATGCCAAGAGCTGTGAGAGCAGAAGTGAGAGAGGTCTGTTACGACCGGGGCTCGTATAAAACAAGGGCTCTTAATCATTGGACTAGAAAGGCACACAGCCACAACGGTAACACTAGATCCAACCCTCGAACTTATAATGCCGGCGCACAAAAACACCTATACCCTCCAGAGTTAAATCTGCGATAACGGGGTATCCTATAACTCGGTATAAATGCACTACTACTACAGGCTGATGATCTCTGATACAGCCTGATCACAACAACATACAATTACGTTAATAATGTATACAAGGAAAAAGATAGAGATCTTAACCCCTAAATGTCGGCGCGCATCTTAAGTCGAGTTAAATAAAGCTGGACTATGTGGCGGCGCTCGACATAGGTCGAGTGGCAATTTCAGCACGTAATGTTGCTGAGAGAGAGAGACAAGTGGTGGCAGGAGAGTAGCGAGCGTATGAATGCTCCAGACCACCGCGGCGAACCTACTGACACGAATCTCACCTCCTTCCTCCCTCTCTCACTCGCTATATACGGAATTGTATCGGGAAAATGGCTAATTACATGCTTTTTGCACTCGCGTTGCACGGTTATTGCAAGAAAACTAGCCATCATAAAAGGATCGTTATGGTGTCATTCGAAAGCTCTGTTTATGCCCTTTCAGGGATAGATACTTGTTTCACGTTCTGGGTCTTATTTAGGCATGAAAATGATCACGTAAACAGCCCTATTTTGGCTAAAAACACCCCGCTGGGCGGTACATATAAATAAACCGCATAGGCCGCTCTTAAGGTGTTAATTAAATCACTGCAATGATTTAATGCAAACAAGAAGAAGGTATAATTAAAGTTACTCTAAACAATAATAAACTGTCACTCCTATATTAAAGAAAATGAACGAAAGTCCTAAAGCATCGAGCAGGAATCTTCTGAAGAAAGTCTGATGCTGCTTAAGATGATCGAATCGGATTTTGAACTGTTATATACAGCAGGAACAAGATATGACAAGTGTAGGGACATACAGTCTTAACTGGCACGGGAATAATAATAAATGCGCAATAGTATTATCTCCAACAACAAAAGAAGTACTTCCTCAGGCAACTCAAAAAGCCTGTTCAGGTTGTGCAACTCAACAACAACCAAGGCTTACAATCAACGTGAATAAAAATGCTGCATACATAACATAAGAGCTTATAATCCTAATCGGGTGTCTGCTAGGCTAATAAAGTCTAGCTGGGATGTCGTAGGCTAGGAAACAATGGCTGAGCAAGCGGCTCGTAGCCTAGCGAGGTCTTTAAGACTGTGCGGCCAAATTATGTTAAATGACGGGGTGCTCTCTTGAGGGATCCAGATCGCTAGTATCTGGTTCTCTCCTGGCGACCCTCTCAAAGTCAAAGCAAAACGAGTTAGCACAGTGTTGGGTGGCAGAGGCAAAATCCCTCACTCACAACACAGTGCTAAACTCACAAGATACACAGTCAGAAAGACCACCTAGGCTTCCCACGTATTCGTTGCGATTGAACAAGTTCAACAAAACCTGGTACACATAGGAAATCACAACACAAGTAGCCTTACCCCAGTCTAGCATTAAATAGCCCAGCAGACAGCCAAGAAAAAAGGTAGGGCGACACCGTGAGTGTGTTGAACCTCTACAGACAAAATGGTAACCCCTCCGAAATGCCTAACTAAACATGTAATATCCGAGAGCTTCAGCATATAATACGATGGCCGATATATGAAATCGTGCAGAACCAAGGGGGAGTTATGATATTAAATAGATTGGAAGAATGAGAGGTAAGAAGTTGAGAGAGAGAGAAAGTGCTCTATAGGTAGAAGTCGGGGACAGGTGGTAAGGGAGATGTGAAGGGTATGCTGGTCAGGCAAGCTCTGAAGAGAGTAGCTCCTCGGGACCCCTAGGATCACACAAAGGCATGGTGGTCAGCCAATCACAGGCCGCTACGTCACCAGGCAGCAGACCTGCAGAAGGCGCCAGGAACCACCAGCCAATCAAGAGGCGTGAGACGGCACGTGCGTGAGCCTACGAGTGGGGGGGAGGCAGCACATGTATACGCACGCACACACTACCACCCCACTGCCTATATGGTTCTCTCTCCTTAACTATATACAAGACATCTTATGTTCTACTCATGATATAAAATGCTTCCCGTTGTCACAGACAAAAATAAAGACCACCACGGGACTGTCTGTAACAACACGAACACTATGAAAGAAAGAACAACATTGTAGACAGACTGTAGCCCATTTTACTGCCCTGGCGAGCGCTAGTGGCTACCGGGAGGCGATTCTGCCAACGCTGGCAGGCGTCACACCCCGCCCAAGATATAGGACGCTCAACATTAGGCGTGCACGATATCTGACAAGGCAGAATGCCGACAAGACCCGTCACACATAGCCACTCCACCAGAAAGGAAATGCAAAGCTCAAGTCTTACATAAAACAACATATCAACATAAAGAAAATCTTATAACCCCTCCCAAACATAATAGTATAATTTAGCCTACTATGCTCCCTGAGCGAGCTTCACAGACCCCAGCCTCCTAAGTGAAAGACAGGTCAACTTAGGACTTTAGCTATAACATAGGCAACTTACAATTAACTATCAAAAGAAAGAGTTTTTATGTGATTTTTGATTTTTTAATATGTTTATGGCGGCTGCACTTACAGGGGCAAGCCTAGTTTTTTTCTCCACTCTCAACACACACTGACTGAACGGCGAGGGTTCTCCTGCAAACAAACCCTCCCGTGACAAAACAAACAGCCAAAACATTATCAGTGCCCTTAGCATGCCACACATCCAACTTGTGTTCCGGCACCAAAACAACACCTGGCACTGATAATCTGCCCAGTTCATCACAAGACTGGCATTTCTCTTCACTCTTTCCGGCAATGGGACCTGCCAAAAGCCTTTCACTAGTTCTACCTTCATAATAGGCGATGCAGCCCCGAAGCGGTCTATGGTGTCGTCAACTCTCGATAAGGTATAGGCGTCTGTCAGGGATAATGCACACACTCTCTTGCAATCAACACACACACTGATCTTGCCACTTAACACAGGTTGCAAAGTTACAGGCAACGACCACTCACGACATTCCTTATCCCTCAGACCCTTCATCAACATGTAATCCAGCTCTGCTTGCACCACAGGCTGTCGAGCAGGATTTATGCAGTAGGGAATTAAACTGAGCCTTGCACTGTCTCCAGCCTCCAGGTCTGATTCTACCCCGTACATCAGGCCTGGAGAAGCAACAAATATGCGGATACACTGCCACAGCCTAGTAAACAACTTATCTCGCAGAACAACATGCCTAGTGCCCTCCCACAACCCAGCCGAGACCGCAGCTTCTAACCTGTAGTCTCCCTCCTTCTCCACCTTCGTCCCTAGAACAGCCAGGTCATGAGAGGGACAATCAGTACCACCTGTGCAGTCACTCCCATAGTTCATTATTGCTAAGGCTTCCCCACCGATACCGTACATGCGTACCCCCACATTCCTTGCAACTACATCTGCCTGCGCAGCATCAACGCTTTTAGCGACATGGCCAGATACAGTCGGTCTATGGTAGGGCTGTTGCATTCAACTAGAGCAGCATTGGGAGGCTATACGACGACCGGGCACATCCACTCCACAGCCAAACTCACCAATCTGCTCAATGTCCTCCTTCTGACCACCAACCTTGGCAGCCATGGGTCGACCCTGACCTGACAACCATGTCCAAGTCTCGTCGCCCACCTTGAACCACCGAAACAACGAGGCTCCCAACATTCACGTGACCTGCCCGCGGAACATCTTGCACCGCCTGAGTTGTGAGGCTCGGGGGCTCGGCACAACCAGTGGGGTATGAACCGAGCTGGTGCTGGAGCGCTGCACACTGCTGCAGGCAGGTACTCTAGCGCTTCCACAGCCACCAGACTCGTGTCCCCCGCCCACTGCTCCGCCGAGACATGACAATCCCAACTCTCCTCCACCTGTGCCCTACTGCCCCCCTCTCCTTTTCCACCTTGGCCGCTGCAGACCAACGCAGGGACAGCTGGCTGCTCAGGTGGTTGCCTCACAAACTCCTCCAACAGGTTCACATGACATGTTTCCCCGTCCTCGTGTTTGATCTCGACAGCACCATTACCACACTTCTGAACTTCCGGATCCTCCAATTGCAGTTTACCAATATCTGAGGGAACCAACCTGTCTAAGTGCTTCCGAAGCAACCCAAGTCCTCCCCCAATATCAAACTGAGCAACCCTGTTTTCTCTCTGTGTGTAACGTTGCTGCCTCGGAGTCTCTTCCTGCCCTACCTCCTCACTAGCTGTGACAGGTCCTGGGGCTTCTCCAGACTCCAAGAATGGTGCCAATTCTGAGTCGCCAAGAAGAGCTGCTGGTACTAAACTCTCCAAACTTTTACCAACATTAGCCGTCTTCTTCCAACCGTTCCTCCGTTGATCAGAAGACTGAGGAATAGGCTGTGACACTTTGGATGCAAGAGATCTTGTAACAACGCACGCCATAGGTTGTACTTGACACTTCTCTACCATCTCCTGTTCCTCCCTGCTCACGTCGGCCGGCTTCTCGGCAACGACTAAGGGGGGAACCTTAGAAGTAGGCACCGCAAAGTCGTTGCCGAGAAGGAGGTCGACGCCCCCAACAGGCAAGTTCTCCACAAGTCCCACATCCAACTCTCGTGTCACACCATCTACCTCCAGTTCCATCCTGACGAACGGGTATGACCTGATAGCATTGATACCTTGCACCTCAACTACCCGTGCCACGTTTATTGGTCTACCAGTAAAGTTCTTCATCAAAGTCTGAGAGGCACCCGTGTCTCGCAACAGCTCAACTCCATGCTTCTTACCAGCCCACTTCACGCAGCCACGCCCTCGATGGTCGCAAAAGACATCGTGGACAGGGTTCGAGCCTTCCGGATTCTTCTCCACTGGCTGTGTCCCAGCCTCTGACGTTATACCCCGGGCAAACTCAGACGACTTCGGGGACACCCCAATGTTGCGAGCCAAAGACACAACTGCATTAGGTAGCTTGCTTGGACAGGCTCTTTCAAAATGCCCCTTCTCATGACAATGAAAACACTCTAACTCCCCATTGGGCTTCCCATGAGGTGGGGAAGGGCACTGACCCTTCTTAAACGGGACGGTACAAGGTTTATGGTCAGTTTTGGTGTCGTTGCTCTTGTTCTTAGTGTAATTATGTGTATCAGTGTTTCGGGGAGGGGGAGGGTTACGTTCCTTATTGCATGCATCACTTCTCTGTGCAAGACCGCACCCACGAATCAAAGATAACCGAAGGTCAGCCATCTCAGCTGCCTCCTGAAGAGTTTTCGGGTTTTTCTCTTTAATATTCAACGTCAGATCGCCGCCCGTACACTTGAAAAATTGTTCTAGAAGCATCAGCTGTTTCAACTCCTCAAACGTCGATGCCTTCTCAGAACGCAGCCAGTTTCTAAATGCATCGGACTGATCCCGGGCATGCTCAAGAAAGGTGCACTCACGACCCTTCGTTACACCCCGGAATTTCAATCTGTACGTCTCTGGTTGTAACTCATATGCCCGCAGGACAGCCTCCTTCAATGCCTCATAATCGATGCTCGACTCCAAAGGCAACGCATCATATGCCTTGAGTCCTTTGCCAACCAACCTAGAGGAAACAAGGGCTGCCCACTTAACCTCGGGCCAATGGTGCTCCCGGCACTCCTTCTCAAAACGCATAACAAATTCAGTGACACCCGACTCATCAAATACAGGGACCAACTTGAGCAGGTGCGATAAAGACTGATCAAGACCTCGATTCCCAGAACCGAGACGCTGCCCTGTCGACTCCACCCGCGATTTCTCAAGATCTATGTCTGCACAGTACCTCGTAGCCTCAACCCTAAGCTCAGCTTCTCGCTGCTGCTGCTGAATCTTAGCCATCTCAATCTGCTGCTCAGATTCATGCTTTCGTTGCTCGAGCTCATATCTGACCTTTCTCTCCTCAGCCTGAATCTTAGCCATCTCAAACTGCCGCTGCTGGTTAGCCATCTCAAGCTGGAAGAGCATATCTGGAGTCAAACCTTGAGGAGGAGGAGATGCAACAATTGGAGACCCACCCATGTACAAACCACGCTGCCAGTGACTATCGGCCTGCGGGAACGTACCCGGCTCCGGAGCCCGAGGGGGCGCCATGGTAGGAGTCGAGTGGAATGGGGGCTGGGCCGAAGGTGCCCCAGCTCCCACTCCCCCTGAAGCCCCACGCACCCCGCCGAGCACCCAGGCCACCAGGTCACCTCTCGACATGCTGCTAGTGCCCACATGCCCCATGACCGTGGCCAAACACTGGAGACCATACCGATCAATCCCCGACACTCGGTCAACAGTAATAGGTATCTCCAGAAACTTCTTTGCATCCTCCTCACTAGTTATAACTCTAATGCCTTCGGACAAACCCCGCTGCTGCACCTCAGAGTCTGTTTCCCGTACTGTGTCCTCACTGTACACTGATCCGTCGTCCGACATAGTGTCCACCGAAAATTCTCAACGTTTATAAAAAAAAAGAGAAGTACCTAAACTCTTATGTAGCACTATTCACTCAAAAATGCTTGAAGACTCTTAAGTGTTATACTACTTGCCAAAAAATATCCGTGTCCACTATATTCCTTTAAACAAAACAAATGACCACAACACTCCTGCAATATTTCTTTAAGTTCACAAAATCCTGAGCAAGGTCGCCATTTGTTATGACCGGGGCTCGTATAAAACAAGGGCTCTTAATCATTGGACTAGAAAGGCACACAGCCACAACGGTAACACTAGATCCAACCCTCGAACTTATAATGCCGGCGCACAAAAACACCTATACCCTCCAGAGTAAAATCTGCGATAGCGGGGTATCCTATAACTCGGTATAAATTCACTACTACTACAGGCTGATGATCTCTGATACAGCCTGATCACAACAACATACAATTACGTTAATAATGTATACAAGGAAAAAGATAGAGATCTTAATTAGATCACTGTAATGATTTAATGCAAACAAGAAGAAGGTATAATTAAAGTTACTCTAAACAATAATAAACTGTCACTCCGATTTTTTTTTTTTTTTTTTTTTAAGAGACAATGAACGGAGGAAGGAAAAACACAGATAAAACAAAAAGGTCCATGTGCCTAAAGGCATCCTCCATTCATAAAATGTTTGTAACAACTGGATTTAAACATTTGTAGATTGTAAGTTTGTGGAAAGCAATTCGAGGGAAGTGAATTCCAAAGAGTAGTAGCTCTGGGGATAAATGAATTCTGATAAGCAGAAGTTCTGCATTGTGGAGGAGAAAGTGTAAATTCATGGGGGCTCTCAGCTGCCCTAGTTCTACGGGGAAAGATGTGGAGAGGCGGCACAATTGAAGCAAGTTCCTTGGAACAATTGCTTTGAAAATATCTGTAGAATAATGCAAGGGATGCAACGTTTCTTCGTATGGATAATGTAGGAAGGTCCTGTGTGATTGCAGGGTTATTGATTAATCTAATAGCTTTATTTTGAATTTTGTCCAACCGACTCAATGCAACCACTCCACTTCCACCCCACAGAGGTGAACAGTAATCCTTCTGAGAACGCACATGACTTTTATATATTACGGCCAACTGCTCGTCAGTGAAGAATTCTCGAACTCTGTACAGGAGTCCCAGTTTTTTAGAGGCATTCTTAGCAATGCTTCTAACATAATGTGTCCAGCTCAAGTTAGTAGTTAACCTCTGAAGTGCGCATGGGGGTAATTGGAAACGTCCCCCTGTGCTGACGTATTTGAGGTGTTTCCGTCACTAAAATATTCATTGTGCCATTAATAGCATTAATACTTATCCATATGCACCTATTATCGGTTGATTATAAAGGTATTAACCTGAAACAACAATAAAACGAGTGAAAACAGCGTTTGGATGGTCAAAATCGGAGATATAGCCCGCGAGTTGTATAATGTATGGGTGAGGCAAACTGCTTTCCCGCCAATTTCCCCCAAGGCCACTGAGACACAGTCGATCGATACTCTCTTTCTCTCTCTTGCACTCGCTTGCCATCAGTGATGACAACACCCTGCTTGCAACTCGCTAATGTTAGCACGAAAATATGCCTCAGAATAAGGGAATAACAGGGAAAATAGGTGATAACTGAAGGAGAGGAGGAAAGTGGGGAAGGAGGGGAGGTAGAGGACTGAGATTTTGCATGGCCCAGGGGCAAAAAAAAAAAAAAATAAATAAAAAAAAAATTCTATGTCAAAAGTTGATTTTTTTTTCCACTCACTCATAAGAGTCTCCCCGCAGTCCGCCGGGGGAACTCTTAAGAGTCTCCCCGCAGTTCCCGGGTTAATGTTACACCGAGAATGTCAATACTATGGGAAGTGGGAATATTTACATCATTAAAAAATATATGGGAGTCAGTGAGATTCTGTCGGTTAGAAAATTGAATGTACTTGGTTTTCTGTGCATTAAAGGAAACTAGATTCTTTTGTCCCCATTCATTAATTCTAGAAAGGTCCTGGTTCAGAGAAATTGCAGTGTTTATTTTTGAATTTATAGATCGGGTTAGGTGAAAGAATTGGTAAATGTGAAGGAACTGTGGAGTGTTGAGTCATCTGCGTAGGAATGTATTGGATTATGAGTGGTAGATATGAGATCATTGACATGAATGAGGAACAGAGTTGGGGCCAAAACTGATCCCAGGGGAACACCAGCATTTATTGAGTGAAATTGAGAATAAAGGCCATCTACCATTACACATATTTTTCTGTTATGAAGATAAGAAGAAATTAGTGGAACTAATGATGCAAGGCCGTAGTGCCCCTTCTCATGACAATGAAAACACTCTAACTCCCCATTGGGCTTCCCATGAGGTGGGGAAGGGCACTGACCCTTCTTAAACGGGACGGTACAAGGTTTATGGTCAGTTTTGGTGTCGTTGCTCTTGTTCTTAGTGTAATTATGTGTATCAGTGTTTCGGGGAGGGGGAGGGTTACGTTCCTTATTGCATGCATAACTTCTCTGTGCAAGACCGCACCCACGAATCAAAGATAACCGAAGGTCAGCCATCTCAGCTGCCTCCTGAAGAGTTTTCGGGTTTTTCTCTTTAATATTCAACGTCAGATCGCCGCCCGTACACTTGAAAATTTGTTCTAGAAGCATCAGCTGTTTCAACTCCTCAAACGTCGATGCCTTCTCAGAACGCAGCCAGTTTCTAAAAGCATCGGACTGATCATGGGCATGCTCAAGAAAGGTGCACTCACGACCCTTCGTTACACCCCGGAATATCAATCTGTACGTCTCTGGTTGTAACTCATATGCCCGCAGGACAGCCTCCTTCAATGCCTCATAATCGATGCTCGACTCCAAAGGCAACGCATCATATGCCTTGAGTCCTTTGCCAACCAACCTAGAGGAAACAAGGGCTGCCCACTTAACCTCGGGCCAATGGTGCTCCCGGCACTCCTTCTCAAAACGCATAAAAAATTCAGTGACACCCGACTCATCAAATACAGGGACCAACTTGAGCAGGTGCGATAAAGACTGATCAAGACCTCGATTCCCAGAACCGAGACGCTGCCCTGTCGACTCCACCCGCGATTTCTCAAGATCTATGTCTGCACAGTACCTCGTAGCCTCAACCCTAAGCTCAGCTTCTCGCTGCTGCTGCTGAATCTTAGCCATCTCAATCTGCTGCTCAGATTCATGCTTTCGTTGCTCGAGCTCATATCTGACCTTTCTCTCCTCAGCCTGAATCTTAGCCATCTCAAACTGCCGCTGCTGGTTAGCCATCTCAAGCTGGAAGAGCATATCTGGAGTCAAACCTTGAGGAGGAGGAGATGCAACAATTGGAGACCCACCCATGTACAAACCACGCTGCCAGTGACTATCGGCCTGCGGGAACGTACCCGGCTCCGAAGCCCGAGGGGGCGCCATGGTAGGAGTCGAGTGGAATGGGGGCTGGGCCGAAGGTGCCCCAGCTCCCACTCCACCTGAAGCCCCACGCACCCCGCCGAGCACCCCGGCCGTCAGGTCACCTCTCGACATGCTGCTAGTGCCCACATGCCCCATGACCGTGGCCAAACACTGGAGACCATACCGATCAATCCCCGACACTCGGTCAACAGTAATAGGTATCTCCAGAAACTTCTTTGCATCCTCCTCACTAGTTATAACTCTAATGCCTTCGGACAAACCCCGCTGCTGCACCTCAGAGTCTGTTTCCCGTACTGTGTCCTCACTGTACACTGATCCGTCGTCCGACATAGTGTCCACCGAAAATTCTCAACGTTTATAAAAAAAAAGAGAAGTACCTAAACTCTTATGTAGCACTATTCACTCAAAAATGCTTGAAGACTCTTAAGTGTTATACTACTTGCCAAAAAAATATCCGTGTCCACTATATTCCTTTAAACAAAACAAATGACCACAACACTCCTGCAATATTTCTCTAAGTTCACAAAATCCTGAGCAAGGTCGCCATTTGTTATGACCGGGGCTCGTATAAAACAAGGGCTCTTAATCATTGGACTAGAAAGGCACACAGCCACAACGGTAACACTAGATCCAACCCTCGAACTTATAATGCCGGCGCACAAAAACACCTATACCCTCCAGAGTAAAATCTGCGATAGCGGGGTATCCTATAACTCGGTATAAATTCACTACTACTACAGGCTGATGATCTCTGATACAGCCTGATCACAACAACATACAATTACGTTAATAATGTATACAAGGAAAAAGATAGAGATCTTAATTAGATCACTGTTATGATTTAATGCAAACAAGAAGAAGGTATAATTAAAGTTACTCTAAACAATAATAAACTGTCACTCCGATTTTTTTTTTTTTTTTTTTTTTAAGAGACAATGAACGGAGGAAGGAAAAACACAGATAAAACAAAAAGGTCCATGTGCCTAAAGGCATCCTCCATTCATAAAATATTTGTAACAACTGGATTTAAACATTTGTAGATTGTAAGTTTGTGGAAAGCAATTCGAGGGAAGTGAATTCCAAAGAGTAGTAGCTCTGGGGATAATTGAATTCTGATAAGCAGAAGTTCTGCATTGTGGAGGAGAAAGTGTAAATTCATGGGCGCTCTCAGCTGCCCTAGTTCTACGGGGAAAGATGTGGAGAGGCGGCACAATTGAAGCAAGTTCCTTGGAACAATTGCTGTGAAATTATCTGTAGAATAATGCAAGGGATGCAACGTTTCTTCGTATGGATAATGTAGGAAGGTCCTGTGTGATTGCAGGGTTATTGATTAATCTAATAGCTTTATTTTGAATTTTGTCCAACTGCCTCAATGCAACCACTCCACTTCCACCCCACAGAGGTGAACAGTAATCCATCTGAGAACGCACATGACTTTTATATATTACGGCCAACTGCTCGTCAGTGAAGACTTCTCGAACTCTGTACAGGAGTCCCAGTTTTTTAGAGGCATTCTTAGCAATGCTTCTAACATAATGTGTCCAGCTCAAGTTAGTAGTTAACCTCTGAAGTGCGCATGGGGGTAATTGGAAACGTCCCCCTGTGCTGACATATTTGAGGTGTTTCCGTCACTAAAATATTCATTGTGCCATTAATAGCATTAATACTTATCCATATGCGCCTATTATGGGTTGATTATAAAGGTATTAACCTGAAACAACAATAAAACGAGTGAAAACAGCGTTTGGATGGTCAAAATCGGAGATATAGCCCGCGAGTTGTATAATGTATGGGTGAGGCAAACTGCTTTCCCGCCAATTTCCACCAAGGCCACTGAGACACAGTCGATCGATACTCTCTTTCTCTCTCTTGCACTCGCTTGCCATCAGTGATGACAACACCCTGCTTGCAACTCGCTAATGTTAGCACGAAAATATGCCTCAGAATAAGGGAATAACAGGGAAAATAGGTGATAACTGAAGGAGAGGAGGAAAGTGGGGAAGGAGGGGAGGTAGAGGACTGAGATTTTGCATGGCCCAGGGGCAAAAAAAAAAAAAAATAAATAAAAAAAAAATAAAAAATAAAAAAAAAATTCTATGTCAAAAGTTGATTTTTTTTTCCACTCACTCATAAGAGTCTCCCCGCAGTCCGCCGGGGGAACTCTTAAGAGTCTCCCCGCAGTTCCCGGGTTAATGTTACACCGAGAATGTCAATTTTATGGGAAGTGGGAATATTTACATCATTAAAAAATATATGGGAGTCAGTGAGATTCTGTCGGTTAGAAAATTGAATGTACTTGGTTTTCTGTGCATTAAAGGAAACTAGATTCTTTTGTCCCCATTCATTAATTCTAGAAAGGTCCTGGTTCAGAGAAATTGCAGTGTTTATTTTTGAATTTATAGATCGGGTTAGGTGAAAGAATTGGTAAATGTGAAGGAACTGTGGAGTGTTGAGTCATCTGCGTAGGAATGTATTGGATTATGAGTGGTAGATATGAGATCATTGACATGAATGAGGAACAGAGTTGGGGCCAAAACTGATCCCAGGGGAACACCAGCATTTATTGAGTGAAATTGAGAATAAAGGCCATCTACCATTACACATATTTTTCTGTTATGAAGATAAGAAGAAATTAGTGGAACTAATGATGCAAGGCCGTAGTGCCCCTTCTCATGACAATGAAAACACTCTAACTCCCCCTTGGGCTTCCCATGAGGTGGGGAAGGGCACTGAGCCTTCTTAAACGGGACGGTACAAGGTTTATGGTCAGTTTTGGTGTCGTTGCTCTTGTTCTTAGTGTAATTATGTGTATCAGTGTTTCGGGGAGGGGGAGGGTTACGTTCCTTATTGCATGCATCACTTCTCTGTGCAAGACCGCACCCACGAATCAAAGATAACCGAAGGTCAGCCATCTCAGCTGCCTCCTGAAGAGTTTTCGGGTTTTTCTCTTTAATATTCAACGTCAGATCGCCGCCCGTACACTTGAAAATTTGTTCTAGAAGCATCAGCTGTTTCAACTCCTCAAACGTCGATGCCTTCTCAGAACGCAGCCAGTTTCTAAAAGCATCGGACTGATCATGGGCATGCTCAAGAAAGGTGCACTCACGACCCTTCGTTACACCCCGGAATATCAATCTGTACGTCTCTGGTTGTAACTCATATGCCCGCAGGACAGCCTCCTTCAATGCCTCATAATCGATGCTCGACTCCAAAGGCAACGCATCATATGCCTTGAGTCCTTTGCCAACCAACCTAGAGGAAACAAGGGCTGCCCACTTAACCTCGGGCCAATGGTGCTCCCGGCACTCCTTCTCAAAACGCATAAAAAATTCAGTGACACCCGACTCATCAAATACAGGGACCAACTTGAGCAGGTGCGATAAAGACTGATCAAGACCTCGATTCCAAGAACCGAGACGCTGCCCTGTCGACTCCACCCGCGATTTCTCAAGATCTATGTCTGCACAGTACCTCGTAGCCTCAACCCTAAGCTCAGCTTCTCGCTGCTGCTGCTGAATCTTAGCCATCTCAATCTGCTGCTCAGATTCATGCTTTCGTTGCTCGAGCTCATATCTGACCTTTCTCTCCTCAGCCTGAATCTTAGCCATCTCAAACTGCCGCTGCTGGTTAGCCATCTCAAGCTGGAAGAGCATATCTGGAGTCAAACCTTGAGGAGGAGGAGATGCAACAATTGGAGACCCACCCATGTACAAACCACGCTGCCAGTGACTATCGGCCTGCGGGAACGTACCCGGCTCCGAAGCCCGAGGGGGCGCCATGGTAGGAGTCGAGTGGAATGGGGGCTGGGCCGAAGGTGCCCCAGCTCCCACTCCACCTGAAGCCCCACGCACCCCGCTGAGCACCCCGGCCGCCAGGTCACCTCTCGACATGCTGCTAGTGCCCACATGCCCCATGACCGTGGCCAAACACTGGAGACCATACCGATCAATCCCCGACACTCGGTCAACAGTAATAGGTATCTCCAGAAACTTCTTTGCATCCTCCTCACTAGTTATAACTCTAATGCCTTCGGACAAACCCCGCTGCTGCACCTCAGAGTCTGTTTCCCGTACTGTGTCCTCACTGTACACTGATCCGTCGTCCGACATAGTGTCCACCGAAAATTCTCAACGTTTATAAAAAAAAAGAGAAGTACCTAAACTCTTATGTAGCACTATTCACTCAAAAATGCTTGAAGACTCTTAAGTGTTATACTACTTGCCAAAAAAATATCCGTGTCCACTATATTCCTTTAAACAAAACAAATGACCACAACACTCCTGCAATATTTCTCTAAGTTCACAAAATCCTGAGCAAGGTCGCCATTTGTTATGACCGGGGCTCGTATAAAACAAGGGCTCTTAATCATTGGACTAGAAAGGCACACAGCCACAACGGTAACACTAGATCCAACCCTCGAACTTATAATGCCGGCGCACAAAAACACCTATACCCTCCAGAGTAAAATCTGCGATAGCGGGGTATCCTATAACTCGGTATAAATTCACTACTACTACAGGCTGATGATCTCTGATACAGCCTGATCACAACAACATACAATTACGTTAATAATGTATACAAGGAAAAAGATAGAGATCTTAATTAGATCACTGTTATGATTTAATGCAAACAAGAAGAAGGTATAATTAAAGTTACTCTAAACAATAATAAACTGTCACTCCGATTTTTTGTTTTTTTGTGTTTTAAGAGTCAATGAACGGAGGAAGGAAAAACACAGATAAAACAAAAAGGTCCATGTGCCTAAAGGCATCCTCCATTCATAAAATATTTGTAACAACTGGATTTAAACATTTGTAGATTGTAAGTTTGTGGAAAGCAATTCGAGGGAAGTGAATTCCAAAGAGTAGTAGCTCTGGGGATAATTGAATTCTGATAAGCAGAAGTTCTGCATTGTGGAGGAGAAAGTGTAAATTCATGGGCGCTCTCAGCTGCCCTAGTTCTACGGGGAAAGATGTGGAGAGGCGGCACAATTGAAGCAAGTTCCTTGGAACAATTGCTGTGAAATTATCTGTAGAATAATGCAAGGGATGCAACGTTTCTTCGTATGGATAATGTAGGAAGGTCCTGTGTGATTGCAGGGTTATTGATTAATCTAATAGCTTTATTTGAATTTTGTCCAACTGCCTCAATGCAACCACTCCACTTCCACCCCACAGAGGTGAACAGTAATCCATCTGAGAACGCACATGACTTTTATATTACGGCCAACTGCTCGTCAGTGAAGAATTCTCGAACTCTGTACAGGAGTCCCTGTTTTTTAGAGGCATTCTTAGCAATGCTTCTAACATAATGTGTCCAGCTCAAGTTAGTAGTTAATGTTACACCGAGAAAGTCAATACTATGGGAAGTGGGAATATTTACATCATTAAAAAATATATGGGAGTCAGTGAGATTCTGTCGGTTAGAAAATTGAATGTACTTGGTTTTTTGTGCATTAAAGGAAACTAGATTCTTTTGTCCCCATTCATTAATTCTAGAAAGGTCCTGGTTCAGAGAAATTGCAGTGTTTATTTTTGAATTTATAGATCGGGTTAGGTGAAAGAATTGGTAAATGTGAAGGAACTGTGGAGTGTTGAGTCATCTGCGTAGGAATGTATTGGATTATGAGTGGTAGATATGAGATCATTGACATGCATGAGGAACAGAGTTGGGGCCAAAACTGATCCCAGGGGAACACCAGCATTTATTGAGTGAAATTGAGAATAAAGGCCATCTACCATTACATATATTTTTCTGTTATGAAGATAAGAAGAAATTTGTGGAACTAATGATGCAAGACATCTTCGACAATAAGGATTGATGCCAGACTCTATCAAATGCCTTTGATATATCCAGTGCTATTGTATGTGTTTCACCATGTTGGTCTGTAGCTTGGTTGATTTGATGCGTAAGAAGTCAAAGAATGTCTGCAGTTGATCGACATCGTCTAAAACCATATTGCCTATCACTGATTAATTTATTATTCTCAAGATGCTTAATTATGTGATTATTTAATATAATTTCAAAGACTTTACCAAGAGTGGAAGTTATAGCTATTGGTCTGTAGTTTGATGGATCTGAAGAGGCACCTTTTTTAGGAACTGGATGGATGTTTGCTTCTTTCCAGGGTACTGGGAAGCATGAGGTATGAGTACACAGACGGAAAAATGTTGCCAATACAGGAGCGAGCACCAAGGAGCAATTCTTAAGTACTATTGGAGGAATTTCATCTGGACCAGGAGCCTTATCTACTGAGAGATTCTGCAAAATAGTTTTGACATGTCTGGTGTGGATCTTAAGTGAGGGAATTTCAGGCGAATTAAAATTAAGTACAGGGACATATTGATTTATTTCATCTAAGGTTGAGTTGGTGGAGAAAATATCCGCAAGAAGGTTAGCTTTACCTCGTGGGTCACTTACAAGATTGCCAGTCGGAGATTTTAATGGTGGAATGGATGAAGCAGTAGTGAAGTTGGATTTGAATGAGTTAAGAGTAGACCAAAATATTTTGTTATCATTTGGATTATTTAGAAGTTTATTTGCCTGCTTGTGGAGAAAGTTTGATTTAGTTAGGTTTAATACAGTTTTGGCATGATTTCTGATGTTTCTAAAGTAATTAAAGGCTTCATGTGTTTTTGATCTTGTGTATGCATTGTAGGCTATTATTTTTTGTTCAGTTACTCTAGCACAATTATGGTCAAACCATTTAGGTGAATTAGATCTTTTACTGTACTTTTGATGAGGAATAAATGTTTCCATTCCAATTTGTACAAAATCTTGTATGTGGCTCAAGGTGGAGTGTGCATCATTAGAAAAGAAAGAGGTCCAGGGAATATCAATAAAGAAACCTTGAAGACCCTCCCAGTCTGCCCTATCGTAATGCCATTTAGTCACCAAAACAGGTTCAGAGTGGGAAGGTGTGGTAGGTGATAGACAGGAGGCCTGTATCAGACAGTGATCAGAAGATCCAAGCGGGGACCTCACTGTAACATCATAATTTTCTGAATTTGTTGTTAAAAATAAGTCCAGTAGGTGGGAATTATGATTAGGATTATCTGGTATTCGGGTGGGTTGGTTGACTAGTTGAGTGAGATTAAATGAGTCTGCAAATAGCCTACATTCAAGACCAGCATCATCAGTCCTGGCTGAATGAGTGAGCCATTCAACATTATGGACATTAAAATCACCCAACACAGTGATTTCAGAAGAAGCATTTAAGTTGATGACACTGAGTTGTGAGGACAGAGAATCAAAAAGACTTTGCTCTGGAGGAGTATTTGGGGAACGGTAGATGCAACATAATTATGTATTTAAATTTACCAGCAGAAATTAATTTGTATATAGAATAATCAAAATAGGGACAATTGAAACTAGTAATCTCCTCCAGGGAAATTTCAGATTTTGCGAAGCAACATACACCTCCTTTAGGTCTGAAATTTTGGAGCAGTTGATAACCTGGAAAATTAAATCTAGACATGTCAGATGTGGATGTTACTTGAGTCTCTATCAAAAAAAGGAGAGTAGGGGATTCTGCTTGAAGAAATTGGTGTACAGAATTGATGTTAGAGTGAAGTCCCCGTATATTACTAAAGAAAAAGCTGCACCGACGAGCAGCTTTGGGACGTTGCAATGCTCTTGACAAAGTCGCATGATGACGACCGGGAGGGCCCTGTGTCAATGACCCAACCCTGCCGGGGGTGGATATCCGAGGGACCACCAGGTTTGCTCTTAACAATTGTACTGCCATGTTTATTAGGTAAGTGTATGGTGTTACATGTGTGATATGTAGTTGGAAGAGTAGTGTTTTATGGATAGAGAATAGCGATGTAGGGCAATGTCGTGAAGTTGGATGTGTATGTTATATAAAGAGGGTTTTCCTGAACCCCTGATGTGTGAGGCAGAAAGATATGCATCCAGCTACCAAGGCCTGGGTGAGAAAATGGAATTCAGGCTATTCCCTGAGTCTCCCGAAACCTTGGCGGTAGTACTTCCCTGGGCGGGGCTGCCTACCCCTACTACCTCCTATATTAAAGAAAGTGAACGAAAGTCCTAAAGCATCGAGCAGGAATCTTCTGAAGAAAGTCTGATGCTGCTTAAGATCATTGAATCGGATTTTGAACTGTTATATACAGCAGGAACAGGATATGACAAGTGTAGGGACATACAGTGTTAACTGGCACGGTTAAATGCGCAATAGTATTATCTCCAACAACAAAAGAAGTACTTCCTCAGGCAACTCAAAAAGCCTGCTCGAGTTGTGCAACTCAACAACATCCAAGGCTTACAATCAACGTTAATAAAAATGCTGCATACATAACATAAGAGCTTATAATCCTAATCGGGTGTCTGCTAGGCTAATAAAGTCTAGCTGGGATGTCGTAGACTAGGAAACAATGGCTGAGCAAGCGGCTCGTAGCCTAGCGGGGTCCTTAAGACTGTGTGGCCAAATTACGTTAAATGACGGGGTGCTCCCTTGAGGGATCCAGATCGCTAATATCTGGATCTCTCCTGGCGACCCTCTCAAAGTCAAAGCAAAACGAGTTAGCACAGTGTTGGGTGGCAGAGGCAAAAGCCCTCACTCGCAACACAGTGCTAAACTCACAAGGTACACAGTCAGAAAGACCACCTAGGCTTCCCACGTATCCGTTGCGATTGTACAGGTTCAACAAAACCTGGTACACATCGGAAATTAAAACACAAGTAGCCTTACCCCAGTCTAGCATTAAATAGCCCAGCAGCCAACCAAGAAAAAAGGTAGGGAGACACCGTGAGTGTGTCGAACCTCTACAGACAAAATGGTAACCCCTCCGAAATGCCTAACTAAACATATAATATCTGAGAGCTTCAGCATATAATACGATGACCGATATATGAAATCGTGCAGAACCAAAGGGGACTTATGATGTTAAATAGATTGGAAGAATGAGAGGTAAGAAGTTGAGAGAGACAGAAAGTGCTCTATAGGTAGAAGTCGGGGACAGGTGGTAAGGGAGATGTGAAGGGTATGCTGGTCAGGCAAGCTCTGAAGAGAGTAGCTCCTCGGGACCCCTAGGATCACACAAAGGCATGGTGGTCAGCCAATCACAGGCCACTACGTCACCAGGCAGCAGACCTGCAGAAGGCGCCAGGAACCACCAGCCAATCAAGAGGCGTGAGACGGCACGCGCGCGAGCCTATGAGCGGGGGGGAGGCAGCACATGTATACGCACGCACACACTACCACCCCACTGCCTATATGGTTCTCTCTCCTTAACTATATACAAGGCATCTTATGTTCTACTCATGATATAAAATGTTCCCGTTGTCACAGACGAAAATAAAGACCACCACGGGACTGTCTGTAACAACACGAACACTATGAAAGAAAGAACAACATTGTAGACAGACTGTAGCCCATTTCACTGCCCTGGCGAGCGCTAGTGGCTACCGGGAGGCGATTCTGCCAACGCTGGCAGGCGTCACAGGTCCTGGCTGAGTAGTAACGGGGACAGATGAGGAGAAAGTGGAGGATGGTTTCGTCCACAGAGTGGCACTAGGGGCAGGAGGGGCTAAGGGCCAGGTTGATCCGGAAGAGATGGCCGTTGAGGGTGGAGTATCCCAGACGGAGACGTGTTAATGAAGTATCTAGGGCACGGCATGGAGACCGCGCCCAAGGGAGGGGAGAGGAGGAAGAGCGATAGGCAGAAAGGGTAGTGGAGCGGAGCAGAGCAGGGACGGCTGCATTCCAAGAGACATAGAGAGAGTGAAATATGTGTGAAGAGAAAGAGGAGAAATCGAGGGGATAGGATTCAACAGTGGACGTGTTGTGCTAAGGTGGCCGCAGCATCCACTACGGTGTTTCCTGGTATGCCTGTGAGGGAAGGGACCCACTGAAAGTGGATTGTGTACCCACGACAGTGGAGAAGGAGGAGGATGGAGTGCGAGTCAAAGATTAGCTTACGATGAGAGGACGGGCGCCTGGAGCTCAATAAGGCAAGGAAGGATTTGGAGTCGCTAAAAAGAACAATTAAACGGGGGGGGGGGGGGGGAGCTGAATCTCTGACATATTCCAAGGCGCCCAAGATGGCATACAGTTCCGCAGCTAGGGGAGGTGTGGTGGAGTGGTCATGCCACTGGATTGGTGACCCAATGGACCCGGGTTCAAATCCCGATATGTCAATGGGAAGATATTATTGGGATTGAATTTGTGCTGTACCTAGTATCAGTGCATTACCACAAAGCCCACCGAAATGCCAAAAAAATACCCTCATTGTTCCCTGATTAAATAACACTGTATGAAATATTCAAAATATGTTACAGGTGGACAATGCCTAGTGAGTTCACTGCTCAATAGGTGGCGTTCTGAGAGTGAGGGTCTGAGTCTGGAGGGTGAGACGGTGAAGCACTTGAGCGAAGCAACCGGCCGCTTCAGAGATGGAGCTGCTTCGAGCCATGATGGATGCTTCACATGTCTTACTCCCCAGACTGGAACAAGACCTCACGGGCTTCACCGTGTTGAGCGGTGGAATGTACAGGCTCTTAACCTATGCCAGAGAGGGAGTAGTTGGAATATAGAGAAGAAAAAAAAATAGTATAGGGTGATACCCGTCAAGCCTCCAGGTCCTACAAAGGGAGAGGGATGGGATGAAGCAAGCCGCCGTGGAGGAGGGAGGTGAGGGGACATGAGAACCATCCTTATAAATCTGGAAATAATCAGCATAATGATGGGACACCAGTTCACAAAACAGGGGGAGGGCAAGGGGACCGTTTCCAGACTTAGAATAGGGGACATGAAGGTTCAAAGAAAAAAGGGTGGGAAGGGGGAACCAAAAGGAGCAGGGGAAACAGCGGGCACGGGGAATGCACCCAGTTCATGATAAGGATGACAGTCACGCAGATTCACCAGGAACTCTCATCCTACCAGACCAATTATGACACTTGGTTTGTTTGTTTGGTTATGACTGTACTCTCTAGGACACTAATTATGACCCTTTCTGATTCTGTCTATGTACGAATGCTTACTGCTTAACACCTCCCAATATTTAAGACTGTTTTTCACTTAATTCTGTTTATCAGTTGACGTTTTCATGCAGCTAAGGAAGGACCTCTAGAAATCTATCGGGTCAAAACCAACTCAAATTGTGCCTCGGATTCCCACATATGTTTCTTTAGCTGATAAAGTCGTCTAATGCAAGCCAGAATAAACGGTTAAAACGCGTCATAATCATAACATAGCTTAACCCACTGAGCCCCAGCGACGCAAACAGTGCGCCGGTAATGTATGTAACGCTAAACCCCAGCGACGCAATGTTTGCGTCAGTGTTACTCCGGTCCCAATTACTTCAGTCCTATGGCACCTAGAGGACTCAGATTTGTATGGGAACTGTGTAAGTATCCCACGCATCCATGCATCCATGCCGATGGTTGAAAACTCTCAAAGTCTAACCGCGTGCGCGTGCAAAAACATGTTTTTTGGGGGAAATTGCCTTCAATTTTTTACTCTTGTAAAATCCGTTTTCGGGGGCTCTGTAGGACCATTTTTTTTAGCTTTTTGATCGGTTTTTCGTGGTTTTTCCTTCATTCATAACCCATTCGCTATTGTTTCTGGAAAAAAAAAATCAGAATCAGCCAGTCCTGGGTGGTACATTTATAAATATTTAGCTGGTACTCAGCGGGTTAATGCATATTAATATATTAGATACAGTCGTAATGAGAAGATTCGATTCAGTTCGATGTAACTTCGCTATGGCAAGGTCATAACTTGTGTCCGTGAGTGCAGGTGTCATTTGATCTTCGCGGAAGATTTGCTTCCTTTGTTTTATGGGTAGGGGTAGGGATGGGGATGGAGGTTGAGGGGGTGAGGGGGAAGGAATGTTTATGGATGCCAATTTATCGGTTTATTACTTACAAAATATCTGTCAGAATTTCTGACATTACTAGGCGAAACACGATAAATATCCGACTGAAATAAAATGCTACTCCTTTAACTTTCATAAAGAGAGGATTCCTTAGGGAGGGATATTACATCGAATATGTTTTTCCATAATGTAAAGGATCGAATGATTGAGAAAAATGGTAAAGAACCTTAAAGTATTGGAATAAAGCACCCTATAAAAACATAATAACACAGAGTGAATATTTTCAACTTCGGAACAATTAGAATTACTCTAGATTATAATAGCAAATGAAACCTCGAAACATAAAACATACTGAACCGACGACTCATAGGTAAATTACGATTGCTTCGAGACGATCGGAATTATATAATTAACAAAACTATGTTTCGAGTTTCACAACAACAATAAATCTAAAAATGAGTGAAAGGTATAGAAAAACGAAGTGATATAACGTTCGTTTTGGACAGGATACCGGCAGTAACAACCTAACCTTCACTGTGAGTGGAATAAGTGTTCACGGGATAATACTGCAAGTAATTTTTCAGTGTACATGCCAAATCACGAGTTCTGGGCGGCGTTTATGTACCTGAAAACAGCTAAGTCTTTGTTCGCCTTTGATATTCTTATGTTTTTAAAGGCAAACGAGGTGAGACCGTCCATTTACTTAACTTTATTGGCCAATAAGTTAGTGTAGGACGATAAGCTGAAATTATACGATCGGGATCGCATTATATTAAGTAATACGTTCTCGTTATGACGCAAACCTTCTATAAAGCAAAGTGGCTTGACCAAATACCAAACCGCTGCTCAACTTCTTTCAAATTCGCTCACCGATTAACCCTCATTCAAGTAAGATCCTTCCTATGTTGGCCTGCTTTTGTTCATATTGTTATCTCCATTAGTTGAGTTCTTTATGAACATAAGCAGGTTAATATCATGTCTCACAGAGCATTATAAATCTGTGTGGTCCTTCGATATTCAACTTTTAGACCTAGAGAAATTGTGGGACGGGTAATATTCGAAGGTCGGTCTCGGAAATACCTCATATTTTCCACAGTTTTTATGGTCCTTCAACCGGATGAGACATTTAGTCGGATTGTGATGAAGTAAAACATTTAAAGTAAAAGTTATGTGGTAATATCTAGGTTTAGTGTTGTTATAGGCGGTCATTCAAATGTACCGGATAATATTTCTGTTATTTTTGAGGCGAACAATACAGTCTGCAAGTTAAGAGGAGCAAAACTACTGGACTTCTGGCAACAATCGTCGTTTCAGTCAATGAGAGAAGATTGTCATGATTTAGCCATCTTGTTTCTAGGTGGAAATTATATTTATGATGGATGCAATCCAAAAGCCATCTTGAATGATATATTGAGAGTTGGTGAGCATTTACAGAGCCTTAATACTAATGTGGTGATTGTATCCCTAGAACCTAGAGAATACTTACCCAGAAACAGATTCGGAGTGCGTCCTAATACGTACACAAGAGTAGCTAACCAGATAAACAAATATTTGGGCAAGATACTAAGAAAAACCAAAATAAGAAGACTTCAGCTTGGAGCAAAACCATTTCGCCAGGGACATAATAGAGATGGGGTTCACTTTACTCTAGCTACAAAAGCTCATATTCAACTTAAGTTTAGAAAATGCATTCTTCACCATATGGGAGTAATATAGTAAGATAATATAGTAAAACAATCCCATAACCATGTCTCTTCAACAACTTAAAATTTCCCTACATACCTATAAAGGACATGTTACGAGAAGAATTAACAACATCTATCCAATATTGTCTGAGTCACCCATAAATAAGAAAAGTTTAGAACTGGCAACAAAGTTCTTTGAATCAAAGTGGCCAGCTTATGACAAAGCTTATAGTAATCTAGAAGCTAAATATCTTGACGTAGAAGAAGAAGAAACTATGAAAGAAATTGAGACTGTACACAAGGAGTATTTTGAATTTTGGGAAATTTATCAGGCCAAAGTAGTGGAGAGCATGAAGCAGCTAGAAGAAGCAGAAAATCTTAGCAAACATGGGAAAACAGAACAACCAAGACAGGAGACAATGAGACCCAAACTTCCTGCAATTAAGCTACCTGTTTTCTCTGGAGAATATACTGAATTTGAGTCTTTCTTCGATCAATTTCAGTCAAAGGTTGGTTTGAGAACGGATATGGAGCCTGTCGTGAAGTTACAGTATCTGAAGTCACAACTGCATGGAAGTGCTTTAGAACTTATAAGAGAATTTTCTTCCACCTCTGATAATTACAAGAATGCTGTTGATATTCTGAAAGAGACTTATGGAGATAAAGAAAGGCTGAAGCGAGCAATCCTTTACAAAATGATGGACTTAGAATCTCCACGTCCGAGTAAAGTTGAGCTAGAAAGGTTTAGAATAAGCATGCTCAACCTGACTAGAAGTCTCGCTAATAAGCATGACTTCACCAGTTGTGAATGGATGGTTGCTGCTATATTTCAACGGAAACTTCCAAGTGTTACAATAAGACAGCTGTATCTTAAATATGGAACACATTTCTTCACAATAGAGCAGTTGAATGAAGGCCTTAGAGACTTTGTGACACACATGGAAGTTGATGATCTAACTAAATTAGCTACTAAGAATAAGACTGAATCTCAGAACAGCTACCATCATACCCATAAAGAGCAGAGGGATCACAAGGAAATAGGTTCCTACTTCACCAAAGAATTAAAATCTGGCGAGAATAAAAACTCAATTAAAGCCTACAAGGAAGATTTTCAACTGTGTATACTGTGACAAAGAACATTCAACTAGTGGCTGTGAGGTATATGCTACAGTAGCAGGAAGAAGAGCTCGACTGGTAGACCTCGGAAGGTGTCCAAGATGTCTTAGCTCCAACCATGAATTGTCTAGTTGTTCCACTGACATACGGCTGTGTAAAAGATGCAAAAAAGGAAATCATCATACGGCTTTGTGCTGTGTAGATAAGGTGAAATTTTCGAGTACATCAGAAAGTATGAAACAAACAAGTAAGAAAGAAACTACACAACAAACTGTGGTGTCTGTCAAGGGAAAACGTCAATCCAATGCCACAGCTTTACCTACTGCCACAGTACTCCTCAGTGATTCCAACAGAAACATTCAAACCACCTCAGAAGCAAGAGCTTTCTTTGATCAGGGATCTCAGTGTACCTTCATTAAACGAAGTCTGGTTGAGAAATTGAACCTGTCACTCTTCGGCAAGAAGCAACTATCAGTGTCAGGTTTCCTACAGACAAAGGAGTATGAAGACTATGACTTGGTTAGAGTAGTGATGAAGTTGGGGAATAGACGAAAGCGAATCACTGCTGTAGTCATGAACAATCATCCCGATTGAATCTCCGTTCCTGGTCTATCTAAAGCTACCACTAAACTGAGTAGACAAGGAGTTAAGATGGCTGATAAACATTTGCACAGCGATATAATTGAAGGAATTGAAGTAGTTATTGGTGGTGACTACTATGGAGATTACATATATGGACTTACTACAAAAGGCAGCTCTCAACCCTCCAACTATCGTCCATTCTCATAATCTGCTCTCAGATCGCCAGTATGGCTTCCTTAAGGGTCACTGGTGATATATCGAAAGCCTTCGAATTTCTAAACTACGCCTTAGGGGGTTCTTTGGCCCTGTCACTCTTTCAACTATGGGGGAGGCACTCGCTATAGGCAGTTATGCCTTTTGCCTCTCTCAATCACATAGAAAAAAAAAAAAAAAAAAAAAAAAAAAAAAACATGTGCCAAAGTTCTGGAGGTCACCTAATATATGGTAAAATTCCAAGTGATGAAGTCAGTAACTCACAACAGATGCTGTAGTAGCCAGATTGTGTGCAGAACTTTCTCCAACAGAAATGAGCTGTATAATGGAGGAAGAACAATTGCCAGTCCACAAGTTATGGGATCTGGACACTATCAACATAAACCCTAGTGAACCACCACCTGAAGATTGCATAGCTTACAGAAATTATGTTGATACTGTTCAATAGCATGATCACCAATATTGGGTCAGACTACCCTGGAAAGTTGATAGTCCATCCTTGCCAAACAATTATGGCATGGCTATAGGACAGCTGAAGAGTCTAACCCAGAAGTTAATGGAGGAAGATAATCTCTTAGACTATGATAAACTTATACGAGCACAGCGGGAAAATGATTTCATTGAAAAGGTTGACTCTGCAGTGATCAGTGAATGTACCCATTACCTACCTCACCACGGTGTTAAGAAGGACAGTGTGACAACACCCTTACACATAGTGTTCAATTGTAGTGCAAAGAGGAAAGGTAGTACTTCACTTAATGACTGTCTGATGAGCGGACCCTCTCTCACTGAAAAGTTAGGGGATACATTGTTGTTGTTCAGACAGAACAAACTAGCTTACACTGCAGATATAAGTAAAGCATTTTTGAGAGTAGGTCTACAAGAATGTGATGGAGATTACACCAGATTCTTGTGGTACCACAACCTACCTAGTGATGAACCTCGGATAGCTACATACCGATTCAAATCCGTTTTGTTTGGTGCTACAAGTAGTCCATTTCTTCAAGCTACTCTGGATACACATTTAAAGAATTCAAAAAATATCTACAAGGACATATCAGGAAGAACTTCTATGTTGATAACTTTCAGGGGACAACTCACAGGAAAGAAGAACTCCTGAAGATCTATGAAAACGCCAATACTGAAATGTGAAAAGCAAACATGCCTTTGAGAATGTGGGCTACAAATGATCCTGGACTAAAACACAGAATAGAAATGGATTTTCCTGATTATAAAGTTCCCACCAACATAAGATTCTGGGTTTGTGCTGGGATGTGGAACAGGATACTTTGAGTGTAAAGTGTCCTAGTATCATGCCAGTACGATCACCCCTAACAAAGAGGAACGTTTGTCCTTGGTTTCGACAGCCTTTGATCCATTAGGTATATTAACTCCCATCACCATCAAAGGAAAACTGTTAATCAGAGAAGCTTGGAAGATAAAAGTAGGTTGGAATGAAGAGTTGCCTATAACATTCTATAATGATTGGGTGAAACTAGAGGAAGAATGGAAGGAACTAAATTATTTCAAGATACCTCTTATGATTGCAGAGGTGAATACAGAGTTGACCTGCATGTGTTTTGTGATGCTTCCACGTTAGCATATGGAGCAGTTGCTTATCTAGTTAGTACAGAGAAGAGTGTCCTAGTAGCATCCAAAGCTAGAGTTGCTCCTACGAAGGAAAGAACCGTACCACAAATGGAATTAACTGCCTTACAAGTAGGCACTCATTTAGCTCACTATAAATCTAGTACTCTGACTGACATAAAGATTACCAACACATACATTTGGTCAGACAACGAAGCAGCTTTGCAGTGGGTTAAAAATGACTCTAGTAAAATTCCTTGGTTAAAAATGACTCTAGTAAAATTCCTTATGTTAAAAATAGGGTCAATGACATCAAAGAACTTGCTTCACGATACCATTTCCAACATGTCTCTACAAAGGACAATCTTGCAGATTTACTATCCAAAGGAATGCCTAGCACTAAAATGAAAAAATTTCCGCTGTGGTTTCATGGACTTTCTTGGTTATGTAATTCAGATGAGTGGCCAACCAGAAAGGAAGGAGTGTTCAGCATTAATTCAACCGTAACTGAAGACAAACTCATCGAAACTTCACTCTTTGATGCAAGTAAATTTTCATCCTTGACAAAGATGGTTAACAAAACTAATTATGTATCCAAATTTCTCAAAGCAATGAAACCTGATCTAAAAGAACAATCTGGGCTACAGTATTGGGTCAGAAATGTCCAGAGGGAATGCTATAAGGACGAGTTTGATTATCTTGCTCAAGGATATAAAAGAGAGACCAAATCATATGGGTTGGTAAAGGATTTGGGCCTCTTCCTGGACAACCTCAAATTAATACGATGCAGAGGGAGATTACAGGACAGTGAACTAGAAGCTGACTAAAAATTTCCAGTTCTTCCTCGAAAATCTTGGCTCACTTCACATTTGGTCAATTAAACGCACAAGAATCTTCTGCATGGTGGGGTTGCAGACACGCTAGCAGAACTAAGAACACAATACTGGATACCAAAAGGTCGACAAGTTGTGAAATGTTTGCTAAAGAAATGCGTAGTATGCAAAGTAATTGAGGGAAGAACCTTGAAACAGCCGGGCCCACCTCCTCTACCAAAGGAGAGAGTTGTCCATATTGAACCTTTTTATACAGTTGGTATTGATTATACTGGAGGCATAACTCTCTCTGATACTGAAGATGGAAATCCAAGGAAATATTACATCTCTCTCTTTACTTGCGCTACCACCCGAGCAGTACACCTAGAATTGGCGAAGGATATGTCCGCCATGACTTTCTTACAGTTGTTTAGAAGGTTTGTTGCAAGGAGACCATGTCCTAAAACTATAGTCTCTGATAATGGGTCAAATTTGGTATCTACTTCCAATTTCTTCAAAGAACTCTACAATGATCCAAATGTAAGGAACCATCTTGAAACGAGAGCTATTGAGTGGAAGTTCATAGCCCCAGGAGCTCCATGGATGGGGGGGTTCTATGAAAGATTGATCGATGTAGTTAAAAATTGCCTTCGGAAAGTACTCTACAAAAGTAAAGTGACTGAAGATGAACTGAGAACAGTCCTTGCTGAAGTGGAATTGAGAGTAAATAACAGGCCTTTAACCTACATAGAGGATGATATAAATCACATTACTCCTATAACGCCATCCCAGTTGTTATATGGTCGTCGATTAAGAACAATGCCAATTGATGTAGAGAACAAAGATGAAGATCCTGACTATGTAACTGTACGGTCCTCAGAACTTCAAGACAGTTACAAACGCTTGAATAAGATTATGAAACGATGGGAAGATGTCTGGAGGAAAGAATATTTGACGTCGCTTCGTGAAAGGTTCTATGGGGCTCAAAACCCATCTCAAGAGATAAAGCTGAAAGTCTGAGATGTGGTGATTATTGAGGCAGATGGTCCTCGAATATCGTGGCCATTGGGCAAGATCACAAAAATGTTTCCTGACAGCAATAATGTCATTCGGAAGGTCGAGGTTGTGATGCTCCTGCATAGTAGCCACGTGCGGGCATGCGCGAGGGTCGGCTGGCCAGCCGTTTAGAAACCGGCTGGCGGCAGCCGGCCGGCTGGCTTTTCCTTAGTATATATCCTACGACAATGTAACTAATGTCTCGGATATTCTTATGTTGTTTCACAGCTTGAAGCTGCCCTTATTCTTAACCAACGCATCTTAGTATATTTTATTCTCAATAGTTGATTGTTTCATTATTATATATAAGATGTAAGTCTAGTGAGAGCGGGAGAGAGAGACCGGCTGGGGGACGTTGCTTCGCGCGGGCGCGGAGAGACTAGCTTGGGACGAGCCTGATTGTTGCCAATTAATCGCAACGTTAGACTTAGTTTCGACTCACGCAAGGGGTAGACGATTTTGACCCGGCAACGGTGTTGAGTGTTGCCAAGCATGGGATGTATTTCGCATGCCTAGGGTGGGGTCCAGACAGATTCAAGACTCAGAGCTCACCTCACTGTCGTACCCTTCGGACCCCCTTGATATCTATCCCTCTCAACCCCACTTAGAAACTTTCTCTCTTACTTTGTATACCTTCTTTCCACTACTTCACCAATCTATTTAATTATCTCATCCCCTTATATCTATTATTGTATTAACGACTAGCTCTCAGATAACTAGATAGGATTTTGGGCCTTATGCAGAGATTTAATTGTTAATGAGACCTAGGAAGCTTTTTTGCTGTCTCATATTTGGTGGTTTCATGCTTGCTAGTGTGTTCTTGTGGCAGGTGAGCCGGGGCTAGACCGGAGGGGAGTTTTTGTTTGCGATCCTTGAAATAAAGTCTGCTGGTGCGAGTCCTGTGGACCTGCACGACTTTACTAGGATACCCGTGGGAGTCTGGGGGCATTTTCTTGTCTGTGTGTCTAGTGTTGTGTTGTGTGAGGGCCCTTGCCTAGTCCACTCAGCACTGCGCTAGCACGTCTTGCGTTTGTTTTAGGGTCGCCAGGGGAGAGTCAGATACTTGGGATCTGAGTCTCTCAAGAGAGCACCCTTTCAATTAGAGTAATTTGGCGCACAGACTTGGGAACGTCCTTAGGCTAGAGCAGGTGGCTCAGCCCGGGTATCCGAAGCCTATATCCTTCCGGCTAGACCTCTGCCACCTGGCAGATTAACAGCTAGTGGTTTATTATATCTGTATGCTTGTTATTGTGCCACAGTTTACCGTCTTTGTGAGCATTGTGAGTCAGGGTGTGGCTTAGAGACTCTGTCCGAGCAGGCTTGCCTGACTAAGAGTGAGAAGCACACCTGTATGTGGTTATGTTGCGAGTTGCTGCCTTTATTTAATTATACCTATGCCATTATACACTGTATGGCCTATCACTAGTATTTATTCCTGCTTATGAGTTAAGAGTTCTCTAAATCCGTAACTTACTTTCTTTGCTAAGCATCAGATCCTACAGTAGCCGCATGCAGTTTAGAAACCTGCATCTTGTCTACCTGTACGATGTTTTGAGGACGGTTTGATTTCACCTTCTTTCACGCAGGGGTTTGTTTGTTTTGTTTGTTTTGTAGATGTTTAGGTGACAATCACCACGGTCGATCTGGGGATCCGCCGCTGATGAGCTTGGCCTGGAATCTTTACGACTCTGTACAGGACTGAACATGCCATTTTTATCGGCAATAGCTCAGAGAAGAGTGTTGAGAGGGGAGAAGGGGTGTTGGAGAGAGAGGAAGGTGTTGGAGTGGCTTTGTTATGTGTGTTTTGTCTGTATACGTCGTCAGGATGTCCCCTGACTGGGTGCAAGCATGTGAAACATGCTAGGACGTACTACCGCACCCACTAAATGTCCGCCGTGGCAGGGATTCGATCCCGGGTCTTTCAGATTCACACGCGAGCGTGCTCCCCACTTGACCACCACGGGGTGATTAGTTGTATTAATTAACGTAACGTTAAATGTACTTTCTTCTAGTTTGTTATTAAATTGTTTCTGCAATTTAATTCCGTTATCTATCTTTTCCTTGAAGCTTTAAGTCAACTTAATTGTGTGATCTTTTATATAGCCTGCTTGACTATCAGCAGTCTATAGTGCGTGCACCCTGTAACCGAGTCATAGGATACCTTGTTGTCCAGGCAGGATTCTTGACGGTTTAGGGTAGTTTGTTGCCTGGGTTTATAGATAAGGGTTGGATCTAGCGTTTTCCGTTGTTGCTTGTTGCCGCATACCTAGTCCAATAGAAAGAGCCCAGTGTTTATATATCCCAGGACGTAACAAGGTGTTCTCGAGAGGAGGAAAATACCTTCGGACTTTGGATAAACTAATTCCATTGGAACTGCACTGTAATGAAGACCTAGAAGAACCTAAAGAAGTGGTAGACGCCTGCAGGCAGCCTGTGCGTCAAGCTCAACAGTTAGCAAGGGGAGCAATACGGAAATTGATAGATTCTAATCTTGTCTGAGGACTTATTTTGTACAAAATGTATATATTAATGCTGATGGCTATATAGGTTAGATTAAGTAATCAGTAAAACTATTACATACTTTATTGCACATTCTTCTTTCTTCTTTCGTTTCTTTTAATATATTTTTCCCTCTCGCCGGAGGATGTCAAAATTTCTGACATTAATAGGCGAAACACGATAAATATCCGACTGAAATAAAATGCTACTCCTTTAACTTTCATAAGGAGAGGATTCCTTAGGGAGGGATATTACATCGAATACGTTTTTCCATAATGTAAAGGATCGAATGATTGAGACAAATCGTAAAGAACCTTAAAGTATTGGAATAAAGCATCCTATAAAAACATAATAACACGGAGTGAATATTTTTAACTTCGGAACAATTAGAATTACTCTAGATTATAATAGCAAATGAAACATCGAAACATAAAACATACTGAACCGACGACTCATAGGTAAATTACGATTGCTTCGAGACGATCGGAATTATATAATTAACAAAATTATGTTTCGAGTTTCACAACAACAATAATCTCTAAAATTGAGTGAAAGGTATAGAAAAACGAAGTGATATAATGTTCGTTTTGGACAGGATACCGACAGTAACAATCTAACCTTCACTGTGAGCGGAATAAGTGTTCACGGGATAATACTGCAAGTAATTCTTCAGTGTACACGCCAAATCACGAGTTCTGGGCGGCGTTTATGTACCTGAAAACGGCTAATAAGTCTTTGTTCGCCTTTGATATTCTTATGTGTTTAAAGACAAACGAGGTGAGACCGTCCATTTACTTAGCTTTATTGGCCAATAAGTTCGTGTAGGACGATAATCTGAAATTCTACGATTGGGATCGCATTATATTAAGTAATACGTTCTCGTTATGACGCAAACCTTCTATAAAGCAAAGTGGCTTGACCAAATAACAAACCGCTGCTCAACTTCTTTCAAATTCGCTCACCGATAAACCCTCATTCAAGTAAGATCCTTCCTATGTTGGCCTTCTTTTGTTCATATTGTTATCTCCATTAGTTGAGTTCTTTATGAACATAAGCAGGTTAATATCATGTCTCACAGAGCATTATAAATCTGTGTGGTCCTTCGATATTAAACTTTTAGACCTAGAGAAATTGTGGGACGGGTAATATTCGAAGGTAAGTGATTTGGATAGGTCGGTCTCGGGTAGGGGTAGGGATGGGGATGGAGGTTGAGGGGGTGAGGGGGAAGGAATGTTTATGGATGCCAATTTATCGGTTTATTACTTACAAAATATCCATGCAGCATTTGCCTTATATGCAGCTCACAACGACATTTAAATACTAAAACAGATTTTGCTCTAGAAGAATATTAAACCTCGGAATGCGAAATTATACAAATACAAATTCCACTAAATCCATAGCTTACAATAAGACTTGGACTCTTGGATTGAGAGAGTGGTGGGTGGCAGGGAGAGTACTAGTGACGTCATCGGTTAGTTTTAGCATTTACATCGAAGTGGGTGGACGTATCAGCGTTAACTCTTCGCATTTTACCGCATATAAGGTTCGTATAACGGCATGTTCGAGTATATATTGGCATTATGGATGTGTTCTCACAATATATTAATGCTAAGGTCATCATACGCATAATTTACTGTATACAGTAGGTCATAATACAAGTAAACGATGGACTCAATCCTGCAGTGCCGTTTTCTGTTTACTAAGGCCATCATAATATCGTCTAACACTCTAAATAGTACTTGCAGGAATATCGTTGACTTCCAGGCGCTCAAGTAGTGTTAGGATATGTCTTTAATATTGGCAATGTGTGACTGAGTGTTGGTGGTTGTACAGGGAAACATAGTCATGATTTTGTTAAGTAAACTAACAAACGAGGTGAATATCTATTACCGTACTTTACACCACTCCCTTTTTATATTTTCATCTTCCCTCTCCTTTCCTCTACCTCCCTCGACTCTACTCCCACCACCATCGCTTTCGTTTCCTCTTCGTCGCTCATCTCTCCTATGCCCCTCCCCTCCCCAACCCCCTTTCCTGTCTCCTCTCCTTTCCTAAACCTCCTCCCCAACCCAACCACTACCCTTGCATGTATTTTAGATATGTCTTTATTATAATACCGTATATACTAAACTTAGGTAGTGTTAAAAATGATCTTCAATATCAATGTAGTATTTATCTAACTATATATGTAATGACATAGTTTAAGCTAGAATTACTGTAGGGTGAAGATTACGTATGCACCTTCGCCCTTTTGAGATTGTAACATTTGTACTTTTCTCAATAAAACAATAAAATAAAATAAAATAAAATATCCTTTCCATCTCTTTGTCTTGTCGTCTATCTTCTCTCCCCTCCCTTCTCTTTCCTTCCTCGATAGCCTGGCGCCTTTCCTCGCTTTTCTCTTCGTCTCTCTTCTTTCCTTTCCCCAGTTCTACCATGCCTCCCAGGTTGGTGGCAATTCTGGTTCGCCTCCACATTGGACATTCCAGGCTCACAAACTATTTTGTGATGTGTGGGGGTGTAAAGCCGTTCTGGTTAATGTCTGGGTCTCCTGACTGTCAGACACTTAATGTTTATTTGTAAGGGGGCAGAAGCAGGGGTACTAATTACCGAAACTACCACTATTTTGTTCGCAATATTTGAAGGCTATTATAGAATAAGAATTTTGCTAAGATCATATTTAAATTTGTTTCAACTACCAGAAATGCATTTGATGTGCACTATATAAAGCACTGGAAAAACAGAAAAAGTCTCCCTATAACTCTCCCATTGACGGCAGTAACCCTTATTATGCCTCTGATAAACCTACACCTTCACTACCCCTGTTTTGTCGATATTCTGTTGCTCCTAATATGTCAATATTATTTGTAGTAGACTTAGTATGGTTCGATAATGCTCGAAAATGTATATTTGACTCGAAATAGATACATTTTAGTATTAAAAATCTTCACTAGAGCGAGACTCGTCCGCCGCGGTTTGAAGACTGTACCCCCGAAACTCCGCTTTAAGTAAACTTATTTTCTGTCGACGCACGATCTCTGAAGGTGTTTTTCGCTCTTCTGCAGTAATTTTTAGTGATTTTTTTTTGTCTTCTACATCATTATTAATTTATAACGGCAAAGGTTTGTGGGCAGCAGCCCTAGGTTAGGCTAGGTTGTTAGGTTAGGTTAATGACAGTATTGTCATCAGATGAGGTGGGTGATTGGTTTGTTTACGTTACGCGGCGTCCGCCGCGGTCCGCGAGTGTCTGCCTCACCGACTCTATCAATGGAATCATTAACCCTTTCAATACCAGCAATGGCAGAGAGCCGTCGGTAGATAAATCACTCCCAAGTCCCAGCGACGGCTGCCAACCGTCGGTAATATACAATCCTTGTAACTGTCCGTATCAGGCAGTACCTGGTACCACGAAATTTGAGCACTGTTTTAAGACCTTGGCAACACTCCTCAGCTTATATCCAACCCCCACATGCTGGGAGAGGCAGTATTCCTCCATCTTTTGAGGTGGGAGGTTGTTATATCTTGCCTCTGAAGCCATTTTGGCCACATTTCTTGGGAATGTTGGGTACATTTATGCTAGAACCCTATGGTACAGTAGGGGTTTCTAACATGGCAACCTAACCTAACTTGGGGGCTGCTTTCCCCAGACTCCCACAATTCGAACATCAGTTGGGCTTCCTGAATACGGTAAGACTAAAAAAGACTAGCTTTCGATAGGAAAATAATGAACAAATAAGGGGGCAAAAGTTGTGTTATCGGGCATATCCCCTACCTCTGACCGGGTATATCCTAGTGTTTACTATACCCCTTTGAAAGGACATAGCCTAACCTAACAACCTTACCTACCTATCCTAGTATTATGGGTGGGGGCTGCCGCCCCCTAACCCCCCGCTGTTTCACAAAGACTAAGGCGAGTGAGTCACGCTCACGAAAGTTATTGGGTGAATCACACTTTTACAGTAGGTACCATATATTTTTCGGATGCTGAGACATAAATTGCAATTACTTTTAGGTCTTAGATATTGTATATCATCCATATAATTCAAAGTCCTAGCTGTGGTGCACAAAACCTATATTGTCTGTTTTTTGTGCATATATTTTAGCTTCTTACCTATTACCTATTTCCTATATTTTAGCTTAATACCTATTACCTATTGCCTATATTTTAGCTTAATACCTATTACCTATTACCTATATTTTAGCTTAATACCTATTACCTATATTTTAGCTTAATACCTATTACCTATATTTTAGCTTAATACCTATTACCTATATTTTAGCTTAATACCTATTACCTATATTTTAGCTTAATACCTATTACCTATATTTTAGCTTAATACCTATTACCTATTCCCTATATTTTAGCTTCATACCTATTGTTGTGGGACCATGATTTCTATGAACCAATCTCCTCTTGGCCTGCACGTCCCCGACCACCACCCCTGCCATTCTCCTTCTCCCCTCCCCCTCCATCACATCCTCCCCACCACCACTCTTCCTCACGGGCACTTTTCTTCTTTGCATTATGTACAGTCAACATAACAGCATAACCATTTAACTGTACATCAGCAATACAAATGCATTAGTACATCCATTATACTTCACATATTGGCTATAACAGTTCAAATATTAATTTGGGTGTAACGTTACTAGTGTACAGTCACTCATAAACGTGTGTGTGTACACTGTACAGTCATAACCATGAATATTGAAACTCCTCTTACTAATAATAAGGCAGTGAACATTAACTATTGAACCCCAGTAATAGGATATGTGTGGTTCCAGGAGCTGATCAAAATAGTATGTTAGTGTATCATAGTTCTGACTCAAAAAGTTGTTCAGCAATTCCTGTCCAAAACTGTGTGTGCGCCAATTTATGAATGTAATTAAGTATGCATTAAATATATAACTGTAATCACAATTCAACAAATAAGCAATATAAATAACTCCCAATGGCTGTATCTGCAAGTCTGCCCCGCGCTGTCAGACTTTCACTTTCACTCTGCCTGCATCAGCTGACCCCCCCCCCCCCTCCCCCTCTCCACCACCACCCCATTCTCATTCACACAAACACACACAAACTCTCTCTCTCATATAATTTCGCTGTGATCTTAGAACTATTTATGATTAATCCTGTAACCTTCTTCCTTGATAACTAGGAGTAACCTACTAGAGTGGAGCAGGAAGAGGAAGAAGAATACTGACTTGATGAGGTTAGTTGGATCGCTTCAAGGTTTGGACAGAGACAAGGTACAGGGACCAGAAACAGAGGATAGTGCTAGTAGTAAGATTGGTATGAGTTTCTCTGTTGCGGTTTAGGGTTATCATACAACCGTCCATACTTATAAACTCTGGTGGTTAAAGGGAGTCTGGAACCCATTACATAGTATGGTAATAGTAGTAGTTAACACTCCACGCCTAGTTAACACTTAAAGAGCGGGGCCCGACTTAAGTCTGTATCCAAAAAGGAGCAAGTTAGGAGCATTATTAAGGCTTTTAAAGGGTTAAATAGAGTGCAAATGGCCGGGAGCACAGCAGGCCACACGGCCGACACCCAGGGCTTACCGCCGCCCACTAACTCACCCTCCCTGTGCTCTCGTGAGGCCGGCAGTGTAGCCAGTAGTGAGCGTAGCTGGGAAAAATCTACCGCTATACGCTAAACTCCCATGTTACTGGTACCACTGTATGAGAACCAGGAGTGCTACGTAGCTCGTTCTGGTCTCATTTTGAAGCTTTTAGCGCCTAGTTTTTTGTTGAATAAATTTCTTTTCATGCAGATACTTTATTTATCATTCAAGAGGGCCTGAATATGCCCAAATAAGCCCAAAAACCCCCGCTAGACAAGGGTTAAAGAAGCGCTTACAAAATATCATAAGAGCAACACATCCTACTTATAGTGTGGTTTGTTTGTAGGTGCATTTCAAAGTTTTAGAAGTTTTTAGCAACGTTTATTATTGTCAAATCATATTTGGGTGTGTTTCGGGTGTGTTTTACACTCTCCTGCAGGTTTTGTTCTGTAATTTTACATCTCTAATTTCCGTCCAATACTAGCGGGGATCTGGGGACGACAGCCCCCAGGTTAGGTAACGTTGTCTGTTTAGGTTAACACCTTACGACCGGCCTATGCGGTTTATTTATATGTACCGCCCAGCGGGGTGTTTTTAGCCAAAATAGGGCTGTTTACGTGATCATTTTCATGCCTAAATAAGACTCAGAACGTAAAACAAGTACCTATCCCTGAAAGGGCATAAACAGAGCTTTCGAATGACACCATAACGATCCTTTTATGATGGCTAGTTTTCTTGCAATAACCGTGCAACGCGAGTGCAAAAAGCATGTAATTCGGTACTTTCCCCATATAATTCAGTATGTAGCGAGTGAGAGAGGGAGGAGGGAGCTGAGATTCATGTCAGTAGGTTCGCCGCGGTGGTCTGGAGCAGTCATACGCTCGCTAGTCTCCTGCCACCACTTGTCTCTCTCTCTCAGCAACATTACGTGCTGAAATTGCCACTCGACCTATGTCGAGCGCCGCCACATAGTCCAGCTTTATTTAACTCGACTTATGTGGTGAGCCGCTAATTAAGGGTTAAAGACAATATTGTCATCAGAGGAAGCAGGTGCGTTTGTTTACTTCTGCCTCGAGTGCCTGACTCGTATTTTCAATGGAAGAAGTAATCTAACATGCCAACCTTGTCTAATCTGAGGTCTACGACCCTCCGACCCCTACTATCCGCGCATGAGTAATAGGGCTTAATGAATAACTCCAATTAACCCTCGGGACCCGGGCTGCCTGTTAGGACGGTCGCCCGTACCCGGGCGAAATGGCCAAACAAACTTCTAGGCCTAGGCTACCGTATCTTTGTTTATTTTAACTGCTAGAAATTTTCCACGCATCCCTAAACTTAGCGAGGTTTCCAATCTGTAAGCTGGCATTAAGTAGAGCTCTCTAAGTCATCTGGTTCAGTTGTGATGACGATTTTAGTAGAGAGCATTTTCAGGCGATGTTAGCAATACGACGATCTTTTCACTAATGAAACTAAGACATACAGACTTACAATAACAACCGAGTCTTCTCCTTCTTGTTTTCGGAGATGCGGTGACGAAGCGACCGACTTTGTTTACATTCGTCCGACGCACGGTGTTCGGATCAAGCTTGCAAGCTTACTGTCTGTCAGAAGGATGCCCGGGTACATGCCCTTCTGCAGCGGTGTCCTTCTACAAGGACGCCTGGGTAGGAAGTGTTAAACAAAATGGTTCTCAAATAAAATAACAAAATCGTGTACATAAACATATTTTGCACAGAATTGTTGTCGGACATCTGATCTTTATTGTTGTAATATTGTTTGAAAATTGAACATATTGTTAGAACTATTAACACTTGAAACGCTTTCGCAAATATATAATAATCTAAGTAGGATGGGTTGGTCTTTTGGTATTTTGTAAGCATTTCTTTGAATAGGCACAGAATGCTATTGCTACTATTACCAATGTACAATTGACAAGACATGAATCTTGGCCAATACCTTGTAGAAAACTGGGTGTGGTTAACCACCATTACAAGTTAATTTATAGTATTCATGTAAATAAATGGTCTTGTCCTATTTACGCATTATTCAACTCTGAAACTCACCTTCGTAAATATATAGACAGAGTGCTCCACCCAAAGTGCGATTCTGTTCTCGCATCATAATGGCAGCGTTTATGGCAGCATTGATCAGAGCTGCCTCACTTGTCAGGCTTTTTAAATTCAAGATGAGACTGTAAGGTCTGATCCCACATCTTTCTTGGTATGCCCCTTGGTGCAGCTCCCTCTATGTTCACGGACTTGCAGCTTATTCAGTTTTCACCCAACTTAGTTGATCCATCCATCCTCTCCACATGTACAAACCATCCAAGCCTGCTTGTACACATCTCCTAAGAAAAACTCTTGAAACTAAACCGTGTCCTGAGCTTTTCACTAGGTATCTTATCTTGCAGTTTGGTCCCACATATCCATCTCGCCATTCTCATCTTGTAACGTTCCATTCTGTTATCATCTGCTACGACAGGATACATTTCTGAAGGACCTGTAATTGTGCTTCCAACATTTGAACGGTGCACCTTTCCATTTAAGGTCAATAATGGCAGCATTTCTCTGAACTTTCCCCAGCCGCCATCAAATTATGGTGATAGTGATGGCCTCGGCCCCACCACCGGCAGAGATGGTATATAAACTTGCCCTCCATCTCCAGTGACTCATTGCCAAAGTCAACACTCTGGAGCCGGTCATTGAGCACAAGCTCACTTTTGCATAGTTTTGCATTCACATTGTCCGGTTGAGCACACCCAGTTTCTGGGAAGCTGTTTTAGCCAGAGTGGTAATATGATCTTTCCAAGAGAGATCAGAAGAAAAAGAGACCCCGAGAATATTCAGAGAAAATTAAGGGTTAATTTGTATGTTGTTGAAGAGTAGGTTATAGTTTTCTGGAAGGGGTCAACGAGTAGACAAATGGAGAAATTATGTTTTGGAAGCATTGAAAGTAAAAATGTTTTCTCTGCCTCATTTGGAATGCATAGTGCATGGTTGTGCGAATGTAATGTTTGTAAAGTATGGACAGTGCTTCCTTTTGTTGGCCGAAGTTCTTGCTTGTGAAAGTTCTGAGGGCATATATTTTTTGTAAGGCTATGGGTGTTTGTGTTTTGTATATGGGGAGTGAATAACTTGCATGTGTCATAAGCTAGGCCATGTACTTCAGTGTTTTGGTTGAGGGGGCATGGTTCGTTGAGTAGTGTGGCATGTGGTTGAAGGCGTGATTCATGTCTTTCTGGAGTAAGCAAAATTATCAAGGAGTTTTGAGGTGAGACTGTCATGCAGGTTTGTTGGAGTCATTGTGCCAGTGTTGGTGAGAAGACTGCTCCATGAGGGAAGCTGTTGGGTAGTGTACATATTTTGGATGCGCGTTTGTTGTAGGTATCTATGTCTGCAGGAGATGAAGTTTGTAAGCAATTTCTTGTCATTGTTCTGTAGTGTGGTGCTTAGCCCGTACTGTACCATAGGATACAGTAATAAAAGTCCCCAGCAGTCTCAAGCAATGTGGCAAAAAGGGCAGGAGAGACTATCTATCCACCTCCAAAGATGAGGCAACACTGGCTCTGTCGCCCTTCAGTGGGTCTCATAAGCTGAGAAGTGTTGCCAACACGGGAGCAGCGCTCAATAGGTTGTGGTAACTGGTACAGGGTTGTACAGGCAGTTACAAGGAAAGTACATTACTGACGGATATATACGTCGCTGGGACTGGGGAGTTCCTTATCTACGGACATATATATACTGCGCTGGGATTGGAGGGGTTGGTATTATTTATTTATTTTATTTTTTTATTTTTTTGCCAGACGCCGCAATTCCCGAGAAGGGGTGGCCATAAAGATTAGGTATTTGTCACGAATTGTTAGGTTAAGTTGCCCGGGCTTGACATCTACCAATAAAATGTTGACCGTGAGGATTCGATCCGCCGACCCTTTGATCAGCAGCCGACGCTCTACTGACTATGCCACGGCATTTGTATAAATGTGTGTCTAGGTACAGCATTGAAGGAATGCCTTGCTAATGTGTATGGCTGCCATTACTGTGCAAAAGGGTGGACTTGCTTGGAGATGGTAAGTAGAAGAGATATGGGTCTGTAGTTGGTTGGCTGGCTGGCTGGGAGCTTTCCTTGTTTGAGGATGGGGATAATGGTGTTATTTTTTCATATGTTTGGTATAGTGTTGCAGAGCCAAGAGTGGTTGAAAATGCCTGTTATGGCTTGTAGGGTGTTAGGGCCAAGGTGGTTTAGGTGAATGTTTGATATCTTCTCTATTCCAGTGGAATGAGAGTTGGTGAGTAATGTGATAATTCTTGCTACTTCAGCTGTTCTGGTTCTGTTTGTATGTATGGTACGTTTCTGACTGATTTTTTGCATTTTCTTTTAAGAGTATTTATGCATGCTGTTTATTGCAGGTGACTATGTTGCTTGCACTGAGCCTCCCCCCTAGTACTACACTCCTTGTCGCGGTATGGGGCTTCGGGACCGGCAACTGGAGCTTGACTGGGGATACTTATTGCCCTCTCCCCTCAAGCTTTCGTTGTTGGCTTGACTAATTTTGCATAGTTTTTCTTTCCTCTTTCTATGTTTTTTCCTCTTCTGTTCTTATTATGTCTCATCCTATTGTCCTTCGGACGGCCTATATCATATGCCACCCTGTCAGGCACTTCTTAGTTGGCCTGGCTAGGTTGTTGGCTCCTGACCTGATTTGACTTTTCGGCTGCTGGTGCGGTCGAACTGACTCAATTCCTATCAGTACTGCTTTTTTTGTTTGCATCTCACTGTGATTTGTTCTTCCTTAGTCCTGATGTCTCATTGTTCACTCTTGATTAGCCTACTTCTTTGTTAGTGCTGCAGTGTAGCAGTTCTTGCCTCATCCTTCGGCCCTGCCCTGTAAGAGTTCTGCTGTGGAACTCTTGTGGTTTGGCTGAACTGATAACATGGCAAGAAATGTCTGGGTGTCTTCATCTTCCTAGATTTGTTCACCGTCTGCCCTTTCCTATCTATTTCGTCTTGATTAGTTATCCATCTTGTTCTAATCATTCGGCCAGCCCTATGGGAGTTCTTTTGGGGAGCACAGTGATCTGGTTAAACAAATGTATTGCAAAAAGGTGCACGGAGCCTTTCATTGTGCGAGATGTCATGTCAGGGTGCGCCATAGTATTTTTTAATGATGTTCTGTGATTGATAGTTTCAAGGTTGTTTTCCAGTGCGTTGTTTACGGTTTTGTTTTTAGGTTGATTATTTTGCTTTATATTTGTATGCCTTATTTCTTATTGGGAAAGGGTTCTGTTCTGGTGAAGGATGACTCTTAGTTTGATAAAGTTGTGTGTTTATGGAGAAAAGTTTGGCATTAAGCATTTTCTGTATCCTTGTGGTATGTGTTTACCACTGGCTTCCTGTATGACTATGTTAACCCTTGTCTAGCGGGGGGTTTTGGGCTTATTTGGGCATATTCATGCCCTCCTTAATGATAAATCAAGTATCTGCATGAAAAGAAATTTATTCAGCAAAAAAATAGGCGCTAAAATCTTCAAAATGAGACCAGAACGAGATACGTAGCACTCGTGGTTCTCATACAGTGGTAGCAGTAACATGGGAGTTAAGCGTATTGCGGCATATTTTCCCCAGCTATGCTCACTACTGGCTACATTGCCGGCCTCTCGAGAACACAGGGAACATGAGTTAATGGGTGGCGGTAAGACCTGGGAGTCGGCTGTCTGGCCTGCTGCGCTCCCAGCCATTTGCACTTTATTTTAACCCTTTAAAAACTTTAATAATGCTCCTAACTTGCTGCAAATTGGAGGCGGACTTAAGTCCGGCCCCGATCTTTAAGGGTTAAGTTGTATAGTGGCCTGATTAAGTGAATCGTGCCAACCCAGCGTGCAGTCTCAACTTGTGTTCAATGTGTTGTGTGAAGAGGCTAGTTTGCATTTTTATGGTGTATTTTTTTTTTTTTGTAAATTTGGTGTGAGTGGGATGTAGTAACTGGTATATGATTTGGATTGGGAAGTGCTCAAAGGTAGGTCGTGTATTATGTCCAATGTGGTTCATATATGTAGTGTAAGAGTGTAGAATGAAAAATCAGGGAGTGTTGCCTGGTTTACAGCATTTGAGGAATGTCTGGTTGGCCTGCCTCTTAGGTTGGTAATGTTGAATGTGTGCAATTGATCTATAATGAATCTTCCTCTTGTGTCATTGTTGTGAGTCATGTGGTCTGGTTTGCGTTGAAATGTCTTTCTCCAGAGAGGTTTGGAAGAGTAGTGATGCTATGAAGTTGAGATGAATATTGTGTTGGGCATGATGTACATTAGGGGGTGATATGTAAGTGTTGACGGTGTTGTATGTGGTGTTGTGTAGTTTCATTTGAATGGATTTGAGTATTGTTATAGTGTGTGAGTTGCTTGCTGTGTAGTGTTAGAGAAGGGCATATTTTGTTCTGTATAACTGATACATGTACAGCTGTAGACAGGTGGAGTAGAGACAAGCTTTGGGCATCCTATCTTTATTTAGTCACTATCAAAAGTTAGTTTTATTTTTGTGGTCAATTAATGTTTGAAATAACTTCTAACGGCACCACAACAAATATGTAAATGTTTTAATTTACCTTAAAGCTAGTGACAAATAAATGAGAACATCCTTTACAGTCACATTTCCACCACTATATGTCTGTTTCATTTGTCTACAACTGTACATACATACATGACTTTATTACTGTATTCACCAATTCATTATCTTTTCGTTTACAGGAACAATGCTGTGTTTCTCCTTGTTCTGCTGAACCCATCAAGAAGTTAATTATAGAGTGATTGTTTATTGCGTGCCGTGCCGTAGAACAGAAAGTACAGTGAAAATATATTTATTATATATAAATAAGTGAAAATGTGCATACAAAACTAAACTAATTAATGCATATTAAACAAAAATTGTGATTGGTGTTTATATTACAATATACTCTATTAGATTATGTAAGAACATTTATGATGCCAGTATACATGATGGCTTCTGAAAATTATTATAAAACACAAGTAGTTTCTGGTTGGGCAAGAAAATAGCCAAAAACATTTTGATCTATGTACAGCCACTAACACTGATAGATATACCCACTGAATCCCCATCGAAGACAATATAAATTCTACAATGGATTTTTATAACTAAAATGCTTTAGAATTTGGCTTTAAAGGTTCAAAGACTCAAATGGGTATAACCTTATATGTGTTTACAACTGTACATACTGCTGTGCGTGCGTGCATTATTTCCAGTATTGAAGAAGTCTTCAGTCAAGAGTCTACCCAGAGAAGGTAGGTGCCTTATATATTTGGTATACTTTCGGTCTAATTCCATTACTTCCCTGTTCACTTCCCATCCTTTATCACAAACTTTCACTCTTCCTCTGAATGTTCCGTCTTGATTTGTGACCTAATCAAAATATCAACCATATATACAGTACATTTTACTGTATTAAGTCTATATTGCTGTTCCAACCATGAACTTCTTTTATTTGTTTATTTAAATATCGTTTCGTTGTTTTAAACAAACTCATTCCAACTTTTCTTCACTATGCTGCATAGGCCTACAGGATCTTTGCCTACAATAACATTGTTTTACTCCTACATTACATTCATATTAATATGTACCTTTCACCACTGCTTAATATTGTTCGTATTTGTATTGTGTGTGTGTGTGTGTGTGCGTGTGTGAATTATATATGTATGTGTGTGGGTGTGGTTATGAGTGTGCATATTGCATCCATGTATGTGTGTGTGTATCTACGTGTTTGTATGCAAGTGTGTATACTAAATGCATGTGTGTGCGTGCTAGACAGAGACTATGTACAGGTATGTGCCTGTGTACGCAAGTGTTGGTTCTTTAATATACTGTATAATATATACTCCTCTTGCCTCTCATATACACGCTCTGCTCCGCTATCTTACTTTTCTTGCTGTTATTTTGTGTACATTGTTCGCCATCCACTCCCAAAGACTTTCTTTAGGATGATTTGTTTGCACTAGTTCGTAAATCTTTGTTGCTCCCTTCATCTTTTTCTCTCAGCATTTCTTGGCCCCTGGTTATTCCTTGTCGTTGTAATTCTGCTGAGTTGGAATATATTATTATGTTAGGGTTTATTTACCTTTGGAATGTTGTTGACGTTCAGTTACCAAGACAGGGTTTTATGTTTGACGAATAATGTATTTACGTTCTCTCTCTCTCTCTCTCTCTCTCTCTCTCTCTCTCTCTCTCTCTCTCTCTCTCTCTCTCTCTCCACATTACTTTAATTATCCTTCTGTATTTATGTTCTGGCAGGATATATCGATTAACGTTCCCCTTGAGATATACAGTATAGTGAACGATCATTTATCAACCTTTTAGCTTGCGAATCAAGAAACATGGCTTTGTTTCCTCTTGTTTTGTGAAACATAGAGGCTGTGAAGTAAAAACTTTAATTGCAGGTTGATTAAGGAGAGCAAAGAACGGTGTGATTGACCTCACTGTCATTATCAAGTATCATTTGTTTTCCTATTTTCTCAGTTTTGTCACGGTTACTTTTGTTAGTACATCTGAAGTTTACGAAATACAGACTGAAAGAAGATTCAGTTTTAGCCTCATAGCCAGGACAATATTGCGTTTCTTCTTGCTTATGTAAATTAGTGGTTGTGAACCCAAGACTGTAATTCCGGTGACTTAATGTAGTGCGAAGGAAGATGTGAACTACCCGGGGAATATTTCATTATTTAGTAACATTATGTATTCATCTCCATGCACGCGGCACTCTAGAACACTAGTCTTGTGCTAGTATATTCTGAGGATCGGGTTTTCCGAGGCATCACTTACAGTACTTATTCATAGCATAACTCGTATGTATTTTACATAATTTATCATTATAAACGATGTAAGAGCGTTTTAATATGAAGTTCAAAATATTTATATAAATGCTCGGCCATTGTTACCATATACTGATTTGTTTTTGCTAGAACATACAGTATACTTTTCAAATTCATCTCTCTCTCTCTTTTTCTCTCCCTTTCTGATATTCCACTGACATTGCTATTTAATAAATCCTTGCAGTCTGGAAATATGCCTGATCAGTGGAAGCTAGCCAACGTAACACCGATATTCAAAAAAGGCAGCAAATCCCTACCCAGTAACTATTGTCCAATTAGCTTAACCTCAGTTGTATGTAAAACGTTAGAAACACTCCTAAGAGACAGACTCGTAAATCACTTAGAGGAAAATAACATACTTAAAGATACTGAACACGGCTTTCGTAAAAGACGTTCCTGTTTAACAAACCTCTTAGACTTCTTCCACGATATCCTCAACCTCTACGATGAGAGTAAAGCTGTAGATATTATATACCTTGCTTTTCAAAAGGCCTTTGACAAATTCCCCACAAACGTTTACTGCTAAAACTAAAAGCGCATGGAATACAAGATGGTGTGTTGAAATGGATAGAAATTGGCTCAGCGACAGAAAGCAAAGAGTAGTCATAAACGGTAAGGCATGTAAATGGACCAATGTAAGTAGTGGGGTACCCCAGGGATCGGTACTAGGACCAATTCTCTTTCTAATTTACATCAACGACATAGATGAGGGTCTCACCTGTACAATCTAAAAATTTGCTGACGATACAAAAATTGCAAATAGCGTACTCTCAAAAGAACAAGTTGACGATATGCAACACAATCTAGTTGGGTCCAAATTTGGCAAATGAGTTTCAATGCGAATAAATGTAAAGTACTACATATCGGATACCAAAATGAGAAAGCAAACTATTTGATGAATGGCACTCCGCTTAAGAATGTAAACGGAGATACCGATCTGGGAGTAACAATATCGAGTAATCTAAAACCGAGCCAACAATGTTCAGAAGTTCTTAAGAAGGCAAACAAAATAATTGGCTTTATAGGCAGGTCATTTGAGCATAAATCCAAAGACGTTATCCTAACCCTTTACAATTCCTTAGTCCGCCCTCTTCTGGAATACTGCGTTCAATCCTGGTGCCCTTATTACCAAAAAGATGTAGGGGAGGTGTGGTGGAGTGGTCTTGCCACTGGCCTGGTAATCCAAAGGTCCCGGGTTCAAATCCCGATGTATCAATGGGAAGATATTATTGGGATGGAATTTGTGCTTTACCTAGTATCCGTGCATTACCACAAGCCCACCAAAACGTCAATAAAATACCCTCATTGTTCCCTGATTAAATAGCACTGAATGAATATTCCCATATTCAAAATATGCTATAGGGGTGCAATGCCTGGTGAGTTATCTGCTCAACAGGTGGCGTTGTGTGTGTGTAAGTGTGAGAGTCCGAGTGTAGGGGATGAGACAGTGAAGCACAGGAACGAGGTGGCTTCAGAGATGGAGTCGTTTCGGGCCATGACTGAACACCGTGCCTCATGTGAAGGCAAGATGGCAGGTGCTCGTTGTACTCTATGTGCTTCACATGTCTCACTCCCTAGACTGGAACAAGACCTCACAGGCTTCACTGTTCATTGTAAAGCGGTGAATGTTAAGGCTCTCAGCCTATGCCCGAGAGGAAGTAAGTTGGAAAAAAAAAAAAAAAAGACCAGCTAGAACGAGTTCAACGTAGAGTTACCAAACTGATACCTAGCCTAAAGAACAAACCATACGAGGAGCGTCTTAGAGAATTAAATTATTTCCTTTAACCCAGCGCAGATTAAGAGGGGACTTAATTAAAGTGTTCAAAGGCATCGACAATATGAACTGTAGTAAGTACTTCACTATCGACCAATCTAATTACACGCGGGGAAACGGTTGCAAAATTATTGGTAAATCTTTTAACGCGCACGAAGCTAAGAATTTCTTCTTCAATCGAGTTGTCAACTCATGGAATGGGCTTCCCCGAGATGTCATAGACTGCAGCACCGTTGATTCATTTAAACTTCGCCTAGACAAATATCTCGCATCAAACCCGCGACTGACTGCGTTTGTAAATTAATTATTTTATTTTATCCTCCCATCAGTTACTAACCCATCTGTCTCCTACTAACTTCCTAATCCTGTCACGGACATTAGTTCCAGGGCAGTAGTTCCCTTTCCAATGTTCCCTTACCCACTCTAAACCACTGTTTGGACACTTGATCCTCGGTGTTTTGGAGGACAAGCAGCCTAGAAGGGTCACTAGACCTGTTGTTGCTTGATTTACTTTGTACTGCTTTGTACTCCTTTGTACTCCTTTGATACATGTTAAAATCACTATATTGAAATGGTTACAAATTCTTTTCATTCTTCCAGTTAACTTTTCCTTTATTTTATTTCACTTCTGGTACCAGATCAGCCGAGTATTAAAGCACAGGTTTTGTTCTTCACTTTGTGTATGTAAATTATTGGCTGTCGAGGAAAACTTGTAATTGTAGTGGCTTAGTGAAGGGCGGTGTCAGTCAGTCGGGGTTTGTTTCAGGATTGTTCTTTACGACTGGTTTCTGCAACTCGGCTAACCTTTAGTCATTTAACTAAAATAATCTGGGCGGGTGCCTAACTATTTTAAATTATTTACTTTACCCAAACTCACTCTCACTCTTTCGTCTCTCTCTTTCGTCTCTCTCTCTCTTTCGTCTCTCTCTCTTTCGTCTCTATCTCTCTCTCTTTCGTCTCTCTCTTTCGTCTCTCTCTCTCTTTCGTCTCTCTCTCTCTTTCGTCTCTCTCTCTCTTTCGTCTCTCTCTCTCTCTTTCGTCTCTCTCTCTCTCTTTCGTCTCTCTCTCTCTCTTTCGTCTCTCTCTCTCTCTTTCGTCTCTCTCTCTCTTTCGTCTCTCTCTCTTTCGTCTCTCTCTTTCGTCTCTCTCTCTTTCGTCTCTCTCTCTTTCGTCTCTCGTCTCTATCTCTCTCTCTCTATCTCTCTCTTTCGTCTCTCTCTCTTTTGTCTCTCTTTAGTCTCATCTCTCTTTCGTATATCGTCCCTCTTTCGTCTCTCCCTCTCTCTTTCGTCTCTCGTCTATCTCTCTCTCTCTCTCTCTCTCTCTCTCTCTCTCTCTCTCTCTCTCTCTCTCTCTCTCTCTCTCTCTCGTTGCTAATGATAGATTAAAATCCTCTCAAAATGACGAAGAACGGCTGAAATTTGTAGAGCTACGACGCAAAGCCAAAAAGTTAATTAAGCAAAGTAAAAAGCCCCTGGAGTTACATGTTGCGAATCAAAGTAAAACAAACTCGAAAGAATTCTAGTTATATCAGAAAGAGAAAAGTAGTTACTTCAACTGTTGGACCGTTAGTCGATGAAAACGGAGAATACACCAAAGACGAAGTATAAATGAGTAATGCCCTCAATATCTTCTTTGCATCAGTTTTTACAACAGAAGACCTCGGTGATATCCCTACACCATCGCCGATTCAGATTCATAATTCAGATGTTCTAAGCAATATCACCGTTACAGAGAGAGCAATATTGAATTGTTTAGATAAACTCAAGGTAAGTAAAACGTCTGGACCTGATACAATCTCGCCTAGAGTTCTAAAGGAAGTTAAGGATGAGCTCTCCAAACCACTGAAATTGCTATTCAATGAATCCTTGCAGTCTGGAACTATGCCTGATCAGTGGAAGCTAGCCAACGTAACACCACCGATATTAAAAAAAGGCAGCAAATCCCTACCCAGTAACTATCGTCCAATTAGCTTAACCTCCATTGTATGTAAAATGCTAGAAACGGTCAGATGAGACAGACTCTTAAATCACTTAGAGGCAAATAACTTACTTAAAGATACTCAACACGGCTTTCGTAAAAAACGTTCCTGTTTAACAAACCTCTTAGACTTCTTCCACGATATCTTCAACCTCTACGATGAGAGTAAAGCTGTAGATATTATATTCCTTGATTTTTAAAAGGCCTTTGACAAAGTTCCCCCACAAACGTTTACTGCTAAAATTAAAAGCGCATGGAATTCAAGACTGTGTGTTGAAATTGATAGAAAATTGGCTCGGCGACAGAAAGCAAAGAGTAGTCATAAACGGTAAGGCATGTAAATGGTCCAATGTAAGTAGCGGGGTACCCCAGGTATCGGTACTAGGACCAATTCTCTTTCTAATTTACATCAACGACATAGATGAGGGTTTCACCTGTACAATCTCAAAATTTGCTGACGATACAAAAATGCAAATAGCGTACTCTCAAAAGAACAAGTTGACGATATGCAACACAATCTAGATAAATTGTCATGTTTGGCCCAAATTTGTCAAATGAGTTTCAATGCGGATAAAATTATGTAAAGTACTACATATTGGATACCTAAATGAGAAAGCAAACTATTCGATGAATGGCACTCCGCTTAAGAATGTAAACAGAGAAACCGATCTGGGAGTAACAATATCGAGTAACCTAAAACCGAGTCCACAATGTTCAGAAGTTGTTAAGAAGGCAAACAAAATAATTGGCTTTATAGGCAGGTCATTTGTGCATAAATCCAAAGAAGGTATCCTAACCCTTTACAATTCCTTAGTCCGCCCTCTTCTGGAATACTGCGTTCAATCCTGATGCCCTTATTACCAAAAAGATATAAACAAGCTAGAACGAGTTCAACGTAGAGTTACCAAAATGTTACCTAGCCTGAAGAACAAACTATACGAAGAGCGTCTTAGAGAATTAAATCTATTTCCTTTAACCCAGCGCAGATTAAGAGGTAACTTAATTCAAGTTTTCAAAATCATCAAAGGCATCGACAATATGAACTGTAGTAAGTACTTCACTATCGACCAATCTAATTACATGCGGGGAAACTGTTGCAAAATTATTGGTAAATATTTTAACTCGCACGAATCTAATAATTTCTTCTTCAATCGAGTTGTCAACTTGTGGAATGGACTTCCCCGAAACATTATAGACTGCAGCACCGTTGATTCATTTAAACTCAGCATAGACAAATATCTCGCATCAAACCCCTGACTGCGTTTGTAAATGAATAACTTTATTTTATCCCCCCCTCAGTTACTAACTCATCTGTCCCCTACTAACTTCCTAATCCTGCCACGGACATTAGTTCCAGGGCAGTAGTTCCCTTTCCAATGTTCCCTTACCCACTCTAAACCACTGTTTGGACACTTGATCCTCAGTGTTTTGGAGGACAAGCAGCCTAGAAGGGTCACTAGACCTGTTGTTGCTTGATTTCCTTTGTACTCCTTTGTACCCCAACAATCACACTTAGGGTTAAATACACAAGAACTCTTCATCGGAGCCGAAGGATGACGTATATGACCGTGGCATAAACCACGTAACGTCTGACCGCAAGGTTTGTAGGGAACTGGTATAGATATTGCATGAGGAAGGCGATGTGAACAAGACAAAAGGAAAAAGACAAGATGGAAAAGGAAACTGAAACTGCTGGTGGAAAAATGAAATACAGGAAGGAAGAAGACATTTGAAACGGATATTGTGTGAGTTGTTGTGTAAGAGGCAGAAGTTGTAGTACTGAGAGTACTGGCTAGCATTATAGTTGTTGTGTAAGAGGCAGAAGTTGTAGTACTGAGAGGACTGGCTAGCATTATAGTTGTTGTGTAAGAGGCAGAAGTTGTAGTACTGAGAGTACTGGCTAGCATTATAGTTGTTGTGTAAGAGGCATAAGTTGTAGTACTGAGAGGACTGGCTAGCATTATAGTTGTTGTGTAAGAGGCAGAAGTTGTAGTACTGAGAGGACTGGCTAGCATTATAGTTGTTGTGTAAGAGGCAGAAGTTGTAGTACTGAGAGGACTGGCTAGCATTATAGTTGTTGTGTAAGAGGCAGAAGTTGTAGTACTGAGAGTACTGGCTAGCATTATAGTTGTTGTGTAAGAGGCAGAAGTTGTAGTACTGAGAGTACTGGCTAGCATTATAGTTGTTGTGTAAGAGGCAGAAGTTGTAGTACTGAGAGGACTGGCTAGCATTATAGTTGTTGTGTAAAAGGCAGAAGTTGTAGTACTGAGAGTACTGGCTAGCATTATAGTTGTTGTGTAAGAGGCAGAAGTTGTAGTACTGAGAGGACTGGCTAGCATTATAGTTGTTGTGTAAAAGGCAGAAGTTGTAGTACTGAGAGGACTGGCTAGCATTATAGTTGTTGTGTAAAAGGCAGAAGTTGTAGTACTGAGAGGACTGGCTAGCATTATAGTTGTTGTGTAAGAGGCAGAAGTTGTAGTACTGAGAGGACTGGCTAGCATTATAGTTGTTGTGTAAGAGGCAGAAGTTGTAGTACTGAGAGTACTGGCTAGCATTATAGTTGTTGTGTAAGAGGCAGAAGTTGTAGTACTGAGAGTACTGGCTAGCATTATAGTTGTTGTGTAAAAGGCAGAAGTTGTAGTACTGAGAGTACTGGCTAGCATTATAGTTGTTGTGTAAGAGGCAGAAGTTGTAGTACTGAGAGGACTGGCTAGCATTATAGTTGTTGTGTAAGAGGCAGAAGTTGTAGTACTGAGAGTACTGGCTAGCATTATAGTTGTTGTGTAAGAGGCAGAAGTTGTAGTACTGAGAGGACTGGCTAGCATTATAGTTGTTGTGTAAGAGGCAGAAGTTGTAGTACTGAGAGACTGGCTAGCATTATAGTTGTTGTGTAAGAGGCAGAAGTTGTAGTACTGAGAGGACTGGCTAGCATTATAGTTGTTGTGTAAGAGGCAGAAGTTGTAGTACTGAGAGGACTGGCTAGCATTATAGTTGTTGTGTAAGAGGCAGAAGTTGTAGTACTGAGAGGACTGGCTAGCATTATAGTTGTTGTGTAAGAGGCAGAAGTTGTAGTACTGAGAGGACTGGCTAGCATTATAGTTGTTGTGTAAGAGGCAGAAGTTGTAGTACTGAGAGTACTGGCTAGCATTATAGTTGTTGTGTAAAAGGCAGAAGTTGTAGTACTGAGAGGACTGGCTAGCATTATAGTTGTTGTGTAAGAGGCAGAAGTTGTAGTACTGAGAGGACTGGCTAGCATTATAGTTGTTGTGTAAGAGGCAGAAGTTGTAGTACTGAGAGGACTGGCTAGCATGCAGAAGTTGTAGTACTGAGAGGACTGGCTAGCATTATAGTTGTTGTGTAAGAGGCAGAAGTTGTAGTACTGAGAGGACTGGCTAGCATTATAGTTGTTGTGTAAGAGGCAGAAGTTGTAGTACTGAGAGGACTGGCTAGCATTGTAGCTGCAAAAACGTATGTCTATTGGAAGTGGACATATTTCATCAGTGGTAACCAGAATAATGTATAGTAAATGATGGTACTTAGGGGACCACTGAGTAGAAGACATTTTATAAAATAATGTTGAGGTAAATGTAAGAAAAGTGCGAGTAAGAAATTGGGTAGGTTATAATTTAAATTATATTAATGTCCCTTGTAAGTGAACATAATTCGGCCATATATAGAATAACATATTGTATAATTGGTTATTAATATTTTATGTAATGCCCCACCCAGGGTTCGAACCCATGCCAGGTGTGCAGCACTCCAGCACCTAAACCACTAGACCACCGACATTAACAAATATGCATGTTAGGTAAAGGAAGACTTTGAGATGGTTAACCCTTTGAATATTAGCGACGTGTTACATTTGACTCGGTTTTAGATTACTCGATATTGTTACTCCCAGATCGGTTTCTCAGTTTACATTCTTAAGCTGAGTGCCATTCATCGAATAGTTTGCTTTCTCATTTAGGTATCCGATATGTAGTACTTTACATTTATCCGCATTGAAACTCCTTTGCCAAATTTGGGCCCAACATGACGATTTATCTAGATTGTGTTGCATATCTTCAACTTGTTCTTTTGAGAGTACGCTATTTGCAATTTTTGTATAGTCAGCAAATTTTGAGATTGTACAGGTGAGACCCTCATCTATGTCGTTGATGTAAATTAGAATGAGAATTGGTCCTAGTACCGATCCCTGGGGTACCCCGCTAAATACATTGGTCCATTTAGATGCCTTACCGTTTATGACTACTCTTCGCTTTCTGTCGCTGAGCCAATTTTCTATCCATTTCAACACACCGTCTTGTATTCCATGCGCTTTTAGTTTTAGCAGTAAACGTTTGTGGGGAACTTTGTCAAAGGCCTTTTGAAAATCAAGGTATAGAATATCTACAGCTTTACTCTCATCGTAGAGGTTGAGGATATCGTGGAAGAAGTCTAAGAGGTTTGTTAAACAGGAACGTTTTTTACGAAAGCCGTGTTGAGTATCTTTAACACCTTACGAGCGGCCTATGCGGTTTATTTATGTGTACCGCACAGCGGGGTGTTTTTAGCCAAAATAGGGCTGTTTACGTGATCATTTTCATGCCTAAATAAGACCCAGAACGTAAAACAAGTACCTATCCCTGAAAGGGCATAAACAGAGCTTTCGAATGACACCATAACGATCCTTGTATGATGGATAGTTTTCTTGCAATAACCGTGCAACGCGAGTGCAAAAAGCAGGTAATTCGGTACTTTCAGTACATAATTGAGTATGTAGCGAGTGAGAGAGGGAGGAGGGAGCTGAGATTTGTGTCAGTAGGTTCGCCGCGGTGGTCTGGAGCAGTCATACGCTCGCTAGTCTCCTGCCACCACTTGTCTCTCTCTCTCAGCCACATTACGTGCTGAAATTGCCACTCGAGTTATGTCGAGCGCCGCCACATAGTCCAGCTTTTTTTAACTCGACTTATGTTGCTCGCCGCTAATTAAGGGTTAAGTATGTTATTTTCCTCTAAGTGATTTAAGAGTCTGTCTCGTATGACGGTTTCTAGCATTTTACATACAACTGAGGTTATGCTAATTGGACGATAGTTACTGGGTAGGGATTTGCTGCCTTTTTTTAATATCGGTGTTACGTTGGCTATCTTCCACTGATCAGGCATAGTTCCAGACTGCAAGGATTTATTGAATAGTAATGTCAGTGGTTTGGAGAGCTCCTCCTTAGCTTCCTTTAGAACTCTAGGCGAGATTGTATCAGGTCCAGGCGTTTTATTTACCTTGAGTTTATCTAAACAATTCAACACTTCTCTCTCTGTAACGGTGATATTGCTTAGAACATCTGAATTATCAATGTGAATCGGCGATGGTGTAGGGATATCACTGAGGTCTTCTGTTGTAAAAACTGATGCAAAGAAGGTATTGAGGGCATTACTCATTTGTACTTCGTCTTTGGTGTATTCTCCATTTTCATCGACTAACGGTCCAACAGTTGAAGTAACTACTTTTTTCTTTCTGATATAACTATAGAATTCTTTCGGGTTTGTTTTACTTTGATTCGCAATATGTAACTCTAGGGTCTTTTTACTTTGCTTAATTAACTTTTTGGCTTTGCGTCTTAGCTCTACAAATTTCAGCCGTTCTTCGTCATTTTGTGAGGATTTTAATCTATCATTAGCAAATTTTTTAGCAAGCAGGCAGTTTGAAATGTCTTTATTCCACCATTTGGGCTTATTATTATGGCCTGGACGCCGTATCTTCGATGGTATGCAGTCTTGCACTGCTTTTAGGTAAGTGGCTTCGAATAACTTCCAAGATGTATTTATGTCGTTATTGTGAATTAAAAAGCTCCAGTCAGTTTCTTTAAACATAGCTCTAAGTTTATGGAAGTTTGCTTTCTTGAAATTAGGGACTTTTTCGATGCTACTATTTGGTTCGTTACTAGTAAACTTTAAAGTGAAAGTTATCGTACGATGGTCGCTGTTACTGAATTCATCACCAACATTCAAATTCTCTATTAATTCTTCTTTTGTTGCAAGTACAATGTCAAGAACGTTATTACCACGGGTTGGCGTTCGAACAAATTGATAAAGCGAACTCTCCTGCAAGTTCGTATACAAGTCATGTCCGGAGTATGAAGTAAGAGTATCGCCCCACTTGGTCACAGGTAAATTAAAGTCGCCAAAAATTACGGTATCTTGTGAGTTACTTACATCTGCAATTTGTTCGTAAATTTCTCGGTCAGTTTGCACTGATTGAGCTGGAGGTCTGTATATTAATGCAAGTATTATTTTTGTACCTTTATTATTCTTTATTAGCACAAAAGATGCGTCGACGTTCACAATTTGAGGTTTTGACAAGAGGGTAGGGTTAAGACTTTCTTTGATATAAAGTAAAACGCCACCTCCATTTCGATTTATTCGGCTTTTCTCAAACATTACATAACCGGGAAGTGAATACTCTGCTAAAAAGTCTATCTTCTGTATTGAGCCAAGATTCTGTTATGCCAATCACATCATAATTTTCTGTAAACACTAGCTCCTCTAAATCTGAAAATTTATTGCGTATGCTACGAGCGTTTGCATAGAAAACCTTTAAATTTGTTATTTTAGAACTCCCGGAACGCTCTTTAATAATATTTTTGGTTCTTGTCGGATCTACATTTATGTTCATGGCTGTCCTCGGTCCTCGCTGTCTTCGGTCCTTATCGTGAGTGAGAGAGTGAGAAAACCGGTGTAATGGACGTAGATCAATAGTACCTGACTATTGCATGGACGGGTTTAGAACCTTTTGTGAGAGACTCCTGTCGTATACAAGAATCAATATAACCTTTGTAAATTTTGATTGGTGAACCAATATTAGCGAGTATTTAACTACAAATTTATTTATTACTATTTGACTTTACCAAATATCACTCCTGTACAGTCTCTCTCTCTCTCTCTCTCTCTCTCTCTCTCTCTCTCTCTCTCTCTCTCTCTCTCTCTCTCTCTCTCTCTTGAGAATTACTGTTCATAAATATTATTGTATAGTTTAATACAATTAGGAACACCTATTGTTTGATAACATTTCATTAAACGAAATATAAGCATAATGAATTACCGAAAACTAAGAGTTTAGTGAGCAGATTAAAACACTTCTAGAAGAGTTAAACTTCCTTCTGTTAAACAAAATGTAAGGTCGTATGTCTGGGAATGAGGAGAGGGCTTGAGGTAAAAGTAAGCTAATTTATTTCTGGCTGTGAACTTGATTAAATACAAAACGAACACACCAGAAGTTACAAGATGAGGAGAATAGTTTACGATACAGAGGATATAAACGAAGGTAGGATGGCAGGGGAAGAACAGACAAGATATATTTGTATCTTCTAAAGTTTCAGGCGATAATAGAGTAGGCCTAAGTTTGTATAATACTGTATGTGCACGAAATAATTGTATGGGTGATAAGAAGTAAAATACAAATCAACTCGCATGAAAATGGCAATAGAGATAAACAATGCATGGAACTAAGCTACACTACTAGTGAGAGAGATTAAATAATACAGATAGATAATAAAAGAGTGCGAGTATCTTCTGTAGAGTAGCATTCGTAGTGATAAGTGGTAATTTAATTAAGATCTTCTTTATCTGCATAATATACAGGGGAAGAATAATATATGACTGCGTTTGTATTTGAATAACTTTACCGCCCCCCCCACCCCCCCGTCCACCTATCCATCAGAGATTACGGAGTTGACAATTTAATAAGATTTTACACTGTGTTATGTTACTAACTCAAATATCCCCTACTAAATGTGACGCCTACCAGCGTTGGCAGAATCGCCTCCCGGTAGCCACTAGCGCTCGCCAGGGCAATGAATTTGGCTACAGTCTATCTACAATGTTATACTTTCTTTCTTGTGAATCGTCATGTCACGGGCAGTATAGAAGTGGTCTTTATTTTCGTCTGTGACAATGCATTATATTTTATGTCATCAGTTATAAGTTTAATGTATAAGACTGAATGATACAGCTAAAGAGTGTGAGTGAGTAAGTGCAGGAGGCAGAGTGTTGTGCGTGTAGTGTTACGCGTTGTCTCGGTGACGTCATGCCACGGCCGGGCCCTCTGAGTGGCTGGTCGATTTGCCGCCCTCCTGCCGCAGCAGGAGGTAGTCCCCCCGCACTCCTTGCTGCCTTTGTGCCTTCCTTGCTCAGAGCTTGCCTGACCAGCATAACCTTCACACCTCCCTTGCCATCTGTCCCCGACTTCCACCTATAGAACACTTTCTCTCTCTCTCAACTTCTTACCTCTTATTCTTCTAATATATTTAACATCATAACTCCCCTTTGGTTCTGCACGATTTCATATATCGGCCATCGTATTATATGCTGAAGCTCTCAGATATTTCATGTTTAGTTAGACATTTTGGAGGGGTTAACATTTTGTCTGTAGAGGTTCGACACACTCGCGGTGTCTCCCTACCTATTTCTTGGTTGTCTCCTGGGCTATTTAATGCTAGACGGGGGTGAGTCTATTGATGTTGTGATTTCCGATGTGTACCAGGTTTTGTTGAACTTGTACAATCGCAACGGATACGTGGGAAGCCTAGGTTGTCTTTCTGACTGTGTACCTTGTGAGTTTAGCACTGTGTTGCGAGTGAGGGCTTTTGCCTCTGCCACCCAACACTGTGCTAACTCTTCTTGCTTTGACTTGAAGAGGGTCGCCAGGAGAAAACCAGATACTAGCGATCTGGATCTCTCAAGAGAGCACCCCGTCATTTAACGTAATTTGGCCGTACAGTCTTAAGGACCTCACTAGGCTACGAGCCGCTTGTTCAGCCATTGTTTCCTAGCCTACGACATCCCAGCTAGACTTTATTCGCCTAGGAGACACCCGATTAGGATTATAAGCTCTTATGTTATGTATGCAGCATTTTTATTCACGTTGATTGTAAGCCTTGGTTGTTGTTGAGTTGCACATCCCGAGCAGGCTTTTGCGTTGCCTGAGGAAGTACTTCTTTTGTTGTTGGAGATAATATTATTGTGCATTAATCGTTATTCCCGTGCCAGTTATCAATGTATGTTTCTACACTTGTCATATCTTGTTCCTGCTCTATATAACAGTTCAAAATCCGATTTGATCATCTTAAGCAGCATCAGACTTTCTTCAGATTCCTGTTCGATGCTTTAGGACTTTCATTCACTTTCTTTAATATAGGAGTGACAGTTTATTATTGTTTAGAGTAACTTTAATTATACCTTCTTGTTTGCATTAAATCAATCCAGTGATTTAATTAAGATCTCTATCTTTTTCCTTGTATACATTATTAATGTAATTGTATGTTGTTGTGATCAGGCTGTATCAGAGATCATCAGCCTGTAGTAGTAGTGCATTTATACCGAGTTAGAGGAAATCCCGCTATCGCAGATTTAACTCTGGAGGGTATAGGTGTTTTTGTGGGCCGGCATTATAAGTTCGAGGGTTGGATCTAGTGATACCGTTGTGGCTGTGTGCCTTTCTAATCCAATGATTAAGAGCCCTTGTTTAATAAGAGTCCCGGTCTTAACAAATGGCGACCTTGCTCAGGATTTTGTGAACTTAGAGAAATATTGCAAGAGTGTTGTGGTCATTTGTTTTTGTTTGAAGGAATATAGTGGACACAGATTTTTTGTTGGCAAGTAGTATAACACTTAAGAGTCTTCAAGCATTTTTGACTGAATAGTGCTACATGAGAGTTTAGGTACTCCTTTTTTTTATAAACTTTGAGAATTTTCGGTGGACACTATGTCTAACGACGGATCAGTGTACAATGAGGACACCGTACGGGAAGCAGGCTCTGAGGTGCAGAGGCTGGGTTTGTTAGATGACATGAGAGTAATAACTAGTGAGGTGGATGCAAGGACATTTCTGGAAATGCCTATTACTGTTAACCGGGTGGCGGGGATTGATCGGTATGGTTTCCAGTGTTTGGCCACGGTCTTGGGGCATTTGGGCACTAGCAGCATGACGAGAAGTGACCTGGTGGCATGTGTGCTGGGTGGGGTGTGTGGTGCACAGGGTGGAGCAGGTGCTTTGGCACCTTCGGCCAAGCCCCCCCTCCACTCTACTCCTATTGTGCTCTCTAGAACACCGGATCCGACGTTCCCGCAGGCCGATAGTCACTGGCAGCGTGGTTTGCCCCCGGGTGGATCACAGGGGGGTCTCCAATTGTTGCATCTCTTCCTCCTCAAGGTTTAACTGCAGATATGATCTTCCAGCTTGAGATGGCTAAACTTAACCAGCAGGCTGAGCAACGAAGGCATGAGGCTGAGCTTGAGCAACGAAGACATGAGGCTGAGCTCAGGATTCAGGCTACGAAGTACTGTGCAGACATAGATCTTGAGAAGTCTCGGGTGGAGTCAACAGGGCAGCGTCTCGGTTCTGGGAATCGAGGTCTTGATCAGTCTTTATCGCACCTTCTTAAGTTAGTCCCTGTATTTGACGAGTCGGGTGTCACCAAATTTTGTATGCGTTTTGAGAAGAAGTGCCGGGAGCACCAATGGCCCAAGGTTAAGTGGGCAGCCCTTGTTTCCTCTAGGTTGGTTGGCAAAGGACTCCAGGCATAAGATGCGTTGCCCTTGGAGTCTTGCATCGATTATGAGGTATTGAAGGACGCTGTTCTGCGGGCGTACGTGTTGCAACCAGAGATGTACAGATTAAAGTTCCGGGGTATAACGAAGGGTCATGAGTGCACCTTTCTTGAGCATACCAGGGATCTGTCTGATGCATTTAGAAACTGGGTGCGTTCTGAGAAGGCATCGACGTTTGAAGAGTTGAAACTGCTGATGCTTCTAGTACAATTGTTCAAGTGTACGGGTGGCGATCTGACGTTGAATCTTAAACGATTGTCTCTCTCTCAGCCACATTACGTGCTGAAATTGCCACTCGAGTTATGTCGAGCGCCGCCACATAGTCCAGCTTTATTTAACTCGACTTATGTTGCTCGCCGCTAATTAAGGGTTAAAGAAAAGAACCCGAAAACTCTTCAGGTGGCAGCTGAGATGGCTGACCGTAGGCTATTGCTGATTCGTTGGTGCGGGTCTGCACAACGGAACGATGCAGGTAACAAGATGACCACATAAGGGGAGGTGTGGTGGAGTGGTCATGCCACTGGATTGGTAATCCAATGGACCTGGGTTCAAATCCCGATATGTCAATGGGAAGATATTATTGGGATTGAATTTGTGCTGTACCTAGTATCAGTGCATTACCACAAAGCCCACCGAAATGCCAAACAAATACCCTCATTGTTCCCTGATTAAATAACACTGTATGAATATTCCCATATTCAAAATATGTTACAGGGGGACAATGCCTAGTGAGTTCACTGCTCAATAGGTGGCGTTCTGAGAGTGAGGGTCAGAGTCTGGAGGGTGAGACGGTGAAGCACTTGAGCGAAGCAACCAGCCGCTTCAGAGATGGAGCTGCTTCGAGCCATGATAGATGCTTCACATGTCTCACTCCCCAGACTGGAACAAAACCTCACGGGCTTCACCGTGTTGAGTGGTGGAATGTACAGGCTCTCAGCCTATGCCCGAGAGGGAGTAGTTGGAATATAGAAAAAAAAAAAAAAAAAATGGGCGCAACACTCCACCCCTCCGAGTCAGTTATACACCATATAACAATAACTACAAGAGCAATGATTTTAATTCTGACCATAAACCTAATACCATCCCATTTAAGAAGGGTCCGGGCCCTTCCCCACCTCAAGGGAAGCTCAAGGGGGAGTTAGAGTGTTTTCATTGTCACGAGAAGGGGCATTTTGCACGATCCTGTCCTAGCAAGCCACCTACTGCAATCGTATCTTTGGCTCGCAACATTGGAGTGTCTTTGAAGTCGTCTGCGTTTGCCCAGGGTAAATGTTCAGAGGCTGGAGCACTGCCAGTGAAGAAGTATCCGGAAGGCTTGACACCTGTCCGGGATACGTTTTGTGACCATAGAGGGCGCGGCTGCGTGAGTTGGGCTGGTTGCAAGCATGGAGTAGAATTTTTGCGTGATACGGGTGCTTCCTTGACATTGATGAAAAACTTTACAGGCAGACCTATAAACGCGGCACGGGTAGTTGTGGTGCAGGGTATCAATGCTACCAAGTCATACCCGTTGGTCCGAGTGGAGCTGGAGGTAGAAGGTGTGACACGAGAGTTGGATGTCGGAATCGTGGAGAAACTGCCAGTAGAGGGCGTCGACCTTCTTCTCGGCAACGACTTTGCGGTGCCTGCTTCTGAGGTTCCACCCTTAGTCGCTGCCGAGAGGGCGGCCGACGTGAGTAGGGTGGGGCAGAAGTTGGTCGAGAGGTGTCAATCTCGTGCATCCAAAGTGTCACCGCCTATTCCTCAGTCTCTAGACCAGCGGAGGAACGGTCGAAAGGAGCAAGCTAAAGTTGCGAGTTTTGCTCCAGCGGCTCTCCTTAGCGACTTAGTACTTGACCCAGAGGTGAGCTCTGGAGTGGCTCCAGAACCTGTCACCCCTAGTGACATGGTTGGGCGTGATGGCACTCCGCGACTTAGTAGTTCCCAGTTGGAGGAGATTTGTGGGAACGGGGCTATCAAACACGAGGACGGGGAAACATGTCGTGTGAACCAGTTGGAGGAGTTTTTGAGGCAATCACCTGAGCAGTCTATTGTCCCTGCGTTGGTCTGCAGCGGCCAAGGTGGAGAAGGAGAGGGGGGCAGTAGGGCCCAGGTGGAGGAGAGTTGGGACTGTCATGCCTCGGCGGAGCAGTGAGCGGGGGACACGAGTCTGGTGGCTGTAGAAGCGCTAGAGCACCTGCCTGAGCAGCAGTGTGCAGCGCTCCAGCACCAGCTCGGTTCATACCCCACTGGTCGTGCCGAGCACCCGAGCCTCACAACTCAGGCGGTGCAAGATGTTCCGCGGGCAGGTCACTTGAATGTTTACAGACCGTTGGCCTCGTTGTTTCGGTGGTTCAAGGTGGGCGACGAGGCTTTGGCATGGTTGCCAGGTCAGGGTCGACCCATGGCTGCCAAGGGTGGTGGTCAGAAGGAGGACATTGAGCAGATTGGTGAGGTTGGCTGTGGAGTGGATGTGCCGGTCGTCGCATAGCCTCCCAATGCTGCTCTAGTCGAATGCAACAGCCCTACCATAGACCGACTGTATCTGGCCATGTCGTTAAAAGCGGTGATGCTGCGCAGGCAGATGTAGTAATAAGGAATGAGGGAGTGCGCATGTACGGTATCGGCGGGCAAGCCTTAGCAATAATTAACTATGGGAGTGACTGCACAGGTGGTACTGAGTGTCCCTCTCATGACCTGGCTGTTCTAGGGACGAAGGTGGAGAAGGAGGGAGACTACAGGTTAGAAGCTGCGGTCTCAGCTGGGTTGTGGGAGGGCACTATGCATGTTGTTCTGCGAGATAAGTTGTTTACTAGGCTGTGGCAGTGCATCCGCATGTTTGTTGCTTCTCCAGGCCTGATGTACGGGGTAGAATCCGACATGGAGGCTGGAGACCGTGCAAGGCTCAGTTTAATTCCCTACCGTATAAATCCTGCTCAACAGTCTGTCGTGAAAACAGAGCTAGACGACATGTGGAAAAAGGGTCTGAGGGATAAAGGATATTGTGAGTGGTCGTTGCCAGTGAGTTTGCAACCAGAGTTGAGTGGCAAGATCCGTGTGTATGGTGATTGCAAGAGTGTGGAAGCATTTTCCCTGACAGACACCTATCCATTGCCCAAGGGTCTGAGGGATAAGGGATATCGTGAGTGGTCGTTGCCAGTGAGTTTGCAACCTGAGTTGAGTGGCAAGATCCGTGTGTATGGTGATTGCAAGAGTGTGGAAGCATTATCCCTGACAGACGCCTATCCATTACCTAGAGTTGACGATACCATAGACCGCATCAGGGCTGCCTTGCTCACCATGAAGGTAGAACTAGTGACAGGTTATTGGCAGGCCCCTTTGCCAGAAAGAGCGAAGAGAAGTGCCAGTCTTGTGATGAACTGGGCAGTTTATCAGTGTCAGGTGTTGTTGTGCTGCCGGAACACAAGTTGGATGTGTGGCATGCTAAGGGCACTGATAATGTTTTGGCTGATTGTTTGTCACGGGAGGGTTTGTTTGCAGGAGAACCCTCGCCGTTCAGCCAGTGTGTGTTGAGAGTGGAGAAAAACTAGGCTTGCCCCTGTAGAGCAGCCGCCAAAAACAACATTAAAATTAAATAAAAAAAATCACGTAAAAACTCTTTCTTTTTTATAGTTAATTGTACGTTGCCAATATTATAGCTAATGTTCTAAGTTGAACCTATCTTTCACTTAGGAGACTGGGCTCTGTGTAGCTCGCTCAGGGAGCATAGTAGGCTAAATTATACTAATGTTTGGAAGGGGTTAGAAGATTTTCTTTATATTGATATGTTGTTTTATGTAAGACTTGAGCTGTGCATTTCATTTCTGGTGGAGTGGCTATGTGTAACTGGTCTTGTCGGCATTCTGCCTTGTCAGATATCGTGCTCGCCTAATGTTGAGCGTCCTATATCTTGGGCGGGGTGTGACGCCTACCAGCGTTGGCAGAATCGCCTCCCGGTAGCCACTAGCGCTCGCCAGGGCAATGAATTTGGCTACAGTCTATCTACAATGTTATACTTTCTTTCTTGTGAATCGTCATGTCACGGGCAGTATAGAAGTGGTCTTTATTTTCGTCTATGACAATGCATTATATTTTATATCATCAGTTATAAGTTTAATGTATAAGACTGAATTATACAGCTAGAGAGTGTAAGTGAGTAAGTGCAGGAGGCAGAGTGTTGTGCGCGTAGTGTTACGCGTTGTCTCGGTGACGTCATGCCACGGCCGGGCCCTCTGAGTGGCTGGCCGCTTTGCCGCCCTCCTTCCGCAGCAGGAGGTAGTCCCCCCGCACTCCCTGCTGCCTTTGTGCCTTCCTTGCTTAGAGCTTGCCTGACCAGCATAACCTTCACACCTCCCTTGCCATCTGTCCCCGACTTCCACCTATAGAACACTTTCTCTCTCAACTTCTTACCTCTTATTCTTCTAATCTATTTAACATCATAACTCCCCTTTGGTTCTGTACGATTTCATATATCGGCCATCGTATTATATGCTGAAGCTCTCAGATATTTCATGTTTAGTTAGACATTTTGGAGGGGTTAACATTTTGTCTGTAGAGGTTCAACACACTCGCGGTGTCTCCCTACCTATTTCTTGGTTCTCTGCTGGGCTATTTAATGCTAGATTGGGGTGAGGCTATTGATGTTGTGATTTCCGATGTGTACCAGGTTTTGTTGAACTTGTACAATCGCAACGGATACGTGGGAAGCCTAGGTTGTCTTTCTGACTGTGTACCTTGCGAGTTTAGCACTATGTTGCGAGTGAGGGCTTTTGCCTCTGCCACCCAACACTGTGCTAACTCGTTTTGCTTTGACTTGAAGAGGGTCGCCAGGAGAGAACCAGATATTAGCGATCTGGATCTCTCAACAGAGTACCCCGTCATTTAACGTAATTTGGCTGTACAGTCTTAAGGACCTCGCTAGGCTACGAGCCGCTAGCTCAGCCATTGTTTCCTAGCCTACGACATCCCAGCTAGACTTTATTCGCCTAGGAGACACCCGATTAGGATTATAAGCTCTTATGTTATGTATGCAGCATTTATATTCACATTGATTGTAAGCCTTGGTTGTTGTCGAGTTGCACAACCCGAGCAGGCTTTTGCGTTGCCTGAGGAATTACTTCTTTTGTTGTTGGAGATAATACTATTGTGCATTTATCGTTATTCCCGTGCCAGTTAACACTGTATGTCCCTACATTTGTCATATCTTGTTCCAGCTCTATATAACAGTTCAAAATTCGATTCGATCATCTTAAGCAGCATCAGACTTTCTTCAGAAGATTCCTGTTCGATGCTTTAGGACTTTCATTCAATTTCTTTAATATAGGAGTGACAGTTTATTATTGTTTAGAGTAACTTTAATTATACCTTCTTCTTGTTTGCTTTAAATCATTCCAGTGATTTAATTAAGCTCTCTATCTTTTTCCTTGTATACATTATTAACGTAATTGTATGTTGTTGTGATCAGGCTGTATCAGAGATCATCAGCCTGTAGTAGTAGTGCATTTATACCGAGTTAGAGGATACCCCGCTATCGCAGATTTAACTCTGGAGGGTATAGGTGTTTTTGTGCGCCGGCATTATAAGTTAGAGGGTTGGATCTAGTGTTACCGTTGTGGCTGTGTGCCTTTCTAGTCCAATGATTAAGAGCCCTTGTTTTATACGAGTCCCGGTCGTAACATAACATATCCTAATCCTGCCACAGACAATAGTTCCAGGGCAGTTCTTCCTTTTCCAATTTCCCCTGACCCACTCTAAATCACTGTTTGGATACTTGATCCTCAGTGATTTGGAGGATAAGCAGCCTAGAGGGGTTGCTAGAACTCTTGTTGCTTGAAGTCCATTGTACTTTGTACTCTCCCTTTGTTTACCTAAACATCTTAATCCATGCAGTTAACCACTGTTCCCCACTTTCTGGTTCTCTTTTATCTATAATATGTACAAAGAGTCATTAATCTAATCCACCCTATTATTCATCTCCCTTGATCATTAGGTTATATTTTATGTTCTATGGTTATTTATTTTATCTGACAATTCTATTTTCATCCTGATTTTCACTTTCTCGTCCCTTTTCATCATCATTATTCGCCTGATAACACTAATGTTACGGTTCTCCAATAGTTCGAGGTCGAGCTCCCTCATAATTTGAAATCAATCGATGTACCCTCCTCCTCCTTTATCTTTATCACATCCGTCATGTTTGTATTTTCTGTAAAAAAAAAAAAAATACAAAAAATTGTTTTTTTTCCTTTTCTTCTGTTTCTTACACATATTTCTAGTGTGTTTTTCCCTTCCTCCATTTTGTTTTACCGTATATTTGATCTGTTCTTCATTATTTTATTTTTGTTTTCACTCTTACAAGGAAGATAGAATGAGCTTGGAAATGAAATGCATATTCTTATAAGTCAGTTACATGCAACCTGTTATTTTTCTCTCGGCGTCCGCCACCACCAGCCACCAAGTGTATTTGTTTGTATCCAGTCTAGGGCAGGTCGAACTTTTGTAAACGGATATTTTTTGTTTAGTTAATCTAATAACCATATCTTGTTTTTGTTTTCATATTCGTTGACAGTTGTTCATTATCTTTTAGTTTTGTTCTTAATTTTATTCATATGTATATTATCACTATATATTTTATGTATGTTACCAGTCTGGCTCAGGCAGGAAGCGGCATTAAGTATAATAAGTATACGTATACTGTAGGTATGTCAAGTCAATATCATAATATTGGAATATAAAGGAGGGGAATACTTTCTTTATGAAGAACATTTATGGTATAAGGAGGCTACTTTGCATTGCTTCAAATTTACTTTTACAGGGTTGGAATACAAAATAAACTCGCCCACCGCTCTCAATATTTCTGCTTATCCTGCAGTCTCCCCTTAACACACCATTTTCTCCCTGTTTTACTCCATCAACTCTCATCATTCCCCCTCCCATTGTTCGTCTTGTCTTTCGCCCTTCTCTTTTGTTTTCCGTTCTGCTATTTCATCTCTCCATCGTTTTCTATAATTATTATTTCTCCTTCCTCTCCCTCTCTCCTTCCTTCTCGTTCGTCTCTCCCTCCGTCCTTATTGTCTTCTTGCACTCTCTACATAAGAAACTGGCACTTATTATTTCCCATCCTCTACACTCCCTTATCGGCTCTCCATCTTCCAGTGGGATACCCCTTATCTTAGTCCGACACCACGCGGTCACATTCACTTGTTTCTTCACGTTTTTGCTCTAGCTTTTTTTTAGGCTCTTACCCCTTTTTAATTGAATATCGGATAACTAATTCTTGTTTTTAGTTATAAAGAAGCCCCCTTTAAGGATCCGACTTTCACATACTGTAGACTAGAAATTGTGTTTTGAGGAGGATAATTATATTATATGTAGATTTTTAGTTTTAAGTAACTCTTAAACCAACCCAGTAAACTTTATGCTTTATTCTATATTTCCCAGCGGCTTTTTTCATTAGACTAATGGATGATACAGTGCTCTGTTTTATTATTGTGTGCTTCTACTCATATCAGCGGTATCAAGTATATCTAGCTTTTTGTCCGCACTACTAACCACAGGGTTTGTGCAGTCTGTGATTCTATGTAACTATTTTGCTCCACACACCCGTGCCTTTACATAATATTACTGAACCACCACCACCACCACCACCAAGGCTAGGGTCACTGTGGGAGCTAATTAGTGTATTACCCGTCACGGGATATTCATCTCTGACACACACACACGCATACACACACACACACACATACACACTCTGTTGCTTCAGCTCATATGGCTGGGGGCTCAGAGTGGAGATTAGAACAAATTGGGTGGCAAAAATGTGCTTTGGTCGAGAGAAGGCTTGGCAGGATGGTAGTCAATCTTGGATGCTCTTACTACTGATTCTGTATTACATTTAATATATCTACTGCTTGTCGATACCTTGGCATGTAAGCTCAACACTTGGTTGCTAACGTTTACTATTTGTAATTATTATTAAGTGATTATATACACTATTTATTTTACTATTTTCTTCCTTTTTTAGTAATCTATTAACACATTTGTATCTAGAGAAAAATCCTATGGATGCTGAACAAGTAATACTTTGGAAGTCCGTTAAACAACTTATAAATAAATGAGATTGAGATGATGACCTATTTTAAATAATATTTGTTTTTCATTTCCAAAAAGAATAGCGAGAACTGATAATAAATGTAATGATATTGACAGCAGCAGTTGATGTGAACAAAAAAATAAGAAGAGAGAGACGGCGAAGGAAAGGGAGGTGATGGTGAGAGAGAGAGAGAGACGGAGACAGAGAGCCAGAGAGATAGTGAGAAAGTGAGAGAGAGCGCCTTTGTCCTTGCCGTTACAAGTTACCGGAAGCACACACACCGTTCATTGGAAATAGCTAGGTACAAGTGCAGCGTATATGAAAACAGGAATAATAAAGACCTTTTTTAACCCTCCTGGCCCGGGCAGGCTCTCCTAATGACTGAGCTCGTATCCGGGTGATCTGGTCGAATATCAACAAAAGTAAACTAAGGCTAATCTCGCTTAATATATTACCTACATTAATCAAACTTATATAGAAATGAGCGCCTTACCTTCCTGCGTAGAATGGCGTTGAGTAGAGCTCTCTAGCTCAACTGGTTCCGGAGTGATGGTGATGGAAGTGGAGGTAACTTTTGCCGCATATTTACCTCGGCGCGTCCGAACACTCGACCGCGGCCCCGGCTACGACGCCCAGTTGCACTCGTCGCTCCACCCGCAATTATGCCGGGAAGCGATTTAATAGTGTTTTATTAGTTATTCTGTCATTTATTATAGTTATTATGTTATTTTCACTCCATAAAGTTATTTATATGAACTTATTTGTGTCTCTGTCACTTATTACTTCGTTTTATTATTATTATTATGATTATTAGTGTTGCTTTCACTGGACTTTGATAATTGGTAGTGTCATTTCCCCTTTTATGTATTGTTAGGTAAGCTAATAATATATTATAGTGTCACTGTCACATATTCATATTGTTATGAAGGCACTTATTATTACTTGTGTGTGTCTCTTTCACTTATACTTAGTTTTATTATTATTATACTGTCACTTTGACTGGCCTAGGCTTATTGAGTGTCATTTTCACTTGTATTGTTATTGAAGGCACTTATTATTACTTATGTGTCCTTTTCACTTATACTTAGTTATATTATTATTCTTAGCCTACATTTGAGTGTCACTTTCACTGTTGTCACTTCCACTTCAAAAGTTTGTTAGAGTGTGGAAGTCGTTGAAGCAGGTGCCAGCACACAGTCCAACTTGACACTCGAGGCATTCCCAAGTGGTTTTTGTGGGTTTGCGGGGTCTGCGAGTTGTGTGGCTGCACACATGGCACCTCTTCTGCCTCCTAACGTTACTACCTGGTGCTTTGAAAGGAAGGGCGTTGAACTGGTGCTTCCTGAAGAATTCAGCACACCCCGTTCTGTCAAGCTGGCCTGGTCCTTGTATTGGCCTGCCTGGTGTACCTGCATGTTTAGCCAGGAGTTCAAGTAGCACCTGCTTGTGGAACTTCCGCAGGGACTTGTACTTCTTGGCTCCTGGAGTCCTCAGACGGTAGATGTTGTAGGCATTGAGGACCGACATATCTACCGTATGCAGGATAAACTTCTTGCACCACCTGCAAGATATTCGCAGGCAGTCGATGAAGCCCATCTGCATGTCGGACTTGTCAACGAGGCGCATGTTGAGGTTATAATCAAGGACAGCAGCTGGTTTTTGGACGGGGTTCTTGGTTGTTCGGTCCACCTTCCCTGTGGCGACCATCTGGGCCTTGTTGCATGTGGTGAGGAGGTTGACCTTGCGCTGGTCATGCCAGTGGATGGAGAGGATGGGGCCACTCTTCTTGTAGAAGATGTCCGCCTTCTTCGTCTTGGTTGGGTAGCCTAGCATGCCCTTCCTTTTGCCCTTGACTGTGCCGACAGTTGCGGTCATGGAGGTACTTGGTCAGGAGAGGCGACGTGTAATAATTATCTGTGTAGAGGATGTGGTTATTATTGAAGTGCCTCTCCATCATCTTCTTCACTACAGCGCCACCAAAACCAATGAGAGGGTCAGTCACAACTTCTCCAGCCTTGCCGCTGTAGACTATAAAGTCCAGCACATACCCCGTCAAGCAGTCGCAGAGGACGAAGAGCTTGATGCCGAAGCAGTGTCTCTTGGACGGGATATACTGTCGGAAGTGCAGCCTACCACGGAACAGGACCAGAGACTTGTCGAGGCACATCTTCTGGAAAGGAATCCGGTATGTGGTGAACCGATGACTTATCATGTCATACAGCTTCCTGATCTTCCATAATGAGTCGGGAAGGTGGACTGCCATGTTGTTTGTCAGGTGGAGATAGGAGAGGATGTCGAAGTACCTGTCCCTGGACATGTATTTGCCAAATGATGGAGTCTTTATGATGTCGCCAGTGATCCAGTAGTCAGCCAGAATGTGCTTCCTTATATGAGTCATCAGCATTGTGAGTGCCAAGAACACATATAGTTCTGCCACAGTGAGAGCTCTCCATGCCACCATCTTGGCACTGGTCTTCCTCCCAAGAAAGTTGGCACAGATAGCATGGTGGTGATTTGTCTCTTTGACGAGGTATTCCATGACTTCATTGTCATAGAAGCCACAGAAAAGTTCACTGGGGGTAGCATCTGGGCCACAGGGATATGCTGGTGACACCCCAGAACCCATCTGTACCTCGTCAAAGGCAGGACAATCTGGCTCAAAATCAGCTCCATCTGTCCACACAAACAGGTCGGATGCTGATGCTCGTGGTCGTGCTGCAGCAGGCACACGCCCTGGACGCCCTGGCACACGTCCTTGGCCACGCGGATGCCTAGGCGGACGCCCTGCACGCCTACGCCCAGGCCCAGGCCCAGGGGCAGCGGCGTCGGCAGGCTGACCACGTCCACGACCTCGCCCTCTCGCTCGTTTTGTCGGCACATCCTCTTCCTCTTCCTCTTCCTGTTCCTCTTCCTCTTCCTCCTCAGGCGACATCAGGTCATCTGGGGCAATGCTGGGGTCGTCAGCATCCTCTTCAGGAGACAATTCTGGTGAAGAAGTGACCGGGCATCGGCGGTGTGGGGCGCGGGAGGCTGTGGGAGCTTCAAGAATGGGAGCCGAGGCCTCGGGAGTTGGGCTCCTTTGCGGCGAGCCGAGGGCTTTTCAGTAGCAAAAAATGCTCTGCGGTGTGTTGAGGCCTGTGGCACATCAACAATACCACTTGAAGAGGACCTTTGGTCATCCTGAACGAGAGATGAAGGCGAGGGCTGTGGGTGACCCACGCGGCGTCCCGTGTCAAGGCGTCGGGACAATGGAATGCGGGTGGTTGCTAGGCCAGGGTCGGCGTCATTATCGCTATCTTCAGCTTCCCTATGCTTTTCTGCAGCTGCCCTGCGTGCTTTTTTAGCTGCACTTTTGATCAATGATTGTTTGTAGAAATATTTGCCCACTTTCAAGGGCGTACGGGCAGGCAAAGGGGAAGGTCCTGAGCTAGGGCTAGGGCTAGGCCTAGGCTTACCTAGCAAAGATGGCGAAGGGGTAGGCCTAGGTTCAAGCACACTGGGAAGCTCAATGGCACCTTCCTGAAACAATTCCACATCAGGATCATCACTACTCTCTCCCCCCTCAAATAAATCAACATTATCGTCGTCTCCAAAGCCCACGAAATCGTCTTCACTTTCACTTATAAATTGTACCTTGTCCACCAAGCTTTCGCCACTGCTCTCTTCATCACTATCAAAAAGTTGTCGCTGTATAGCGCTATCACTCAACAAACGCTTAACTTTCTTTTGTTGAGCTCTCTTCTCGGTTGCAACAGGCGTTGAAGTTGCAAGTGGGGTAGCACTGGAGCCCGCGGGAGGTTGCAACGAATCGGACACGTCTGAATTTTTGTTTTCAGTATTACTCGCTATGGCGGCCACGTACAAACTGATAACACTAGTAGTTGAGGCTTGGTGGCGCTGCGGTCGCTCCTACCATGCCAAAATTGGCCGCGCAAATTTTGAAGCACACTTTCAAGCACAAGGATTTTAAAATGACACCCGGGTTCCGGCCCATTTTTTTTGGTGTCATTTTAAAATGACACCCGGGCTGGAAGGGTTAAACAAAAAAAACATCATGGTAACAACAATAATTGGAACAAAGAAACTGAGAAAAAGAAGCCTAAGGGAAACATATACTGATGTTGCATAGAGCTAAAAGAAAAAAAAAATGGGCGAACAGAAGTGGAAGAAAACACGTTGGGGAGGTGGTGTGAAAACAAAATAATAACTTGGAGTGTAGCTAAAAGAAAGACACGTTTAAACCAGTTGAAACATTAATGTATTTAGAAAAATGTTCCAGCGCGTGAATGACTGTGACAAAAGTTGAAGTCGCAAATAACTTTTCCTTGTTCACAGAAACCAGACATCTGAAAAAGGTCGATAGTGTGCACAATCAGGGTGTACAATTAACCTTTTTCTCACTATATAGTTTGTAGTTTCGCTTGGGTACGTTGAAGTTATATTAATGGAACATCGAATTAATTGTAAAGACTGTATCATCTCAAACAAACATTCAAATGGTACCAAAATATATGTAGTATATACGGTATATATATATATTAAATATATGTAGTATATACGGTATATATATATATGTAGTATATACGGTATATATATATATGTAGTATATACGGTATATATATATGTAGTATATACGGTATATATATACTAAATATATGTAGTATATACGGTATATATATATATAATATATGTAGTATATACGGTATATATATATATTAAATATATGTAGTATATACGGTATATATATATATTAAATATATGTAGTATATACGGTATATATATATTAAATATATGTAGTATATACGGTATATATATATATTAAATATATGTAGTATATACGGTATATATATATGTAGTATATACGGTATATATATATATTAAATATATGTAGTATATACGGTATATATATATATTAACTATATGTAGTATATACGGTATATATATATATTAAATATATGTAGTATATACGGTATATATATATATGTAGTATATACGGTATATATATATATTAAATATATGTATATACGGTATATATATATTAACTATATGTAGTATATACGGTATATATATATATTAAATATATGTAGTATACGGTATATATATATACTAAATACCGAATCCCATGACATACATTATTCGCTGCTCTTGATTTCTCCGAGGAGCGAGCGTGCTAAACGAGAGAGAGAGAGAGAGAGAGAGAGAGAGAGAGCCTGAGACTATAGGAGAAAAGAGATGGGTTAAGAACAAGAGGCGATCACAGTACTTCTTCCGATACCCATCACATTCTTTAACTTATATGCGTTGTCTCCGTCTTTCTTTATATATTTATCTATCTAACTATCTATCCATCTAATTATCTAACTATCTATCTATCTAACTATCTCTCTATCTAACTATCTATCCATCTAATTATCTATATCTAACTATCTATCGAGCTATATGTGCTTGTGTGTGGGTGTTGGTGTGTGGGTGTTGTGAATGGAATATATAGTTAAATTGTTAATTATATTGTTTTAAATATCGGTACATACTAATTGTGCGTGATGTCACCATGGGTGTTCAATGTACAGTATATATGGAAGGAGTCATCAACAAAACAGAAGGGAGAGCAGTGGATGTTGGAGTACCGCTGATAAGGGCTGGAAATTAGTGGATGTTGCCTGTACTGCTGTTTGCCGACGATACAGTTATGATGAGCGATAGTGAATGAGAGTTGCAGGGTCAGGTAAATATGTTTGGAATAGTGTGTGAAAAACGGAATCTGAAGGTAAATGCGGGGAAAAGGGTGCAACCACAGAGTGTGAGGTGAGGTTAAGTGGTCAGGCTATGGATGATGTCAGCTCATTTAACCCGTACAGCCCCAGCGACGCGCCTGACGCGTCGGCGATGTATGTAACGCACAGCCCCAGAGACGCGCCTGGCGCGTCACCCTAATTGCGCCGACCGTAACCTCAGGTGTAGCCACTCAAGAGGGCTCAGATTTGTATGGGAACTGTGTACGTATCCCACGCAACCGTGCCGATGGTTGAAAACTCAAAGTCCACGTGCGTGTGCGCGAGCGCGCAATAACCTGTTTTTTTGGGATAATTGCCTTCAATTTTTTACTCTTATAAAATCCATTTTCGGGGGCTCTGTAGGACCATTTTTTAAGCTTTTTGAGCGGTTTTTTGTGGTTTTTCCTTCATTCCTAACTCATTCGCTATTGTTTCTGGAATAAAACCATTTTTTGAAAACCGGCCGGGTTCTGGTGCGCAAACATTACAAAACTAGCCGGGGCTCCACGGGTTAAGTAGTTGGCCAGTGTGTTGAGCAAAGATGGGAGTATGGATGAAGAAGTGAGGGAGAGGGTGCAACGGGGGAAGAAGGTTGTAAGAACACTGAAAGCAGTATCGAGGGTGGTTAGCATGGAAGTAAAGAAGTCCTTGCATGACAATGTGGTAATCTCTTATTGAAGCGAAGCATGGATGCTGTTGGAGAGGGGTGGAAATGAGTTACTTGAGAAGTAAGTGCAGAGCTACATGGAGGGATAGACAGACGAATGAGGAAGTACAAGAGCGGTGTGGTGTGGATTTATAGATGTACTGGAAGATGTGAAAAGGAACGCCTTGAGATGGTTTGGCCATGTGGGAAGTATGTGAAGCGAGATAATTACTAAGTGAGTGTACGAGAGTGAGGTGGAAGGATAAAGAGGGAGAGGTAGACCGAGAGAGAGTGGAAGGATGGAGTTAAGAAATATATGCGTGAAAGTAGTGATGGATGGAAGGAAGGGCGTCGACTGACAGGGGACCGAAATTTATGGGGACTTTTAGTTCGTGGCCACCCTTTCTGGGATCACGGCGTCCGGAAATAGATAGATAGGTAGATAAGGGGAGGTGTGGTGGAGAGGGGAGGTGTGGTGGAGTGCTCTTGCCACTGGACTGGTAATCCAATAGACCCGGGTTCGAATCCCGATATGTCAATGGGAAGATATTATTGGGATGGAATTTGTGCTGTACCTAGTATCAATGCATTACCACAAAGTCCACCGAATCGCCAAATAAAAATACCCTCATTGTTCCCTGATTAAATAGCACTGTATGAATATTCCCATATTCAAAATATGCTAAAGATGGGTAATGCCCAGTGTTATGCTGGCCAGCTTGCCAGAATGTGCTCGTACTCGCTAGCGCTCGCCAGGGCAGTGAAATGGGCTATAATAATCGTAGAACGATGTTCTTTCTTTCTTAGTATTCATGTTGTCACAGACAGATCAGTGGTGGTCTTTATTCTTGTCTGTGACACTTGGAAGTATTTTATATCAGTGATAGAGTATAAGATGTGTTGTGTGAATTTAAGGAGAGAGAGAACGAAGGAGGCAGCGAGGTGGTATTGTGTGTGTATGTATGTGTGCCTTCCTCGCTCTGGCGGAGGTTCCCACGCTCTTGATTGGCCGGCGGGCCTGGCGCGTCATATGACGCCTGCTCTTCATGACTTAGTGGTCTGTGATTGGGTGCCGTTGTCTTAGTTGGTGCTGGGGGGCTTCTACCCGCGTGTCTCCTTCAGAGCTTGGCATGGTGTGCTTAGTCCTAGACGTCCCTTGCAATCTGTCGCAGTATATAAGCGAAGGGCTTTTGCCTACTCTTACTTGTATGCTTGCTACCTCATTTTGTTGACCTTTGTGGAGCGCCAGGGTAAGACCAGATACTTGAGATCTGGACTTACCAAGAGAGCCTCCTAGTCACTTAATATAACATAAGGGAAACCTGTTCAAGGGGAGACAGTAAGCTACGAGCATGCTTGCGCTCTGCCTAGCCTCCTGGTACCTTTTATACCGCTGCTAGACTTTATTAGTAATAAAGACAGCACTCTGTTTATTAACTTTAACTGTGTATGCTTTAGGAATTATTCACGTATTATTTTAGCCTAGTTTGATGCTTGGTGCACAACCCAGTATGGCTGTTACTTTGGCTAAGGAAGTACTGTTTTGAGTGGCTATTATTAGTGCTGTCACAGAGTTGTTGCATTCCCTTGTTTTATATATATGTATCCTACTTGTTGGTGTATTTAAGATACACGCTTTGTGTCCTGCCCCTACATTATTTCTGTTCTATATTCGACGAGCATCTTAGAGCATCAGACGTTTTCAGAAGATTCCATATATGTTTGCTATAGGACTAGACTTCCAGTGTTTTCATAGAGCATTGAAGAGTTTAGTGTTGAGTTCAGACTCGCACTAAAGTTAACGTAAGCATATACTCCTTTATTAAATCTTGTTACAGTTTATTTAAGCATTATTACTTGAGAGCATTTTATTAACGTAAAGTACTCCTGTTGTGAGTAGGCTTTGCCGTCACCGGAAAGCCTTTGTAGAAGTGCACTAAAACCCATTTAATTGATAACCTGTTATCCAGTAGATTAACTCTGGAGGGTTTAAGTGTTTTGTTCACCGGCGTAATAGTTTGAGGGTTTGGAATTAGCATACCGTTGTTGCAGATCTAGCCTATCATCTAGTCCATTATTAAGTGCCCTTATTTATTTCGTAGTACCGGTCGTAACAAATGGCGACCTTAGACCAGTATATAGTGAACTGAATATTGCAGGTTTTTTTTGGAGAAATCTTATTGCCATTTGGGGTTGAATTTATTTCTCGCATTGTTGGCAGTGGACATTGTTTTGAGGATATATAGAACTTGTTGGAGTTTATTGGTGACCTAGTATTGCACTCAAGAACATCTTCAAATATTTTTTGTGAATAATGCTACGCGAGAATTCCGCTACTTTTGTCTTGACTTGAGAATTTTTTTTGTTGACTCCATCATGTCACTGGACGGGTCTGAGCATAGCGAGGGCACAGTGCAAGAGACAGGCGAGGAGGTGGAGAAGGTGGAGTTGTTAAACGGCATTCGGGTGGTGAACAATGAGGAGGATGCTCGGATTTTTTTGGAGGAGCCTGTGTCGGCGGACCGGGTGTCGGGGCTGGATCGATATGGACTGCAGTGTGTAGCCACGGTCTTAGGGTTTTCTGGTACTAGCGGTTTGTCGAGAGGTGAGCTGGTTACCTGTGTGCTCGGTGGGGTGCATGGGGCTTCGGGTGGAGCGGGAGCTGGGGCACCTTCGGCCCAGCCCCCATTCCACTCGACTCCTATCATGGCACCCCCTCGGGCTCCGGAGCCCGGTACGTTCCCGCAGGCCGATGCCCGTTGGCGGTTGGGTATGCCTCTAAGTGACTCACTGGGTGGGTCCCCGTTAGTAGCACCCCCTCCTCAGGGTTTGTCTTCCGAGATGTTGTTTCAGCTCGAGCTCACCAAACTTAAGCAGCAGTCTGAGCTTGAGCAGCAGAAGCTCGAGCAACGAAAGTATGAGGCTGAGCTCGAGCAGCGAAAGCATGAGGCTGAGCTCCGGCAGCAGCAGCAGCAGTGAGAGGCTGAGCTCAAGTATGAGTCTGCAAGGTATTGTGCCGATGTTGACCTAGAGAAAACGCGTGTAGAGGTGACGAGGAACCGGGTCGTCCAGGGGGGTCGACCCCATGACCAGTTCCTGTCGCATCTACTAAAGTTGGTTCCAGTGTTTGATGAGTTAGGAGTTACCGAATTCTTTCTCCGGTTCAAGAAAAAGTGCCAGGAGTACCAATGGGCCGAGGAGAAGTGGGCAGCCCTTATTTCGTCATGATTGACGGGGAAAGCACTCAAGGCGTATGATGCTTTGCCTCTAGATTCCTGCGTGAATTATGAGGCGTTGAAAGAGGCTGTCCTGAGGGCGTATGAGTTGCAGCCAGAGGCCTATAGGCTAAATTTAGGGCTGTTCCCAAGAGAAAGGAGAGTACTTTCCAGAAACACGCTAGAGAGCTGTCAGATGCGTTGAGAATTGGTTGAGGTCGGAGAAGGCAACTACTTTTGATGCAGTGAAGCAATTAGTGTTGTTAGAGCAATTTCTTAAATGTACTGGCAGTGACTTGACTCTTAACCTGAAAGAAAAGCAACCTAAAACTCTGCAGGAGGCGGCTCAGATGGCTGACCTCAGGTTGTCATTAATTTGTGGGTGTGGGTCTGCACAGAGAGCTGAGGCAGGTAACCAGGGGCATACCACTCCACCCCCCCCGAATTAAGGACACAACTAATTATACATATAAGAGTACTGGTGCCAATTTTGATCCCAAGTCGAAACTCTTCCCGTTAAAGAAAGGCCAGGGCCCTTCCTCACCTCAAAGGAAGTCCAAGAGCGAAGTGGAGTGTTTCAAGTGTCATGAGAAGGGGCATATTGCGCGCTCATGTCCGAGCACACCGCCTACAGCAGTGGTGTCACTAGTGAGCAACATCGGTGTGTCTTTGAGGTCTTCCGCGTTTGCCCGGGGTAATATGTCGGCTGCGAAGTCACAGTCGGTGCAGAAGCAGCAGGAGTGCTCGTCACCCGTCCGTGATGCTTTTTGTGGTCATAGGGGGCATGGCACTGTGAAGTGGGCTGGTGTGGAGCATAGGCTTGAGTTATTGCGTGATACGGGCGCTTCCCAGACACTTATTAAGAACTTCACTGGCAAGCCTATTAACGCGGCTCGGGTTGTGGTGGTTCAAGGCATCAATGCTACGCGGTCTTATCCGCTGGTCAGAGTGGAGCTTGAGGTGGACGGTGTGACACGGGAGTTGGATGTGGGTGTTGTTTTTTTTTTTTTTTTTTTTTTAGAGACAATGAACGGAGGAAGGAAAAACACAGATAAAACAAAAAGGTCCATATGCCTAAAGGCATCCTCCATTCAAATAATGTTTGTAACAACTGGATTTAAACATTTGTAGATTGTAAGTTTGTGGAAAGCAATTCGAGGGAAGTGAATTCCAAAGAGTAGTAGTTCTAGGGATAAATGAATTTTGATAAGCAGAAGTTCTGCATTGTGGAGGAGAAAGTGTAAATTCATGGGTGCTCTCAGCTGTCCTAGTTCTACGGGGAAAGATGTGGAGAGGCGGCACAATTGAAGCAAGTTCCTCGGAACAATTGCTGTGAAAATATCTGTAGAATAATGCAAGGGATGCAACGTTTCTTCGTATGGATAATGTAGGAAGGTCCTGTGTGATTGCAGGGTTATTGATTAATCTAATAGCTTTATTTTGAATTTTGTCCAACTGCCTCAATGCAACCACTCCACTTCCACTCCACAGAGGTGAACAGTAATCCATCTGAGAACGCACATGACTTTTATATATTACGGCCAACTGCTCGTCAGTGAAGAATTCTCGAACTCTGTACAGGAGTCCCAGTTTTTTAGAGGCATTCTTAGCAATGTGTCTAACATAATGTGTCCAGCTCAAGTTAGTAGTTAATCTTACACCGAGAATGTCAATACTAGGGGAAGTGGGAATATTTACATCATTAAAAAATATATGGGAGTCGGTGAGATTCTGTCGGTTAGAAAATTGAATGTACTTGGTTTTCTGTGCATTAAAGGAAACCAGATTCTTTTGTCCCCATTCTTCAATTCTAGAAAGGTCCTGGTTCAGAGAAATTGCAGTGCTTATTTTTGAATTTATAAGATCGGGTTGGGTGAAAGAATTGGTAAATGTGAAGGAACTGTGGAGTGTTGAGTCATCTGCGTAGGAATGTATTGGATTATGAGTGGTAGATATGAGATCATTGATATGAATGAGGAACAGAGTTGTGGCCAAAACTGATCCCTGGGGAACACCAGAGAAATTGCCAGTTGACGGGGTCGACCTCCTTCTCGGTAACGACTTTGCGGTGCTCACTTCCGAGGTTGCACCCTTAGTCGTTGCCGAGAGGGCGGCCGACACGAGTAGTGAGGGGCAAGGGGCTCGAGAGATCTCGGTCCGCTCAGGTGTCACAGCCTAGTACCCAAGTTTGAGACTAGTGTAGGAAGGGTCGGAAGGAGAAAGTCGAGGCTGGTCGGGTTGAGAGTTTAGACCCAGCGACACTCCTTGGTGACTCGGTACTTGCACCAAAGTTGAGCTCCGGAGTGGCCCCAGATCCTGTCTTCCCTAGTGACATGGTAGGGCGTGATGGCACTCCGCGACAGAGTAGTTCCCAGGTGCAACTAGAAAATGTTAGTCTTGAGAGTTGTGGGAACGGGGCTATTGAACTCGATGAGGACGGGGAAGCATGTCATGTGAACCTGTTAAAGAAGTTTGTGAGGCAACCACCTGAGCAGCCTACTGTCCCTGTGTTGGTCTGCAGCGGCCAAGGTGGAGAAGGAGAGGGGGGTAGTGGGGCACAGGTGGAGGAAAGTTGGGATTGTCATGTCTCGGCGGAGCAGTGGGCGGGGGACACGAGTCAGGTGGCTGTGGAAGTGCTTGAGCACCTGCCTAAGCAGCTGCGTGCAGCGATCCAGCCCCTGCTCGGTTCATACCCCACTGTTTGTGCCGAGCACCCAGGCCTCACAACTCATGCGGTGCACGATGTTCCGCTGGCAGGTCACTTGAGTGTTAGTAAACCGTTGGCCTCGTTGTTTCAGTGGTTCAAGGTGGGCGACGAGGCTTTGGCATGGTTGTCAGGTCAGGGTCGACCCATGGCTGCTAAGGGTGATGGTCAGAATCAGGACATTGAGTAGATTGGTGAGGTTGGCTGTGGAGTGGATGCGCCCGGTCGTCGCATAGCCTCCCAATGCTGCTCTAGTAGAATGCAACAGCCCTACCATAGATCGACTGTATCTGGCCGTGTCGCTGAAGGCGGTGATGCTGCATAGGCAGATGTAGTCGCAAGGAATGCGGGGGTGCGCATGTACGGTATCGGCGGGGAAGCATTGGCACTTATGAACTGTGGGAGTGACTGCACTGGTGGTACAGATTGTCCCTCTCATGACCTGGCTGTTTTAGGGACAGAGGTGGAGAAGGAGGGAGGCTATAGTTTAGAAACTGCGGTCCCGGCTGGGTTGTAGGAGGGCATTGAGCATGTTGTTCTTCGAGATAAGTTGCAACCTCTTGCTCCTAAGCGTCAAGAGAAGTTGTTTACTAGGCTGTGGCAGTACGTCCGCATGTTTGTTGATTCTCCTGGCCTGATTTACGGAGTAGAACCCGACATGGAGGCTGGAGACAGTGCAAGGCTAAAATTGGCTCCCTACCTTATAAATCCTGCTCGACAGCCTGTTGTAAAAGCAGAGCTGGACTACATGTTGGAAAAGGGTCTGAGGGATAAGGGATATCGTGAGTGGCCGTTGCCAGTGACTTTGCAACCTAAGTTGAGTGGCAAGATCTGTGTTTGTGTTGTTTGCAAGAGTGTTGGTGCATCATCCCTGACAGACGCATATACCTTACCTAGAGTTAACGACCCCATAGACCGCATCGGGGCTGCCTCGTTTATCACTAGGGTAGAACTAGTGAAAGGTTATTGGCAGGTCCCGTTGCCGGAAAGAGCGAAGAGAAGTGCCAGTCTTGTGATGTACTGGGCAGTTTATAAGTGTCAGGTGTTTTTTGCTGCCGGAACACAAGTTGGATGTGTGGCATGTTAAGGGCACTGATAATGTTCTGGCTGATTGTTTGTCACGGGAGGGTATGTCTTAAGGAGCACCTTCGCCGTTCAGTCCGTGTTTGTTTGAGAGTTGAGAAAAATTAGGCTTGCCCCTGTAGTGCAAAGCCGCCAAAAACACTATTAAAAGCTAATACAAAAACCTCACATAAAAACTCTTTCTTTTGATAGTATATAAGTGCAGTATGTTACAGCAAGAATCTAAGACATTCTGAGTTTTTGTCTTAGTAGGCTAGGCTTGTTGAAGCTTGCTCGTTGAGCGTAATATTGTTAAGTGATACTATTCTTTTGGGGAAGTGTTGTGTAGATTTTTGTTTATATAATGAAGTGTTTTATGTTTGTGGTTGTGCCTTGTTTTCACAACATGGGGGAGTAGCTGGGTGAGGCAGGATTGGTGAGCGTTCTGTCTGGTCAGATGTGGCGTTTACCTGAGGTTAAAACGTCCCACATCTTGGGCGGGATGTTACGCTGGCCAGCTTGCCAGAATGTGCTCGTACTCGCTAGCGCTCGCTAGGGCAGTGAAATGGGCTATAATAATCGTAGAACGATGTTCTTTCTTTCTTAGTATTCATGTTGTCACAGACAGATCAGTGGTGGTCTTTATTCTTGTCTGTGACACTTGGAAGTATTTTATATCGGTGATAGAGTATAAGATGTGTAGTGTGAATTTAAGGAGAGAGTGAACCTAGGAGGCAGCGAAGTGGTATTATGTGCGTGTTTATGTACGTGTGCCTTCCTCGCTCAGGCGGAGGTTCCCGCGCTCTTGATTGGCCGGCGGGCCTGGCGCGTCATATGACGCCTGCTCTTCATGACTTAGTGGTCTGTGATTGGGTGCCGCTGTCTTAGTTGGTGCTGGGGGGGGCTCCTACCCGCGTGTCTCCTTCAGAGCTTGGCATGGTGTGCTTGGTCCTAGACGTCCCTTGCAATCTGTCCCCAATCAAACCCCATGTACTACTGTTTCTCTCTCTGAACTTCTTCTTTTCCAATACTTTTTATCTTTATTCAATTACTTATCACTTCTGGTTCTGCATACGACTTCCATAGTCGGCCAGTCGTATTACCAGCACCAGTTCTCACATATATGTTTTGCACTAGCTTTAGGGATTATTAGTCATAGTCACAGGAGTCATATTATCATTGGGTGCTTCTAATTATTGAGTTGTTCTTTGTTACTATTTAATGCTAGACAGTGGAGGGTATCTTTGGTCGTTGTCTGAGTTATGTATATGGCAAGTCAGAGCCTGTACGACTTCGACGAAGCTAGGTAGCCTGTAACCCTTGTGCATATTTTTCCTTTGCAAGTGTAGCAGTATACAAGCGAAGGGCTTTTGCCTACTCTTACTTGCATGCTTGCTACGTCATTTTGTTGACCTTTGTGGAGCGCCAGGGTAAGACCAGATACTTGAGATCTGGACTTACCAAGAGAGCCTCCTAGTCACTTAACGTATCATAAGGGAAACCTGTTCAAGGGGAGACAGTAGGCTACGAGCATGCTTGCGCTCTGCCTAGCCTCCTGGTACCTTTTATACCACTGCTAGACTTTATTAGTAATAAAGACAGCACTGTGTTTATTAACTTTAACTGTGTATGTTTTAGGAATTATTCACGTATTATTTTAGCCTAGGTTGATGCTTGGTGCACAACCCAATATGGCTGTTACTTTGGCTAAGGAAGTACTGTTTTGAGTGGCTATTATTAGTGCTGTCACAGAGTTGTTGCACTCCCTTGTTATATATATATGTATCCTACTTGTTGGTGTATTTAAGATACACGCTTTGGTGTCCTGCATTATTTCTGTTCTATATTCGATGAGCATCTTAGAGCATCAGACGTTTTCAGAAGATTCCTTATCTGTTTGCTGTAGGACTAGACTTCCAGTGTTTTCATAGAGCATTGAAGAGTTTAGTGTTGAGTTCAGACTCACACTAAAGTTAACGTAAGCATATACTCCTTTATTAAATCTTGTTATAGTTTATTTAAGCATTGTTATTACTTGAGAGCATTTTATTAACGTAAAGTACTCCTGTTGTGAGTAGGCTTTGCCGTCACCGGAAAGCCTTTGTAGAAGTGCACTAAAACCCAGTTAATTGATACCCCGTTATCCAGTAGATTAACTCTGGAGGGTTTAAGTGTTTGTTCACTGGCGTAATAGTTCGAGGGTTTGGAATTAGCGTACCGTTGTTGCAGATATATCCTATCATCTAGTCCAATATTAAGTGCCCTTGTTTATTTCGTAGTGCCGGTCGTAACACCAGTGAGTTTATTGCTAAATAGGTGGCGTTCTGATTGTGAGGGTCCGAGTCTAGTAGGTGAGACAGTGAAGCAATGGAGCAAGGCAGCTTCAGAGATTGGGCTGCTTCGAGCCGTGAGTGAGCAACTAACCATGCATCTTGCGAAGGCAAGATGGCAGGGGCTGGTTGCAGCAAAAAGTGCTACAACTGTCTCACCCCCTAGACTGGAACGAGACTTCACGGGCTTCACCGTTTATAACGGTTGAATGTACAGACTCTGAGCCTATGCCCGAGAGGGAATAGTTGTAATAGAAAACAAAATATATATATATATATATATATATATATATATACCGGTATATACTGTATATTGTGAGTGAGGGAGACAAAAGGCAGAACTGCCTGTATCGAGTGGCTTCCCCAGATTTGAAAGAGTGACAGGGCCAAAATCAAGGGACGTTGGAGCCAAAATGCCTGGAAACACGGAGCTTGAAGCAATTAAAGTAATAAGAAGAGGGAAAGACTGATTCTGGGAGAGAGTTTCAGAGCTCATCTGTTGAATAGAAGAAAGCCTGAGAATAACATTTCACTCTTGGGTGGGAGAGTTGCAGAAATTAGGGGTGGGATTGTGTGGCAAGATGGGTACCACATACCCTGAGTAGAGGAGGTGGTATACACTGGGAGAGCTCTGAGGAACACTGACTATTGTAGTAACGATAGAATAGCGAGAGAGATGCAACATTGCGGCGAAGAGAGAGAGATTGCAGAGAGTTGGTGAGTGGACGGGAGTTAATGATACGAAAGCCTTTCCTTTCTACTTTGTCTAGGAGTGTGGTGTAAGAGGATCCTTCCCACACATGTGAAAAATACTCAGTACAAGGATGCACTGTGCCCCTGTACAGAGCAAGAAGCTGTACAGGGGTAAACAAAATCTTGAGGCGATTGAGCACACCCAGCTGCTGGGAGGCTGCCTTAGCAAGACTGGTAAAATGGTCCTTACAAGTGAGAGCAGAAGATAAAGAGACACCAAGAATATTGGGAGAAGATGAAGGGTTGATTTTTGTATTGTTGAAAGATAAGGGAAAGTCCTCTGCGAGTTCCGGATGGATAGATAGATGCAAAAATTGGGTTTTGGAAGTATTAAAGGCAACAAGGTTTTCTCTGCCCCAATTGGAAATAGTAGATAAATCAGAAGAAAAAATTTGTATGGCTTCATTACGTTCGTTTTTAAGAGATTGCTGGCTGGGGCGTTCTGGAAAACTAATTGAGTGGTGTAAAATAGAGTTGTCTGCATATGAATGGATGTGACTGGATGTACAGTTGAGAAGATCATTTATGAAAATTAGAAAGAGAATGGGAGATAGGACAGAGCCCTGAGGAACACCGGAGTTGATAGGATGAGGAAGTGAGCGATGGCCGTCCACAACCTCGGCTATGGAACAGCCGGAAAGGAAATTAAAAACAAAGGCACAGATTGAGGGATAGAAACCAAAGAAGAGTAGATTAGAAATTAAAGATTTTTGCTACACTCTATCGAAGGCCTTCGATATGTCTAATCGCAATAGAAAAGGTCTCGCAGAAGTCCCGAAAGGAGGATGACCAAGAGTTAGAAAGATATAAACGAAGATCACCAATAGAGCGACCCTTAACCTGACCAGCGCGATATAGACCTAGGGGCTAGGGTAGTTATTTGTGCATTTCTAGCCTTGGATTCTGACAGAATTCGTTATATTTACAATATAGAGCATTATTTGTTTTCGGTATGCTTTTATTTTACATATATGATGTATATATGAACCTTCAAGAGTGCTAAAATATGTTGGAAAAGCATTTGGGTGGTGAAAAACGAAGATATAGGCCACCCGGTCATAATCTCAGGCGAGAGAGAGTCACAGGCAACCCTCCCCTCTCGCTGTCTGTGAGGTAACTGAGACGAGCGGGGCGGTGTGGGCCGGTGTGGGCCGGTGTCTGGGTGTTACATAACGATCTTTTATGCAACCCACTTGTGCTACATTATCGCGGGGGAGAGAAAAATAACCGATAAATGATGATAATAAGAGGAAAAATAGGTGATAATTGAGGAGGGGAGGGAGGGGGGAATAAGGAGGGGAGGGGGGTGGGTGAGAAACACATGGATGAGTACTGGAGGGGAATTATCTCACCTAGAGACAAATTCCTTTGTTTTGATAGGCCCTTTTTTTTGGGGGAAGGCTTTTTTTATGGTCTTGCTTCCATGAGGCCTATCGCGTTCCCTATAGGAAGACTTCCATGAGGCCCATCGCGCTTAAGGGGTTAAGGAAGCCATACTGGCGATCTGAGAGTAGATTATGGGAAGGAAATGCTTAAGAAATTTGGAAGCAAGAATAGTTTCAAAAATGTTCGAGATACAAGAGATGAGAGCAATTGGACAATAGTTGGAGGGTTGAGAGCGGTCACCTTTCTTTGGGACAGGATGAATGAGAGCAAACTTCCAGCAAGGAGGGAAGACGTTAGAGGAGAGACAGAAACGATAGAGATTGCCTAGGCAGGAAGTCCGCACGAAAGCCCAGTTTTTAGTACAACAGGAGGAACACCGTCCGACCGGTACCCCTTGTTAGTATTAAGCCCAGGGCAGATAGAAAGTACATCTTTAGAGGAGATTAGGATATTAGGCATTAGTATGAAATAAGGGGGTGGAGAAGGAGGAATAGCACCGGAATTATCCAAGGTGGAGTTTCTAGCAATAGTTTGATCAAAGAGTTCAGCTTTGTCAGAGGAAGAAGTGATGGTTGTGCCTTCAGATTGGAAAAGGGGAGGGAAAGACGAGGAAGAAATTATTTTGGAAGGGTTTATGGCTAGATGCCAGAAAGCTTGGGAAGGGCAAGAGTTGGATACTTCAGTGCATTTATTATAATAAATGCATAATTATTGATGAAAGAGTGCTTGGCAAGTTGAAGAACAGATTTGGCTTGATTCCAGGCAGAAACGGAGGAAGAATGAGATTCTTGTGTTTTAAGGCGTCGGTACCGTTTGTATGCTTCCTCCTTGTTACGGACAGCAGTAGAACCAGCGTGAGTAAACCAAGATTTGTTTGCATTAGTCCGAGAGAAAGAAAATGGAATTTATGCTTCCATGCCCGAGAGGATTACCTCGGTAATGCGTTCAGCACTCTCCGAGGGTTCCCGGCCACGGAAGCAAAAGTCATTTCATGGGAAATCAAAGAAAAACTGCCGAAGAACATCCTAGTTGGCAGCGCTAAAGTGCCACAAGCGCCGCCGGTGACAGAGATAAGTTTATAGTCGGAGGAGGCCAAACGAGAGAAAAGATGGACAGTATAAGAAGAAGGGTTAGAAGTTAGAATCCAGTCAAGAACGTTGGGTCGATCTCCGAAGCTATCCGGGATACGGGTTGGTTGCTGAACCAACTGCTCTAGGTCAGTTAGGATAGAACAGATGTAGGCTTGTTCACCAGGTTGGTCAGAAGTATGAGAGGAGAGCCATTGGCGGAGGTGAACGTTGAAATCTCCTAAGATGGAGATTTCTGTGAAGGGAGCGATGGATAGAATGTGTTCAATATTATAAGTTCGATATATATATATATATATATATCTATGTATATATATATATATATATACCAACGCCAATAATATACACCAAGACCGATATTGAACACGAGTCAACCACATTGAAAGCCAATAATACTCCAGAGAGTAATTCATGTTTTGTTATCTGCCGAAGATGTGCAGTATTCTGGAGCATAGCGCTAAGTGAATCATTATAATAGTTATAACATCCAAAAGGAAGAACTTGTAACTCATAGCAAGCAATATCTTCATCTTCTGACCGTGACACACACTGTTAAGCAAATGTTCACATTACCATTAAACCCTGTAATTTTCGCCTCCGAAGCAAAATATAATTATAGCTCCCCGTCCATTATCATCATTGTAGAACAGTAAAGAGGACAATATATAACTCACACCTCATTATTTTTTCGGCAGAAAAGCTAACCCTCACACTTTTAACATTCAATAGAGAAACCCAAGCTTCACATTCCAGTACTATCATCACTACATAATAGAGAGACAGTTAGGGTTAAAGATGAACTGGTAAAAACCCACCACCACACCTTCCCAGCTCTTATACCCCACGCTGTTGAGTGGGTTTTTGTAGGTTCTGTATTGACGTCAGAACACAAAGGATTTATCGGGTGGCTGGGTGTTAATATCCCCCGCGCTATGGTTTGTATTCTTACTGATGTCAAGTGCAACTGGAAACAAATCTTTGAGGTTGTTGAATTGACAATACCGAGACTTTTAAATTAATACACAAACAAAATTCGAATATTCCCAATGCCCACAAAGATAGAAGACCATTCGTACTTACGTATCTCAGTCCCCTTGATACGGACTATCAATAACTCCACAAACGAGTGGTCGACAACCTTTGACTGTTAGTATCTCTCTTGATTTGTCCTTCACATTTTATTTTGACGTAATTTGTATTTGTTTATGCTGTATATAAACACTACATGGTATGTACAGTATATCCTGTAGATTCCATCATTGAATACAATGTTTATGATGAACAAGGTGATTAGTCAGATGGCGAGCTATTTTATATATTTTGGCAACCATTTGACTATTTGTGAAGTTTAGTAAGGCTCGGTGAACATTGAATTTAGTATCTAAAATTCTAAATGGACCCCCTTCTGAACACAGTCGCCGCATCCCTTCAGTCCTAACCCCACTTCCCACCCACACCTTCCACTTCACTCACCTCTTTCCTACCTTCCAGTGTTCTGTAATTACCTGCCACCCGCTTTGATTACACACCTGAGTCTCTCTCTATATATAAACATGTCTCAACAGCCCACATCACCTGGTTTATATGTATTCTATCGTCACTCATTATCATGCTGGGAACTAACTCGCTTTTCATTATGCATATATAGCTATCTTGAAATGTTAATATTGTTTTTGTTCTTTATATCTCCAAAATGTTTTTATTCTATAAATTCAAAACTATTCCTATATAATCCAGCTTTCACATTTAACTAATACGAACACACACAATAATAAAGGACTGTACATATATATAACATGTCGAAAGCCATAATGTGACAATCATTTTGCGAATATGTATTTTATATTGTCAGTCCTCAGCCTTGACAGGTGACCTTAAAATTGCAATTTTGATTAGTTTCTCTCTTCACTAGGAATACATGTGCATCAAGTTAGAACTAAGCTAAGCTATACCTTTCAAATACGCTATATCTCGCATACCTTCGTACTTACATTATTGTTGCTTTATGCTATCATATTGGAATATAATAATTACCTTTTAATCCTATTATTCAAGTTAATATAATTGTTGATTACATGTACATACTGCCAGGTATTATTCCTTCTAGACTACATGTTCTTTCCAATATGCACTTTCGTTTTGTCTTACAATCACCTCACCTTCTGTGTTTTGTATACTTGTAATTATATTATGCGTATGAAACGTTGTGCGTCTACAGTTGTAATTTGTCATTAGGTATCGTATAGTCAAAGCTGATTTTATGCATTACTCTATTTACTATGCCTGGTCCCTTTCTCACTAACATCCTAACTATTCTACCTCAAACACAAATATCCTAATTTCGTAGATACGACATATAATTATGTCTAACTAATACTTATTTATGTTACTTGATCAAAGGTGCACTCTGTCAGTTTGTTTGTTAGTTCATTATCAGTTAGTCAATTGGGTCATACATTCTCCTTATAGTTGATCACTATTCACAATGAACATTTAACCTACCAAAATAAAATATAATATTTTCAATATTCCCTTTTTCCAATTAATCAACCTCTGTTATAAGTTATAACCACATAATTTACACGTCAATTGGTGATATTATTTTAGAATGATTTATAGAGTTAAACTCAATTTGTAGGATCTGTTGTGAATCCTTCCTGATGATGGCTGCATGAAGCTGCCGAAAATTTGAATAAATCAAAATGTTCCACAACGTGTTATTTCTCATTGCACTACTAATATATATATATATATATATATATATATATATATATATATATAGAGAGAGAGAGAGAGAGACCTATATATAGATATATAAATATATAGATAAATATTAGCTTGGCAAGATATATAAGGTATTAATATGTAGGTACAATTGTGTAAAAATAATCTCGGAATCTTTCCCAAATAGAAATTCGTATCAAAAGATTTGTTCACTCTCTCTCTCTCTCTCTCATACACACACGCTGACATAATATACTGTGGATAAAAAACACCATCTGAGGGAGAGTACTTTATTGACAACGTTTCGCAGATTGCTTCATCAGGTCACAGTGACCTGATGAAGCTATCTGCGAAACGTTGTCAATAAAGTGCTTTTCCTCAGATGGTGTTTTTTATCCATGCTGTCTACTTTTCAAGTACCACTAACATAATATAATGTATTTACACTCGCATGGATACACATCAGCGTTACACATTTCCACCTAATCTTACATACATAACAGGTTCAGGATTCATTCTCTGAGTTACGCATGTCCACATCCATTCACACTCATACACTTAATCACATGCACACATTTGCATGGATGAGTACCCAATACAAGCCTATCCGCGCGTGCGCACACGTACACAAATATTGTTTAATAATTAGACGCTCCACGCACAAGCTTCTTGGGGTGACCACCAGATGGAGAATGGTCGCTTTGGGACTAACCACAATACTTTTTAGGTCAAAAATAATTATACCAAGATTATGTGTTATACAGTATACTATTAGCAGCCATTAGTATGTTTTTTGAAGTAGTTTTCGTTTGTTTAATTCGTAGCATATTCGCCCTTTGAAAATATAAAACTAGATTTCTTTGAATGTCTCAAACCTTTGTACAAAGTCTATTATCATTTTAGTTCTTTTATTCAGAGGTTTATGAAGTAAATAATTCATCCAATGTAAGTTTCTTAGAAGTGTGTGACATATATAGCGTTTAAACCTCACGTAGAGTAGAATATTATAATAGTCCATAAAATAGACTGGGAGCCCGGGGGAGGGGGGGGGGGTGTTAGCTGGAAAGGTAACCAATATTCTTTCCCACCAAAGGATCACCTATCAATGCTAATGTATGGAACTGGATGACTGGCAGGCTTGCTGTGGTGGATGTGGCCAGGAGAGTGGATTTAATCCACTGCAAAAATTATCTAGATCACCTTTGCACAGTAACCCATCCTAAATAACTGTAATAGGCTTTCCATACCCCAATGTATGAAACATGGTTGATGACAGCAATTTTCATTGGTGGGATGCCCCTGCCAGCCCCTATTAAATAGCCCATTAATTCTGCAGGGTCCCAGATATCATGAATGGCCACTTCCAGTAAATTCCAGTGGTGGGGTACCCCCGCCAGCAATGCCCAAAAATGGCAAAACCCCAGAACTGACTTTGATTAGCTCATGAGATAACTACTTCAAGTCACTTGCAAACTTGTCTGCAGGGTCCCAGATATCATGAATAGCCACTTCCAGTAATTTCCAGTGGTGGGGTACCTGTCAACCACGCCCAAATTACAAAGCCCTAGAATGGACCTTGGTAGCTCACAAGGTAACCACCTGAAATTAAGTGCATTTATTGTGCAGGGTCCCAAATATATAATAGTGGGTTGACAGGAACCTGTTGCTATAGATGTTCTACATTGATATTTCCCCTCAATTGACATGGAGATTTGCTGGAAATAGATAATTTATCCTATTTATATAAATTATATGAGCATAGATCTATTTTATCATGTAGTGAGGTCTAAGGTTTATCTCCGATGTTTTTCATCTCTTTATTTGTAGAGCAATAAACGGAAGTGTACTTAGGGTACCTGTGCAGGTCATGTTGCTTGTATACCTGTACCTAATCATTGTAAGACAAGAGCAAATTATTGGCTTCCAGTTGAGCGGACTAAAATAATTTACTCCACTAATTCGGTGATCTTGAATCTTTGCAGGTGCTGCTTGTATGTGATTATGAGATAGCTTGTGTAAACAAGGACTTTTATAGATCACTTATGATGGATCAAGGTGATTTGCATATAACTCTGGTGGGGAACCTAAAGATGGATATAACCGAGGAGAATGGTACAAGGTCAATGCAGGAGAACCTCTGCAGTCTTTTTGGCCACCTCTCTTTTTCCAGCTCTTGCCACAGAATATTCAATAGACCCTGTTGATCAAACTTGGGGGGGTTATTACTGTCACTCCTGGTTTTGATGCAAGCTTTCTTAATTGACGGGGATTCACTTGATGGGGTTCCCTTTGGGCGTTTGACGGCAGTATAATTTTTAAGACATGAAGGGTGATATTGTAGATTTGATTCCAAGGTGACCTTCTTACTAATCCTGCAGGTGGCTTCAGCATATTTGTCGGTTACCAGATTTTGGCGCAAATCAGCTTTATTATCATGTGTTTCCCAAATGGTGTCAATAAATATTTCGGCGTGGCTGCCAGGGGTACCCCACCACTGGAAATTACTGGAAGTGGCCATTCATGACATCTGGGACCCTGCAGAAAAGTTTGTAAGTTGTTGTTGTTGTTCCCTAAGGTGCCTGGCCGAACATCTCCAAGTCCCCGAGGAAGGCCATGGCCACGATCGGGCTTTCCCACAGAGCTCTCAAGGAGTGTAGATTATGTTGTTGGCATAAGTGATTGTGTAGTATGGGGTGCTGTGTTGCATCCTGGGCAGGTCGACGATGGAGATATCCAGTCTCTTCTGATAGCTCAGAAGAGGTAAGAGGTGGATGGTGCCCACATCTCAGCCTGGCCAGGTGGACTCGCGAGGAAGGGAGGATTCAGAAAGATGGATTTCGGGAGGTCGTGCCTGCATCTGCGTGTTGTCTATGAGTGATTGGATGGATCGGCGTGAGATATGAGTGTGGATGTGCTTCTGGAATCTGGTTTGGGGTTGTCAGGGAGGGAGAGATGACCGTATCTGTGTGTGATACCATGTGCTGGGTGTTGTTTTGATATGTCTTGGTGTCTGTGGGTGTGCTGCCATGTAGTGTAGTGGATGGTGTTGGTTTGTGGAGGCTTCAGCCAGGAATTGAGTGCCTCCCATGTCCAGGTGGTCTTTGACTTTGAGGACTTTGGTTTCTTGATGTAGGTGTAGTAGCTGTGCAACCTGTGTTGATTTTTAGGGCTTTGCTTTGAATAGTCTGCAAGGTCTTGTGGTGTTTTTCAGTTAGGTCAGAATCCCAGACGGCTTGCATTTTTCATCCCTGATATTATGTATTGTTTGTATACTGTGTTGATAGTTTCTTTGTTGTGTCCAAATATTGTGTGGGCAAGTGACCTGAGGGTGTTAAGTCTGGGTGTCAGTTTATTCATGTTTGTGATATGTTGTTTGAATGTCATTAGAGTATCATATGTTAATCCTAGGGTTTTGTGTGTATGTGTGTTAGAGGAGTGTTGTTTATGGTGAGGTGCTGGGTGTTTTTATATTTGGTTGTCCAGCTTGTGAGGAGGGTTACAGTGGATCTGGCTGGTGCTAATTTGAGTCTGTTTGTAGTGCACCAGTCATGTAGTGTGTTGAGATAGGGTTGAAGGAGAAGTGTTGCTTTGTCTGGGTCTTGGTGTGTGTTTCTGAGTAGGAAGCTATATTTATTTGGGATGCATGGGGTGTAGGTATATCCTGCATGTATAGATTGCAGAGTGCGGGCGACAGGACGGATCCTTGCAGGACTCGGTTTGTGAAGTTTCTGATATTAGATGACTGAACGGCAAATGATACGTATGCACATCTGCCTGCTAGGTAGTTGGCCAGCCACCTTTTTGTATTATTGTACATGTTTGTGTTGTAGATTTTGTTTGTTAGGTTGTGGCGGGGGATGGCATCGAAGGGTTTACTAAAGTAGAGTGTGGCAAGTAGTTAATCAGTGTGGTGGTCTGGCTGAGTTGATGCCATCAAAAGCTCTTTGTGTAAGGTCTGTAGAATGGTGTTTGTGGTTTGCAGTGGCCTGAAGCCATATTGTGATGGAGCTATGGGTAGAGTGTGTGTGGTCAGTGGTAGTACGAGGCGTTCTCAGACTTTGGAGGCGGTGCAAGGGAGTGTGATGGGGCAGTGTGAGGAGGGCAGCTTGGGGCCTTTGTTGTGTTTGGGGAATGTAATGATGACACCATGCTTCCAGATGTCTGGTATTGTGGTGTATGAATAACTGTAGTTTGATATGTTGGTGAGTGCTTTTATGCCCTGTGGCCCTAGGTGTCTAAGGTGTATGTTGCTTATGTTGTCTGGACAACAAGCAGGTGAGTGCTTGAGATTGTTGATGATGTGCTTTGTCTGGTTGTTAGTGAAGGGTGCCTAACCAGGGTCTTACGTCGGATGACATGACACGTCGGTCGTCTTGATGGGGGCTTAGGTGGCTGACATGAGGGAAGAGATTAATGAGATTGTTTGCTTGTTGTTTATATGAAGGAATAAAGTCTGTTGTTGTGATTGCGGCATGTGATTTTGTTGTGTTGCTGTTGGAAAGTGTGATGCTGTTTAGTGCTTTGTAGGCCTATAGTTTTGGGGATTCTGTTTTGTGATCAAGTGTTTGGTTGTAGTTATTCCGATTTACTGTTTGTTATTCTAGTATTGTGTTGCTAATCTGTGTGTTAAGTGCTTGGATTTGTTATGCGATGTCCTATGTGTGGGTTGCTAGTAAGTGTTTCAGTGTGTCGTGTTGTCTGATGAGGTCTTGAATTTCTGGTGTGAAGTAGGGGTTGTCATTTTCTGTTACCTCTTGGAATTTGTTTCTTGTAAGCGTTTTGGATAGATGTGTTGAATGTGTGAACAGCATTATCAACTCTGCGTAAGCAGAGTTTGGTACCCCCCCCCCCCCCCCCCGTATAGTGGGTACCACACAAAAAAAAATGTCTGTCGTCGTCGTCGTTGTCCGTCTGTCTCGGAACTCCTCCTAGACCGTTGGACGGATTTTCACCAAATTTTACACTAACATTTATTGCGTGAATGCGAAAGTCAGTCAAAAAAGATTTTTCGAATTTATGCAATAGTTATGATTTTAGGTCCAAAATATGGTTTTACCCCCCCCCCTGCCCTCCTGGACCCCCCCCCCCCTCCTCCCAGACTCCCCACCTACCCAGCAATGATGGCGTTCTGGGGGCGAAAACATCTCGCTACGCATTTGCTAGGTTAAGTTAGTTTAGTTGGCATTAGAAGTGATGGTAGTAATAGTGGGATTGATGGTGATAGTAGTGATGATGGTGATAATAGTAGTGATGATGGTTGTAGTTGTATTGATGATGTTGAAAGTAGTGATGATGATGACAGTAGTAGATAATGAAGGTGACAGTACTAGTAGTAGTGATGCTGGTCATAATAGTAGTGATGATGGTGACAAGTAATGATAGTTGTAGTGATAATAATGACTAGTGATGATAGAAGTGACGATGGTGTGAGTATTAGTGATGGTGAGTAGTAGTGATGATGGTGAAAGTTGTAGTGATGATGAGAAGTTGTGATGATGATCATAGTAATGGTGATGATGGCAGTAGTAGTGATGATGGTGACAGTAGGATACATGATAGTAATACTTGTGACAGTAGTAATGATGATGGTTATAGTAGTAGTGATGATGTTAACAGTAGTAATGATGATTGTAAGATGGTGGTGATGATAGTAGTAATGCTGGTTGATAGTTGTAGTATCAATGCTAGTAGTGATTAAGATGGTTGTGACAATGGTGACAGTACTAGTGATGATGGTGAGAGTAGTAGTGATGATTGTAAGTGTAGTAGTGATGATGATCATAGTAATGGTGATTATGACAGTAGTCGTGATGATTGTGGTGGTTGTAATGATGGTAACCCATCGCAGAGTTGGGTATGCCGTTTTGATTTTGGGCAAAACGGCACGTCTACTTTATTGATGTTAGTGATGGGTGTGCTATTTAGTGTTCATTTGCAAGTGATTTGAAGTGGTTTTCTCATAAGCTGATCTACTGTAGGTAAGTTCTGAGGTTTTGCAATTTTGGGGTGTGGCTGGCAGGGGTAGCCCACCACTGGAATTTGCTGGAAGTGTCCTTTCATGATATCTGGGACCCTGCAGAAGATGTTGCAAGTGTTTTGAAGTGGTTACTTCAAGAGCTGATCTAGGTCAGCTTACCACGCCCCGCATGGCCACAAGAAGGGAGCGTCGCTTGTTCGTGTGTGTTGTATGTTGTTGTCAAGTATCGAAAAGTGGTGTAAAGGCTGTTTTGCATAAAGTTATCTCCAATGAAATCATCATCACAGCTCACCTGACTTAGAGAGCTCTACTTAATGCCATTCTACAGGTAAATAACACAGCTACGCTTGGGGATGCGCGGGAATGCAGGAAGCAGTCTGATTAACGAATATACGGTAGCCTAGCCTAGACGTTTTTCGGCCAAAACACCCGGGTTTCGAGGAATATATATATAATACATAGCCGGGGCTGGAGGGTTAAGGGGCTAATTAATGGTGGCTGGCGGGGCTACCCCACTACTGGAAATTACTGGAAGTGGCCATTCATAATATCTGGGACCCTGCAAAAGATTTTGCAAGTGATTTGAATTAGTTACCTCATGAGCTGAGCTAACTCAGTTCTGACGTTTTGCCATTTTTGGGCATGGCTGGCGTGGATACCCCACCACTGGAATTTACTGGCAGTGGCCATTCATGATATCTGGGACCCTGCAGAACAGTTTGCAAGTGATTTGAAGTGGTTACCTCAATAGCTGATCTAGATCAGCTTTGAGGGTCTAATTAATGGGGGCTGGCATGGGCAACCCACCAATGAAAATTGCTGTCATCAACCATGTTTCATACATTGGGTTATGGAATGCCTATTACAGTTATTTAGGATGGATTACTGTGCAAAGCTGATCCAGATAATTTTTGGAGTGGATTAAATCCACTCTCCTGGCTACATCAACCACAGCAAGCCTGCCAGTCGTCCAGTTCCATACATTAGCATTGATAGGCGATACTTTGGTGGGAAAGAATATTGGTTACTTTTCCAGCTAACCAGACCCCCCCCCGGGCTCCTGCTCTAAAATAAGATAGGCTTTACAATTATTGGTCTTGGGCATGGTCTCGGGATTATCTATTTCACTGCCGCCACGGTACGACAACCTCTATACGTAAACAGGTCTTTTCGCCGTTCTGGGATTTCGCCATTCCTTTACTCTTTATTACTATATCACGAGAAGCCTGATTATATTTTCATATAGGTATGCTCTATTTATTGATGCTATGTAGTATCATAATAATATGAGTTTTTACAAGAAATCAACAGAAGTTCTGGAAAATTTAGCAAGCTGTCGATATACAGTAGTCTTTGGATTAAAAAATTACAGCGAGTTGCTCGCGGGTGTGAGTTTGTTTGTAGGGAGAAGGGTGAGGGAGAGGCTATCGTACGTCTGGCAGTGATGAGTTGTGAGGTCCTGCCATATTCTCATCATATTGAACGTCTATATTTTCAGTGAGTTTTAACAATAGTTAAACTTACTGACATTAGCTTATTCCACTGTTAATAATTCTACTATAACATGTGTTTATTATATATACTATTTCTATAAGGATTTGGTGCTTAGAAAGTTAACATTCATACTTTGTAAGCAATTTGTGGATTCTTATAAATTTATTTTGTTCGCCATGTGTAAAGATTATAGGGTTATAGTTGATACATATACTAATTGTGTGTGCACAAATAGATATGTTACTACCAAAAAAATACCATTTGTGAATGGAGTGTCTTTTAAACGAAGCTGATTATATTGTTGAGTAGCCTAGTAAATCACCACTTGTCCTAGGGTCCTGCGACAATGCGACAATTTTCCGACGGTGGTCACTACAAGAAGCTTGTAGTGACCTATTCTAATTGCGTACACTACAACACAGTATACGCGCTGGTAGAGAAACAGACACAGACATTCATACACCCACATCTCGCAGGGCCAATCCCAAACAAATCCATACACACACGGACAAAGACTCCTGAGATCCCCATTAAAGCAATCACTCCCACACACGCATCCTTGGTCTTACACAAAAGCAGCTACACAAACACACTTATTCCCCAATATACACAGTCTCGCTCACACATTTTATATTTATATATTAATGTGTTTCTATGTGAGTGAGGGACACAACAGGCAGAACTGCCTGTAGCGAATTCCTCTCCCAGAGTTGAAAGAGTAACAGGGCAACAATCAAAGAACTTTCCAGCCAAAATACCTGGACACACAGATTTTGAAGCAACTTAAGTCTTAGAAACAGGGAAAAACTGATTCTGGGAGATAATTCCAGAGCTCAGCTGTTGTGTAGAATATTGCGAATAACTTTTCACTCTTGGGTTGGAGAGTTGCACAGATTAGGGATGGAAGTGTGTTGCAAGACGGATGCTACGTGCCTACGAAGAGAGAGTGGTATACACTGAGAGAGCTGCGAGGATTACTAATTATTGTGACAGCGGTAGCATAGTGAGAGAGATGTAACATTGTGGTGAAGAGAGAGAGAGAGTGCAGAAAATTCTCCCTACCAATAAATGCCTACAGTGGCCGATAGAGGCACTGACCTCAATGTTTATCGTGGTGCATTGTGGAAAATTGGCGACATCGCGGACCTATCCACCCTTCCTCTCCTTCAACAATTCTTTATTATAAGCAGTTAGTCTAACTTTCTGTAGCTGACCCCTACTTTGGTCTATGCATATTGTTGTTTTATATTTCTTCATATCACCCATATTCATAAATAACTAATATTTATAATACAAAGTCAGCAAATATTTTCGCGCCTATTTTGTCATAATAATTAATCAGCTTATAATTATGTTTGTAGTCATTATCAGCTGCATATGGACTTTCCCTTTATTAATATACTATATAAGCACATAGTGTAGTCGTATACTGTAAAATAAACACATGTAGAATCACAAACAAAATAGATAAACTAATTTGGGTGTTGGGTATTGTTGATGTTGACAGTCATAGCTCTGGCGCTACTTCGAAAGCGTCCACCAGAGGTCTCAGGTAAATTCTTGGTAGGGTCAAATTGAGTGGACGTGAGTTAATGAGACGGAAGGCTTTTTTTCTACTTTGTCTAGAAGTGCTGTGTGAGAGGATCCTCTCCACATGTGTGAACAAAACTTAATACATGAATGCACTGTGCCCCAGTACAGCGCAAGAAGCTGCACAGAGGTAATGAACCCCGGAGGCGGCTGGGCACACTCAGCTTCTGGGAAGCAGTTTTAACAAGAGTGGTAATATGATCTTTCCGGAGATATTTGAAGAAAAAGAGAAACCGAGAATATTAAGAGAAGATGAAGGATTAATTTGTATGTTGTTGAAGAGTAAGTCATAGTTTTCTGGAAGGAGGCGACAAGTAGACAGATGGAGAAATTGAGTTTTGTAAGCATTGAAAGTAACAAGGTTTTCTCTGCCGCAATTAGATATAGTAGAGAGATGAGAAGATAGGTGTGTTATGGCCTCCTTACGTGGTATAGTTATCTCGATTCCACTTACTTAATTGGATTTTTATATTTGTGTGTACAGCATTACATGTACTCATAGTAATCGTCTTTTGATAGGCGACAATACAATTTGGAATCATTGAGTAGACCAGACTGCATCACGGAATCATACAGTAATATGGATTGTGAACATTTCTCACTCCATTTTAAAATATATATTTCAAATATTGTTTATACTATTGCATTTTACATTGTCACCAAGCTTTGAATAAAGTTAGTATTCCCTAAGCATACTAAGATTATTTCCGATTCAAAGGCCGTTGTTATACAAACATTTATGATTGCGTATAATCCGATTATTTAATGGTATTATATAGATATGCTGTTTACCTTTTCCATCGAGGTAGTATCACCCAAGCAGCAGATTTCTATAGATCACTTCCAGGTCCCAGGAAGAGGAAGTATAACAGGAGAGGGGAGAACTGTGGGGGACACGCAAGAGGCGGTGCAATAGGAAGGACATATGAGAGAGGGGAGGAAAAGGGGTGCATAGATGAAGAGGAGGAGGAAAACGAAGACCAATAACAGCCTATATAATGAGTGGAAGGACAGAGAGAAGTTTGATGAAGAACAAGTAGAAACATTTTGCAAAAAGAAGGATGAACACTTCTAAACGATGGGTTAATCGAAAAAAAGAGAACATAGGGTATTACAAAATAATCTTGTTATGAAGCGGAATATGTTGTTATCGATAAAAATAAAACAAGTGGAATGAAGGCGAGATATATTAAGATATACGAACATGACGAAACGAGAGGGATTAGAAGAGATAAAGTATAGATGGTGAAATACTGAGCAAGGTGGATAAGAATTTGAAGACTTAGAGCGACGAGATAACCCCTAAAGAAACCCAACCGGGATTGAAACCATCCGCAAAGGTGACCAAGCAACAATTTATTGATCCTTGGCCGAGCCTTCTCTTCAGTACTTAACATACAAATTCACCTTTCACCAAATCATGAATATCAATAATGAGATTGTATAATTTTCTCTCATACCAGTGCTGGGAATAAAACTCATATCAAAGGAATTACATCTCGATGAGTGAAAAAGTATTTTCTTTCCTATAGAATTAATGAAGCCGGGAAAGAATACTTTCAGCCGTCTTTGTTAACTCATTCCCGGCTCGAGATTAAAGGGGGTATCACGCGATAGCTTTTATCGTCAAATTTTTCGGTCAACATTTTACCGATACTTTATTTGAGAACTTTTACAATGATATCGGAAGCTGAACTAATGGAATACTTAAGTTACTGAATAATTATATAAGATTATCTCATAAGCTGCCACAATATTGTAATATATATATGGTGAAGAGAAGACAGAAACATAATCCACCTTGACGTCGTTGGTACTGTATGTGGTCCTGATTTCTCTGAGGGGAGGGACAAAGAGAGAGAGATAGAAAGTGAGTGAAAAATGTACATATATAATTAATGATGTGATTATATATATACATATCTATATACACATATATATATATATATATATATATATATATATATATATATATATATATATATATACACGAAAAAGAGAAATACAAGGAGGATGCTAATATAACACACTGAAAGAGACAGAGAGAGTAACCCAAATTCATGTTCGAATTTACGTTATTATTCAACAGTGATCTATATTCCTTTTTGTATTGTATACAACTTCAGATAATAAAGTTTAGGAAGTGTCTATTGTGCCTAAGAGTAAGATGATTCATTTTCACTGAGTGATTTAAATTAGGACAATACTATCGAAATGTAATATAAAAAAAACATAATATTCTAGTTTTTCGTGTGGGTGAGTTGAATATCGAATGAATTGTCAAACATTGCACTTGACAAACGCACGTTAAAATAGTACCATTATATACTGTATATATAAATATATATGGCGATTAAATCACAAATACGTGAAATCAAATTATGTAGTAAAACTCACAAGAAACATTAAACCATGGAACACCAAGCTTTCATCTATTCTCTCAAGATATCTTCAGGGTAAAACAAGAATACAGTGGAAGGCGGAGGCTTAAATAAACCTCTTTTATTATCTGTGAGATGCCTACTAGCATATAATTAACAAAAAAGTGTTGCCATCTTACTGCCTTTTCCGATTATGTTTACATTACACATTTTCGTTAACTCAACATATACTGTATATGTATATTTATACAATTATATATTGTTTACATTGTAATTTGTTCAAAAACAAAATATATTCACTTATCATTAATCACAAATATTAATTGAACACATCAATAATCTAAGAATACATAACTATTATAGTATTGTCGTCTACAACAAAAGCTTATATGAATAATATAACCTAAATGTTTGTACATACACAAGTGAACTAATGAAAATATATATAAGAACATAAGAGCATAAGGAAATGGGAGCCTGCACAAAACCGATTGCCCACACAAAGAAGATCGCTCTCACACCTAACCCCAATTATACGGCCTAATTATAGGCCCAACTCACTAACACATGAGGACCGACCTCACCAAAACGATCTGTGGTCAACATAAGAAAACATATACATACATACACACTCACACATATATATTTATATATAATATATATATATATATATATATATATATATATATGTTAGTAAAGCCAGGTAATAAATTGTCTTTAATACATACGAGGTTGAAAGAAATGACAATTTCTGCGTTGGAAATTTTATTATTCAAAGTTTCCAGGTCTCTAATGAGTTTTCGCTGGGTGGCAGGAAGTAGATGAATGAGATTAGCGAAATTCATGGTGGTACAGGGTTACATTAATGTACATGATGATACAGGATATACGACGCGTTTCACTGGACAACCAGCAGTATCAAGTAAGGATAGAATGATATAAAAGGTAAACAGGAAGGGTATATATAGAGGGTGGAGGATCAGAGGAGGCGAAAATCAGGGGGCAAAAGTCTGCTATTGGTGGAGAGGTATTCTAGGAGAGTTAGAGAGAGATCCACGTCACGCAGGCGCACTGGATGCGGGAAGGTGGTGGTCGGTTGGCGGGGTCGAAGCTGATTGGCTGCGTGTTGAGGGGCGTGGCCTAAGTTGCGTAGTACGTGTGGCGCCGGCAGAAGACTAAGCTGAAGGAGGTAGTGTGGGGGCCTGCGTCAAGGGCATCGGGGGGCGAGGGGTCGTTAGGTCCTGTAGGATAGTGCCTTTTGGCAGAAGGAAGGATCTGAAGGTCCAGAGTTTGGTTATTGATGTTAGGATGTAAAGCTTGGATATATAACGCTTCGAGTGTTGGTAATCTCCTTGGGTCACTTTCTTTATCGAGTATGGTGGTGTGTTTCTCTAACTCGTTGCGTGTGAGGTGGGGGTGGTTAGGGGTGAGATAGTGGTCTTTGATGGCTCCAGCCTGAAGGTGAAGAGTTAACCGACGTGAAAGACGAGTCTGCGTCATGCCAATATAGGAATGAGGTCCACAGTCCTCATAATTACAGGTATGTTGGTAAATGACGTGATCGTCGGTCATCGGGCTCTTTATCTTGGTGGAAGCTGGTTTGTTGCGGAGAACGAGGTTGGAGGTCTTGGGGGATTTGTAATAAATTATTACTTTGATTTTGTTTTCCGGGTTGGTTGGGTGGACATGCTTGGAGATTATTTCTTTTAAGACTGCCTCGTCATTTTTGTGTTCAGAGGACATAAAATTGCGGTAGAAGATCTTAATTTCATTGGGGGGGCCAAGGTGGAGAGGGCTTTGGGTGTACCATTTTTCAAGATGGTGGTTGATGGTGCTGGAGACGTCGGAGTTGGAGTATCCGTTATTCACTAAAACTTGGGATAGTCATTCTAGTTCCTGGTGAGTGTCGGCCCAGGTAGAGCAGTGCGTGAGGGCTCTCCTTACATAAGCGGAGATGGAGGATAGAAGATAACGGCGGGGGCATTCACTATCGCCGTTGAGGCATTGTCCTGTATTAGTTGGTTTAGTGTAGACGGTGGTTTTGAACCCATGATCGTTCAGAGCTACGAGGATGTCGAGGAAGGGGAGTTGTCCATTGTTTGATTTTTCAATGGTGAGGTTAAGTCCGGAGGAGGTCATGAAGCGATGTTGGAGTTCCTGTAGTTCGTGGAGGTCCTTGATTTGCACAAAGATGTCATCCACGTATCTACAGTAGATGGCGGGTCGTTGGGCAGCTAAGAGCTCTTCCTCGATGGTACCCATAAAAAAAGTTCGCAAAAAGAACTCCCAGGGGGCTGCCCATCGCCACACCGTCTATCTGCTTGTACATGTTGCCCCGGGGGCAAAGGAAGGGGGCCTCCTTGGTACACAGCTCCAGCAGTGTTTTCAGGGCCTTCTCCGGGATGTCCAGTGTTGGAGTATCAGGGCAATGGTAAATTCGACGTAGAATCATGACAATGGTCCTATCCACTGGCAAATCCCCCAAGACCTCCAACCTCGTTCTCCGCAACAAACCAGCTTCCACCAAGATAAAGAGCCCGATGACCGACAATCACGTCATTTACCAACATACCTGTAATTATGAGGACTGTGGACCTCATTCCTATATTGGCATGACGCAGACTCGTCTTTCACGTCAGTTAACTCTTCACCTTCAGGCTGGAGCCATCAAAGACCACTATCTCACCCCTAACCACCCCCACCTCACACGCAACGAGTTAGAGAAACACACCACCATACTCGATAAAGAAAGTGACCCAAGGAGATTACCAATACTCGAAGCATTATATATCCAAGCCTTACATCCTAACATCAACAACCAAACTCTGGACCTTCAGATCCTTCCTTCTGCCAAAAGGCACTATCCTACAGGACCTAACGCCCCCCCTCGCCCCCCGGTGCCCTTGACGCAGCCCCTCACGCTACCTCCTTCAGCTTCGTCTTCTGCCGGAGCCACACGTATTACGCAACTTAGGCCACGCCCCTTGACACGCAGCCAATCAGCTTCGACCCCGCCAACCGACCACCACCTTCCCGCATCCAGTGCGCCTGCGTGACGCGGATCTCTCTCTAACTGTCCTAGAATACCCCTCCACCAATAGCAGACTTTTGCCCCCTGATTTTCGCCTCCTCTGATCCTCCACCCTCTATATATACCCTTCCTGTTTACCTTTTATATCATTCTATCCTTACTTGATAATGCTGGTTGTCCAGTGAAATGCGTCGTATATCCTGTATCATCAGGTCCATTAATGTAACCCTGTACCACCATGAATTGTGCTAATCTCATTCATCTACTTCCTGCCACCCAGCGAAAACTCATCAGAGACCTGGAAACTTTGAATAATAAAATTTCCAACGCAGAAATTGCCATTTCTTTCAACCTCTTATGTATTAAAGAAAATATATATATATATATACATATATATATATATATATATATACAGTAAATATCTGAACACAACATTGTATACAGGTCAACAAAACATATTAAAAACACGTGTACCTGAAAGGTTTACCCCACTTTATTTACTGACCTCACCAACGGGTCAGAGGTCAACTACATTTTAAAATTTATTAATGTTTTATAATGAGGTTATTATTGATAAAAACACAAAAATAGTATATCATTCATAATCAGATATAATTTAGTCTGAATGTATGCTCCTAGTATATATTAATAATACACACAACACCGACAAAACATGTTTACGCAATGACTGCACATAAATGATAAACCGAGCATGAAGACAAATACGGGCAGTGCGAAGGATGATATTTTCATGGAACAAAAATATGAAGCAGAAATATGAGGGTCTTCCCGTGAGACATGTAAAATATGAGGGAGATTACCTGATAAATGACGGACTCAGGAGGAAATGAAACAAGATGAGGAAGGAGGGAAGGAGAGAAACGGGAAGAGAAATATGACTTCTGAGAGGGAAATTGGTTGACCGAGATCTAAAATATGATGGAATAATACTTTGTTATTGCATTGGCACACACTCCCAAACACGCACGCACACATATATTTACACATTGTATACATGTACCTATTTATATTCTATACAGATTTTCCTTGCTTCCCTTAACACGTAACCATCACTAATCTCCCTTGTGAAATAATGATTGCAAATATTAACAATATATACACAGTACATAGTAAATATTCTAGTAACTTTAGCATTAACTAACGCATTTGAGGAGAGTTTTATGAGGTATGTACCGGAACATGACTGTGACCAATCCATTGTATAATGTGTCCAACTAATCTGCCTTAACACCTTAAGAGCGGCCTATGCGGTTTATTTATATGTACCGCCCAGCGGGGTGTTTTTAGCCAAAATAGGGCTGTTTACGTGATAATTTTCATGCCTAAATAAGACCCAGAACGTAAAACAAGTATCTATCCCTGAAAGGGCATAAACAGAGCTTTCGAATGACACCATAACGATCCTTTTATGATGGCTAGTTTTCTTGCAATAACCGTGCAACGCGAGTGCAAAAAGCATGTAATTAGCCACTTTCCCGATACAATTCCTTATATAGCGAGTGAGAGAGGGAGGAGGGAGCTGGGATTCATGTCAGTATGTTCGCCACGGTGGTCTGGAGCAGTCATACGCTCGCTACTCTCCTGCCACCACTTGTCTCTCTCTCTCAGCAACATTACGTGCTGAAATTGCCACTCGACCTATGTCGAGCGCCGCCACATAGTCCAGCTTTATTTAACTCGACTTATGTTGCTCGCCGCTAATTAAGGGTTAACGCCTTACGAGCGGGCCCGTCAGTAACTTCTATTTCCCGCCAAGCGGGTGGTTTTACCCTAAACTACCTTGTTTCCGTGCTCTTTTTCATGCATAAACAAGAGCCAGAGTGTAATACAATTATGTATCCCTGAAAGGGCGATAATTGAGCTTTCCAATGACACCAGAACCATCCTTCTACGACCACGCGTTCTCTTGCAACGATCGTGCAAGACGAAGGAAAAATCCCTAAAATACGGTAATTTTCTTACATAATTCCCTGTGTAGCGAGGTAGTGAGTGTGGATGTGTGTGGAGGGAACGGCAGTTTCCGCGCGGGACCTGTGCCGAACGGTCAGAGCCGACCTACGCTCCTCCCACCGCTCGTCTCTCTCTCAGAGCCAACTATTGCTCAAAATTGCACACCGCCTGAAGTCGGTCCCCACCATATAGTCCTTTCTTCTCTAGACCGACTTAAGTCTGGTCCCGCCAAACAAGGGTTAAATATGTCTTAAATGTTATAAACTGTAGCAGTTCTGTTAGCAGTATATTATATCTTCTTTTATAGATTATCAGAAAATCATATATTTATGATTTACTAAACGGGCAGAAAAATTGTACATACGGTATGTCTAAATATCCACTTGTGAAAAGGAAGTGCCAGCTACTTTGTCGTGTTTTCATTAACTCCTGTACTCAGTGATAGGATAGTAATTTTGTTCAATACTAGGTGCGCCAACGAACTTGACAATAATATTGATCCCTTACCTCTTTGTAGCTCAAAGGGTCTAGCGCAAACTGGCGGTAAATATCCACACCTATTTCCTGGTGGACTCTTCCCAAATTATAGGAACGTTAGCCCGATTGCTTTCATTCATTTCGAGTTATAAGAAGTTAAGGGGTCAAGATTATTGTCAAGTTCGCTGGCGCTACCTATAGTTGTAGGTCACTTACACTAACTGCTCTTCCGATTATTTCATAGTAGTAGTATTATTTGTAGGCTAATGTGAGAGAATGGAGCAAAATAAATTAAACAATAAATACATAAGTGCGATCCAAATCCTAACGGTGTGTTTAGTTTATCATCAGGTTGAGTCACCAACTGATATTTAACAAACTTACTGCCAACCAATTTGAATTGTATTCGTTCGAGATAGCAATTAACATCATATTATTGTATTTCTGCATATCGTTCTAGGTGGTAAATCAAAGAACAGAATACATATTGTCGAAATTTATTTCCATGCAGCCAATTATGTATGTGATACAATTTATTCAAGGCATGCGAGCTATTTATGTTACATATTTTTAAAACGTACCATATACCTCACACTTCATTATGTTTAATTCAGAAAAAGGTTAACCTTTACGATTTTCACATTTATAAAGAGAAACTTAAACGCTCCTCTACCATCATCACTACATAACAGAGAATCAGTTAGGGGTAGCGATGAATCACTTGGACAAATACAACAATATCCTCTCCTCCGACGTGTGACATTCCCTGCCTGGTAATAACCCACCACCACCACCACCAAGGAGGACGTACGGTGTGTACGTCCTCCTTCCCCTTTTTTATATACGATGATGTTGAGTATCGCTCAGTCTTCCTGGGCTTTAGTTTTTGTCCAGGTCTCCTTTTTTCAGGTTCTGTATTGACATCAGCATATAAATGGGTTATCGGATGTTTGGGTTTCAATATCACCCGCGCTTTGTTTTTATTCTTACGGACGTGACTGGTAACATATAATGGAGGCTGTTGATTTGACCATAATTGTGTATATTACTCACAAATGATATTACTGTCGTAGTAATAACTAACAATTTCACCTAACAAGATGATGTCCAGTAAATTTTAAATGTATACAGTATGTCATAAAATGATGTTCCCATGTGAAAAGTACAACACCAATTTAACTTGTGTATTTCAGCCCACTTGGCATAGTCTGTAAATAACTCATTGTGTGATTGAGGATGGTTCTCTGACCCTCCGTGAGAGAATTGTAAAAGTGTTTGGAAAAACAGAAAGCGATATATCCACAAACAAGCGGTCGACAACCTTTGACTCTTTGTACCTCTCCTGATTTGTGCTTTACATTATAATTATATACTGTGACTTAATTGTTATTTGTTTATACTATATATAAACACTACACATTATATACAGTCCAGTATAGCCTGTATATACTATATATAAACACTACACATTATATACAGTCCAGTATAGCCTGTATATTCCATTATTGAACATGGTGTTGATGGTCAACAAAGTGATGAGTTCTTTAATATATTTTGGTTACCATTTGACTGTATATAATGTGTAATGTTTATATATAGTATAAACAAATCACAATTAAGTTTGGTTTAAAGTTTAGAAAGGTTCTGTGGGAGTAGAATAATTATTTGCTAGTCATCAACATCATCCACCTCACACCTTAATAGATCTCCTTCTGATCGCTCTCGTTTTATCATGATATAATGATCAAATGATTTCATTTGCCAACTTTTGTGGAGAAGAATCCACAGGAGATACTTCCTTATTGACGTAAATTGTTTAATTGTCTGGCTGTTGCTAGTCTGTTTGTTTCTATGAAAACGCGTCCAAAGTTTAACCCCTTGAGTATCATGGTCTATGTGTAAAGTTAGAGAGCTAGAAACGTCCATGAGTAATGGGATGGATCCAGAAATTGTTCCAAGAACAATGTGAAACCCGTCGGGATGAAAAGATAAGGTGCTGCTCCGACCCAACTACCAAACTTCCTCTATTATGGCAGAAGAAGGACATACCGTTCAGTTTAGCCTACGTATGTTAGGTGTATCAAAGAACCATTATGACATATTTTGCTGATCACTGGTGTTGTAGCGGATGATTATGTTGAGTTTAAGCATAACTCGTCAAAGTAAGTAACACAATGTTAACGTGATTCATGCTTAGGGAAAGAGGAAACATGAGTACCGAGTACCTTGGGAATTGTTGATAAAAATGTCCAATATATATTTTGCGATATAAACTATGCTAGGAACACCAGTGCATTCCAGTTAAATGGATCTCACACATCCCTGTTACCTTTCATGATATATGTTTACGAAAACAGTACTAAGTTCCAGTTTCAACTTGCCACAGCGTGTAAACAAAATTCCTTGCATTACACCGGTTATATTATATTAAAACAGGAGACAAATTACGATCCAGCCCGGGGACAACTGGGCATAAACCTGAACGCTCACTAAACAACAAAACCAGGTCGGCCAGAATAATTATGAAACTATAAACATGCATACAATTGTATGAGTTTTCTTTCTCTCAGAGTCGAGGAGTCCTAAACTAAAAACTCTTCTAATGATTCAAATATATAGCCTATATTATTTTGTTTCCGTAGCAAATCCTCACATAATACATGGATATACAGGTAATTCCCTTATTATATACAGTGGTTAACATAGATACCTTCAAACCATGAATTACAGCCACCACACATGTCCTTCAACTCCCCCAACCATTAATTAAAACCACTCCTCTTTGTATGAAGTCACCGGCCGCAATTATACAAATAACAATGTTTACAAACACCACAAACATAATTACGATGTTTTCACCGGAACAGCCACAATGGGAAGACTGTCCTCCTGAAATTAACACCTAATCCAATAAGATATTATCGAGGGTGATCCTGTCTGAAAAGTATTTACGATATCATTCAGCTCTCAATATATTAGGTCAGGGGGAGGGTAAAACTCACAGCAAATAATATCTGGAGAATTTCTGCCTTCATAAATATGCTTGTTATTAGAATATTGAACCTTAATTAATATGATGATGTCGAAATTAATGCAAACATTAGAGAGATAAATGGTTTCGGAGAGAGAGAGCGAGCGTGTGTCCGTGTATGTAAATGTGTTTGTTTGTTCGTGTATGGATAGTTGTATGTATGCTCTCTCTCTCTCTCTCTCTTTCTCTCTTTCTGTCTAGCTATCTGTCTGTCTATCTATCTGTCTATCTGGAAAATATAAGGCAATGCTAGTCTCGAGTACCGAAAATCAATATAAAGCAACTATAATAAGTTCAAGGTTAAACCACAAAACTTACACCATCGTGTGGGTCTGCATAATGTAATTGTTAATGATTGAAATTGAAGGAAATTTCTCATTTGTATTGTTTATTAGGTTAGCTTTTGATCTATCCTATGTCATATCCAAAATGGTTCTTTATATACAACCTTATTACATATCGTTATTACTTTAGGCACAAATGTTGTCTATATTTGATTCTTTACTGGACACGTAGCAATCTTTCCCTAATCCCCGAAAACAAAATATATTTGTTTAGTATCTAGTTCAGCTTTAAGACTGAATTTATTGAGGCAAATATTTGTATTCTGCTAACAGATCCCATGCTTTCAGAATTTGTCATTTCCTTTTTCCAACTAAATAAATTTGTCTGTGTCAATATGCGACAGTTGAAGTGAGGGAGAACATCCAAAATATGCATATTTTAATCAGTTAGATGTGTGTGTATTCATGTTCAACAGATACTACACTATGAAGCAATTTAGTCCACTCAAATACGTATATATATGTATATTCCATTCTTCAACGTGGTTGAAATTATGTGCAGCAGGAGAGCTCAGACAATGAAGCAGATAACACGGGTATGATCTGTTGGGTCACAAAGTCAACATCAAGTATCAATTATTCAACTCTCGCGGCATACTGGGTATCGTTTGGTGATGCTCATCATTATTTGGCCGAAAATATACAGCATATAATATTTGTTAGATGTATCAACAAGTAAAGCTTGTATTTTGTGTATAAGTGTATGGATAAGACATTTTTAATTCGGTTTACACATCAGTTATATTTTGTTTAACAAATATTTTGTTCGAGATTAATTTCTACTTAACAAATATGTCAAATATGTAACTCAATAATCCAATAAATGACCTGATGAACATGTTCCTGTTTCCGTTAGACATCCAGCATATATACTGTATATAAGGTTACACACAAACAATATTACCACATTTGGGTATTGGATTGTAATTCCACAATACGCTGTGGCAGTAATTTGAAGACAGATAGGGTAAAGCCAAATATGAATAGACAGTTGAGGTGGAAGGAAGACGGGACAAGATATTAGACAAAGGAATGAAGGTCCACCAGAAATGTTGCTTCTTTCAGATAATGTTGTTGGCCAGGTCTCTTGCTCATGAATTAGATTTGTACATTCAGATTAGGAAGGTAGAAGAATTATGAGCAGAAATACAAATGGCCGAAATGGTAAACTTCCTAGAGACGATTTTTTATTCATTCTGTTTGTCCACTGGTATCTATCGAAAACTAGTTAAAAGATTACTTATTTTGTTATTAGAAGACTCTCATTTTTCCTTTGTAGGTAAGGCTAATCATGAGGGAAACACTGAAAGGACAAGCATTTAATGAAAATATGACTCGTGGACCTATTGCCGTCTTCGATTATTGCCTTTATTTTAAGTATTAGGTATTGATTAGTTGATGAGTAAATATTTGGAGCTAAGTTCCTCCTAAGAAGTAAATTCCTTTTAGATATTATGAAAATATAATTAGTTTGCAATGTGGAGGAATGGCTAATGTAAAATTATATTTCAAGATAACAATAGCAAAGTGCAAATATACAGTATTATAATATTTTGAAGAACGATGAGTAGGTCATCTTTTGATATTCTTACATGTAAATTGTCAGAGAGATTGAGTTGATAATTTAATGTTCATTAACCTCTTCTGTACCGGCGACGTCTTTTTAATTTTATTCTAGCCCTATTTAGACGATGTTGTGCAGTTAAAGAAGGATCTGTGGTAGTAAAAAGTGTTAAGCGAGATAGCTCGAAGAATGTTAATTGCTGGAGGTAATATTAAGCTGAATATAATCGTCTAATAGTAGCCAGAATAAGATTAGAAAGATGTCGCAGGTACACGAGGGGTTAACCTTGTATATTCTCATTTCCATACGAGTCAGGCTACAACAATGGCCATTACTCCATTACTTGTCCGCGTCTATTGCACAAACTCCTGAAACCTGCAACCAGAACCAATAGGGAGATTCCTCACATGTAGCTACACCCACATGAAGTTGGTAAGATTAATTAAACATACACACACACACATTCACAATGAACACCATCCGCACGTAAGGCATAACAAATTGGAAAAAATATCATGAACTATGAAATATTCTTATGAACAGTGTGCAAAACAACAATTGTATGAAAAGTCGTAGCCGCTTCTACATCTACAAACACAAAATAATAGTTACCTGGAGATGAGCATAGCGTAAAACACACAATGCACAAATATCGTATTACAAATCATGGCCCTCTTCTTAGTTTCATCAATTCAAATATATAGATTGGGACTGATACATAATTATATTTCATTTGCTTATATGTATTAGACAATGCAATTCAATTTCATTGTACACCATGTTATAATAAGTTAATAACATTCCCCTCATTTGGTCAAATTATGTTATATTACATAATTTACAGTAAAAGTACAATTGTACAATGCACGTGAATATTACATAAAAACAAATGCAAGCTTTTTCGCGCTTCTTATTCCAGTCCCCTCCCTTCTGAAATACGAATGTGAAATATCCCTGGTCTTTCATAGTGGCGTGTCATCCTGAACCCTGTCCCTGAACTGTTGAATATTTTGTGGGCTCGCTAAAAATACCGACATCGTTGTGGTAAAACGTGTCACTTCCGCCAAGGGTAAACTAACAAATGTCGGTGTGTATAAACTAGAGAGTTTTAGGATCCTTCCAAACAAGGTTATTGGTTCATGGACCCAATGTATTGATCCAGTACAGTCACGGTTAAAGTTCGTGTCTGGCTTCCATAACTTCAGCTTTGGTTCATCCTTAATACAATTGAACACCACTATTTTTTAGGGGACTACCTAATTATGGAAGTCTTTTTTTTTTTACCATCCTTACCGTCATCATTTCTGAGACATTACTCGCACTTTTATGTGTATTAATTGACTTCTGGTGCCCAGTAGTGGAAACAAAACTAACATGCCCACGTTAACTACTGGGTGTCGTATAAGGCGACTAAATGGTTACATGGCGAAATTGTGAACCAATGATCCTATAGGGTAATATCTACTGTACATATGGCAGTTTTGTTATTATGTTGTTGAAGTTGGTGAGGTTCACAATGGAACTTTAACCCTTGTCAAGCGGGGGTGGACTTAAGTCGGGCTAGAGAACCATGGACTATGTGGCGGGGACCGACAAAAGTCTGTGTGCAATTTTGAGTAATATTTGGCTCTGAGAGAGAGACGCGCGGTGGGAGGAGCATAGGTCGGCTCTGACCGCTCGGCACGGTTCCCGCGCCAGCACTGGGCCCGCCTCCACACACACCCACACTCACTGCCTCGCGACACAGGGAGTTATGTAAGGAAATTACCGTATTTTTGGATTTTGCACTCGTCTTGCACGATTGTTGCAAGAGAACACGTGGTCGTAGAAGGATGGTTCTGGTGTCATTGGAAAGCTCAATTTACGCCCTTTCAGGGATACATAATTGTATTACGCTCTGGCTCTTGTTTATGCATGAAAAAGAGCACGGAAACAAGGTCGTTTAGGGTAAAACCACCCGCTTGGCGGGTAGTAGAAGTTACTGACGGGCCCGCTCGTAAGGCGTTAAGGGGGATTTGTATAGCCATCTCGACACATTATTTGTGTCATAGCAGCATCAGCCAGAGTGATGACATGATGGGGCAGTGGTATGGCAGGATTGAAGCTTACTACAATACAAATGTTAATATATATATATATATTTATATATACAGTATATACAGTACCGGTATATATATATAAATATTAAACTAAATCGCGAATGACCGTTACTCTTAATAAATAATATAACAAAAGTGTGTATACAATATATGTATTTATTTATAGTACAAATACAATTTACCTCTACAGTATATGAACAATACATCTCTCTCTCTCTCTCTCTTTGAACTATATGCACAATGTTTTCCATCCCCAAAATAGTAGAGAGGGTGTGTGTGTGTGTGTGTGTGTGTGTGTGTGTGTGTGTGTGTGTGTGTGTGTGTGTGTGTGTGTGTGTGTGTGTGTGTGTGTGTGTGTGTGTGTGTGTGTGTGTGTGTGTGTGTGTGTGTGTGTGTGAGTGAGGGAGGGGTGGGGGGATTGTGCGATTCCATGTTGCTATCGAGTGCTGTTACTCATGTGTGTGAGTGTGCGAGTTTATTACATTTGATGGACATAAGATATATAATCATTGAGTGGCACTAAATACTTAGCATGCTTGACTATAGAGGTGTTAAATTGGTCCTACTGTGAGGTAGGTTCGCTAATGGTGAAGAGGAGGAAGAGTGTGAAGTTAATATTGACCTATGGAATTTTTCCGATAAGACCATTAGAATCTACACTGACCCTTCTTCCTCTCTTCTTATCCACTCTCGTCTTTAACTACTTCCTTCCATTATTTGCACTTCCACTTATCACTCGTCTGGCTATAACGTCACTTACTGACAATTTTAAACATAGACAAGTGGTTCACTCTCTCATCTCAAATTTTCTTTCAAATTGTGGAAGTTATGTAGAAACCCTTTCGAACTTAAACCTAACTGCAATATGGTCATATACAAAGATTGTGAAATGCACCTCATTGAATAATGACATAAATTGAAAACATAACCTTTTTACAGAAAAAATATCTGCCCTTGATTGACTAATTCATATCATCACCAACCCACCAATTAAATTACAAATAAACCGAATTAATTAAATCGATGAAACTAGTAATTTTTTATTTTTTTTTTTATTTTTTTTTTTGGAGAGACAATGAACGGAGGAAGGAAAAACACAGATAAAACAAAAAGGTCCATGTGCCTAAAGGCATCCTCCATTCCTAAAATATTTGTAACAACTGGATTTAAACTATTGTAGATTGTAAGTTTGTGGAAAGCAACTCGAGGGAAGTGAATTCCAAAGAGTAGTAGTTCTAGGGATAAATTAATTTTGATAAGCAGAAGTTCTGCATTGTGGAGGAGAAAGTGTAAATTCATGGGTGCTCTCAGTTGCCCTAGTTCTATGGGGAAAGATGTGGAGAGGCGGCACAATTGAAGCAATTTCCTCGGAACAATTGCTGTGAAAATATCTGTAGAATAATGCAAGGGATGCAACGTTTCTTCGTATGGATATTGTAGGAAGGTCCTGTGTGATTGCAGGGTTATTGATTAACCCTTCCTACCCGGTCTGCCTTAGGTTAGGACAGCTCGAATGAAGGGCCGCTACCCGGTATGCCTTACCTAAGGCAGCAGCTTAATAGCCTAATTAAGCTTGGTCTGAACGCCGTGTGTACGACGTATGTCAACAAACCCAAGCGTTGCGTCACCGCACCTCCGAAAACAAGAAGGAGAAGACTCTTCAATGTTATTGTTCTGACGTCAGACGAAATTAGTGTCTGAAAAGCCCCCATATTGGCAACATCTCTGCATCTCCACTGAAATCGTCATCACAACTGAACCAGTTGACTTACAGAGCTCTACTCAACGCCAAAATACAGATTGAAAACCGCACTACAATTATAGATGAGTGGGAAAGTTCTAGCAGTGAAAATAAAGATAAATACGGTAGCCTAGGCCTAGACGTTTTTCAGCCATTTCACCCAGGTAGGGGCGACCGTCATTGGGTAAGACAGCCCGGGTAGGAAGGGTTAATCTAATAGCTTTATTTTGAATTTTGTCCAACTGCCTCAATGCAACCACTATGTGTGTGAGAAATAAATTGACTACACCGGTATCTGGAGAATGTTGGCAACAACCTTCCGATAGGGTAACCTCACTAGAGTGAACAATTTCCTACCAGAACCCGGTGATTGTATATATTGTAGAGATTAATTAATGTTAGGTAATTTAGTACTGTATAAGATTACCTTGATCAAGTTAATTTAGCTATAAAACCTTGTAGAAATAAGTTTAGAAGAACTGTAAAGAGGATCAGTTTAAATATTCCCGCGACCGCATACACGATCCACCGTTTGCTTTAGGGTCGTTAATATCTTGATATTATGTTCACTAAATCGTTGTGAAACTATGTTCACCTTTATAATTATATAATTTAAATGCTGATAATTATTTATATGATTTCGTGAAGAGGGAATGAACCCTTGGTAACGAATTAATATATAGTTTATTTAAGAGTCGGAAATTGAAGTTCCGATCAGACGCTAGTAAACATCTGAACGGTAGAGACGTGTCCCGTGATCTCCTCCACCACAATTCCCACGCCCGGCCCGGAGTCCTGACCTATAACCCTTATCTACCGAAGCCGGAATCCTCTGAACTAAACCAGGACCCTAGTTATGGCTAAGTCATTGATATATATGGCCATTTATACAATGTTTAGTTAGGGCATCCTGAGAGATAGGCTACCATAGTTCATACCATAAGGTAGGCGATCTCAGACTTTATTTTTATTTATGTTGATTAATTTAATATTTCGATTGGTGTGGTAAGAGATAACCTTTGGCCATATTATCCCCCACATTTTGGTGCCCCGAGTGAGGATTCCGATCGGTGTGTAGACTAGGGGTTGAGTTAGGGCCAGTTTTCAACAGTTAGGATCCCTGCTAAGCTGCAGCGGCAGGCTAATGTTTAAGGTCGTTTTTGTGGGACATAGATTGATCCCCCGCCGTTATGAGGTCCCTAACTGTGAGGCGATGGCCTTGGGTGAGTGGAATTTCAATTAATAATAAGATAAAATCACATGGCGTTTAAATCCTGTGGTAGAGGACTGGTAGGAGGGTCTGCAACGTTGCGTTCTCTGGCGTTTGTTAAACTCTGAGCTTGAGCTTCGTTGCAGTCCCTAAATTTCCCCCATATTTTTCTTATTTAGACCATTTTATGTCTCCGCCCTTAAATGTCACCCGCGTCTGGCAGACTAGGTCGACCAGCTAAATGCTCGGGACGGAGCATATACCAAATTTAATCAATAATAAATGTGTCCCCCTCTCCCCCTTTTAGAAAAATGCTACTCCCACAGGTACCCACTAACATCTGGGATAAGACATCAATGATTAACTAAATATTTACAGCTTTAGCTTCATTCTTGTACCTAAATTCTCCCTATTATTTGATAATGTAGGCCATTTTTATGTTTCTGTCCTTTAATGTCACCTGCGTCTGAAAGACCAAGTAGACCAGCTAAATGCTGGGGACGGAGCATAATATATGACATTTAAAGCTGGGGACGGAGCATAATATATGACATTTAATGCTGGGGACGGAGCATAATATATGACATTTAATGCTGGGGACGGAGCATAATATATGACATTTAATGCTGGGGACGGAGCATAATATATGACATTTAATGCTGGGGACGGAGCATAATATATGACATTTAATGCTGGGGACGGAGCATAATATATGACATTTAATGCTGGGGACGGAGCATAATATATGACATTTAATGCTGGGGACGGAGCATAATATATGACATTTAATGCTGGGGACGGAGCATAATATATGACATTTAATGCTGGGGACGGAGCATAATATATGACATTTAATGCTGGGGACGGAGCATAATATATGACATTTAATGCTGCGTACGGAGCATAATATATGACATTTAATGCTGGGGACGGAGCATAATATATGACATTTAATGCTGGGGACGGAGCATATATATGACATTTAATGCTGGGGACGGAGCATAATATATGACATTTAATGCTGGGACGGAGCATAATATATGACATTTAATGCTGGGGACGGGACGGAGCATAATATATGACATTTAATGCTGGGGACGGAGCATAATATATGACATTTAATGCTGGGGACGGAGCATAATATATGACATTTAATGCTGGGGACGGGACGGAGCATAATATATGACATTTAATGCTGGGGACGGAGCATAATATATGACATTTAATGCTGGGGACGGAGCATAATATATGACATTTAATGCTGGGGACGGGACGGAGCATAATATATGACATTTAATTCAATAATAAATATATTCCCTCCCCCTACTAGCGTGCGTTCCCACGTATTAGGTAAATTATATTGTGGACTTAATGTTTTCAACTAATTATTCATCTGAATTTGTAGCAAATAATGGTACGCATATAATGCTAAAGATTAACAGCTAAATTGAGTATGTGTTAGGCTATAATATAATTATCTAAATATAATTTTGATTGTTGAAAATTAGTCTTCAGTATAAACATTAATAATAGTCCAGAAAATAATTACCCATTTTCCAAAATGACAAATACACTCTTGAGAAAATCTATGGTGGGGAAATTAGGCTGGGTAACTAGAGCATTAAATAATTGCCAGGAGGTAAAAAGACGTGACCCCTGTCCAAGGGAGCTGTTAAAATCTCAAATCCAAGATCTTAAAACCCGGTGGGCTAATTATGAAGAGTCTTGCAATAAATTGGAGGACTTTTGCATCAAACAAGAACAATCTGAAAGGTTTGAGGAATTACAGCAAGCCTATGCAAATGCCCGTGAAAATTATTTGGATCAACTAGCTGGGTTCGAATCCTTGGCGACAGAGACAGTTACCGGGACAGGGAGTAATGGTACCAGTAATGGTACTGCGGCTCCGGGACAACAAAGCTTTAAGTTGCCACCTATAACCTTACCTGAATTTGATGGGCAATCTGATTGGAATACCTTTTGGGACAAATTTAAAGGTTTAGTTCATGACAGGTTAGATATGTCTGCAGCAAATAAATGTTCATACTTGTTGGGTCAACTTCAGGGTTTTACATTGGATTTTATCAAGGAACTTCCCATAACAGATGCCAATTATACAGCAGCTCTAGACGTACTCAAGGAGAATTTTGAAGATACGGAGTTGACTCTACAGCGCCTAGTTTACAAATTGCTGGAGTTATCAGGACCAAAGCATACGTACCAGGATCTTCAGTCATTCCGGATCAGCTTGAATTGTGTTTTGAAATCACTTAGTACCCAGAAAGATCTTGATTCAGCTTCTTGGCTCTTGAACCATATTGTACAACAAAAGCTCTCTCAGAAAACCTGTGATGAATTGTACCACAGGTATAAGAAGAACTACTTCACGTATCAAGAGATAGAAGAGGGTTTAAGAGAGCTGTGCAAACACATGCAGGTTTCCAAGAAGGATAGCGGTATCAAGGAAGGAGACAACAAGGTTAAATACACAAAAGTGTCTACAACAGGGACTAAGGAAAAAGCAAAACCATTCAAGAAGGAAGAGGTTGGTACCTATGTGTCATCCGTCCAGCAGAATAATCAAACTAATACAGTATCTAAAACAAAAGGTGTTTGGGAGAGAAAAAATTCCCGTCTCAATTCTCCAGTGACCCAAGAAGTAACCAGAAATATTAACCCCACACCAGGGATAAACCAAGAAAACCGGAAGGTGTGTATGTTATGTTCAGAACAACATTCCACAGTGTATTGTAGGACTTATCCAAATCTTAAGGCTAGACTTCCACGACTCATCGAACTAGGTAAGTGTCTTGTTTGCCTTAGCACAAGACATTCTACTGAGGAATGTGCCACTAAATTAAATGTATGTTTTCGGTGCAAGACTGGTGTACATCATACCGCGTTGTTTCCCAAGATCAGTGAAGTACAACCCAAACCGACAAATGTAAATATGACCCTGACCACTGGAAACCCAATGCATACGCCGGCAGCTACTCCTACAGCCGAGATTCAACTAATCAGAGGAAAAGAGGTTATGCCGGTCAAAGCACTCTTTGATACTGGAGCGCAAAAGACCTTCATTGCCGGAAATGTTGTCAGAGCCATGAATTTGCCAACAGTAGGAAGAGTGAACATGGCAATAACTGGATTTTTGTCAAATAAGGAAACACAAACATTTGACGTGGTTAAACCTCTGATTAAATTGGGCAAATATAAATGTAAAGTGACTGCGGTGGTTAAGGAAGACATGAACACTTCTGTGGCAAATAAGGGTTTAAAGGAAGCATTTAACTTCTTAACAAAGAAGGGTGTTCAACTAGCAGACCGAACTATAGAGTCTGACGTAATAGGTCCAATTCAACTGATCATCGGCTCCGACTATTGTGGTCGCTTCTTGCGAAAAATGACTCGGAAACACGGTATCCAGTTAATTTCTTCATCAGGTGGATATATAATCATGGGATCTCTACCCACATGTGACCCAAGTGAATCAGACAACCGGATGGATCCAGTCTTTGTGACTCCGGCACAATCTCTGGTGGTGGCTAGAATTGGTGCAGAATTAATACCATCACAACTAGGAGACATTCTAGAAGAGCAACAAGAAGCTGTTCACAAACTTTGGGAACTGGACACTGTGGGTATAGAAGCAGATCTTCCCACCCCTGAAGACATCTTAACATATACCACTACCTAGACACAGTTGAGTATAACGATGGCCAGTACTGGGTAGGACTTCCATGGATGATAAATGCCCCTGAATTACCAACTAACTACCAGAGTTCAAGATGTCAATTAAATAAAATGGTGGAGAGATTGCGTCAACATCCTGAACGACTGGATATTTATCATAAAATAATTAAAGAACAGTTGGAAAATGACTTTATTGAGGAGGTCCCAGGTGAAATAAACCATAAAGAGGGTCATTACCTTCCTCATCATGCTGTAAGTAAGGACTCCAGTACTACCCCCATCAGAGTGGTATTTAAATGCAGTTCTCGAGCAGCGAAGAATGAAGCAAGTCTAAACGATTGTCTCTATGTAGGACCAAATCTGACTGAAATACTGGGTGATGTACTATTATAATTCAGGACGAAGAGATTTGGGTTTGTGGCAGATATCTCCAAAGCCTTTTTGAGAATAGGGTTAAAGGAGCAGGACCGCAAATTCACAAAGTTCCTTCGGCCTGAAGATCCTTTTCAGCCTGGTGGGCGGATAAAAGAATACCGCTTTCGGTCAGTGTTGTTTGGTTCCTGCTCTAGTCCTTTCTTGTTGTGCAGCACTTTGAGATATCATTTCCAGAAGACAGAGAAACCGGAAATGGGTCAACTGTTTTACATGGATAATCTTCAGGGCGTTGCCGACAGTGGAGAAGAGGTGATTGAAATCTACAATTTGGCAAGGCAAGAATGTACTAAAGCCAATATGCCACTACAAAGTTGGAATTCAAACTCTCATATTCTTTTGGACCAGATAAGAAGAGACTATCCTGACTATCAAATACCAGAATATCAACCAGTACTAGGATTGCTGTGGAAAACAACTACTGATGAGATGTCTCTAAAGCCCCTCAAGTTTCCCGATGTAAAACTCACAAAACGTACACTCTTAAGTCAGGTCTCTATGATGTTCGACCCATTGGGCATATTTAGTCCCATATCAATTAAAGGGAAGATTTTAGTTCAGGAGGCCTGGAGAGAAGCACTGAGTTGGGATACTCCATTACTTGAAAAGTATACAGAAGAGTGGAACAAATTGCAGGTGGAATATGAGAAGGTATCCTCAGTCAAGTTTCCTAGAAGATGTGATCCTACCTCTGATAATGAGTGTGCTCAATTGCACATATTTTGTGATGCCTCATGTAAGGCGTATGGTGCAGTAGCTTATTGTGTCACTGAAGTCCGATCTACTATGATTATGTCCAAATCCCGAGTAGCGCCATTAAAACAACGTACCCTTCCACAGTTGGAGCTGACCGCTGTTGAATTGGGAACTAGGTTAGCTACTTATTTGAATGGTATGTTTCCCTTTTTAGGTGAGACATATATATGGACAGATAGTGAGATATGTTTGCACTGGATAGCTAAGGATGATAGTCACATAGTTTATGTGCGTAACAGAGTACACAAAATAAAGGAACTGCAAATGAACTATACATTCATGCATGTTAAGTCCAAGGATAATCTGGCTGACTTGGTGAGCCGAGGTGTTTGTGTCAAGAAACTGATTAACGAAACTCTGTGGTTTCAGGGTCCGGTTTGGCTACGTCAGAGTGATTGGCCAGAACAAAAATCATACCAGAAGGTTAATGATGATAAAGTTCATATGGACCCAATAATTATCCCAGAGCCTTCAGTGATTGACATCACCAAGTTCCCCAATTTGGACAAACTATTAACTGTAACTAAATTTGTGTTTAAGTTCCTGAGCAAGAAGGTAAAGATGGATGAATTAGACCCACTTACCTACTGGATCAGAAGGATACAAGCTGAAAAGTATGATGAGGAATTAACACAGCTACATAAACCCAATCCCAAGCCAACCAAAAGAATGAAGGACCTTGGGCTGTATCTAGACAATCAAGAATTAATATGTTGTCGAGGTCGTATTGGTAAAGCTGATCTACCCCTCAAAACTCGGCATCCGATCCTATTGCCCAAGGATTGCGACCTCACCAAATTGATGATTTCAAAAGCGCATGAAACCACTAAACACGGTGGGGTAGCAGACACTCTAGCCTATATGCGACAAACATATTGGATACCCCAGGGACGACAAGCTGTTAAACCCTGTATCAAGAATTGCATTATTTGCAAGAGATATACAGCTGTCGCTATTCCTTACCCTGGATCACCAGCTCTTCCGCCAGACCGCATTCACCAAAGGACACCGTTTGAGGTAACTGGTATAGATTATACTGGTGCCATCACTCTCACAGGAGATGATGGTCCACCCAAGAAGGTTTACATATGTCTATTCACCTGTACCAGCGCTCGGGCTATCCATTTGGAAATAGCGGAGGACATGAGCTCGGAAACCTTTATAAATTTATTTAGAAGATTTTCCCGCTCGGCGAAGTTGTCCCAGACGTTTGATTAGTGACAATGGGACAAATTTTGTGGGCGCATCACCGTTGGTTTCTGAACTATTAAAGAGCAACGCAGTACAGCAAATGTTAGATTCTAGAAATTGTTATTGGTCATTCACAACTCCCAGAGCCCCTTGGCAAAATGGATTTACAGAGAGAATGATAGGTATTGTAAAATCGTGCCTGAAAAGGGTTCTTCACAAGTCCAAGGTCACCTTGGATGAGTTAAGAACTGTTGTCACCAAAATAGAAACCAGAGTAAATAATCGACCACTAACGTATCAAGATGACTCCAATCTGGAAATTGAGGCCTTAACACCAGCTCATTTATTATATGATAGACGATTGGACCCAGTCCCCCGTTTGGACGTGACCGAGGAATTAGTGGATCCCTCAGTTAATGAAGCAGATGCACACTTGCGACGAAGCTACCATAAACTCTGCAAAATACTGGACGCCTGGAACAAATATTGGGCATCTGAGTATATCTTGAGCTTACGGGAGAGGTATTATGGTGCCAATTCTGCTAGTAACCGTCACAAACCGATAGTGGGAGACATAGTCTTGTTAAAAATGGACCAACCTCACTCTAAATGGCCCTTAGCAAGGATCCAAGAAGTCTATCCTGATTCCGAAGGAGTTATCAGAACCGTTAAGGTTGTATCTCGAGGACAAACCACTCTCCGAACTGTAGATCGTCTCATACCTATGGAACTCGCCATCCCACCGGAAGAACAGCAACCCATAGTAATAGGGAGCCCAAGACCACCACGAGCAGCTGCTGCGGGGTCTAGAAGAAATTGGCGTGATTTGTTAGCCGCAGGTGATATAACATGATGCGACACATCATACTTCGCCGGGCCCCAAAATGTGAGAAATAAATTGACTACACCGGTATCTGGGGAATGTTGGCAACAACCTTCGATAGGGTAACCTCACTAGAGTGAACAATTTCCTACCAGAACCCGGTGATTGTATATATTGTAGAGATTAATTAATGTTAGGTAATTTAGTACTGTATAAGATTACCTTGATCAAGTTAATTTAGTTATAAAACCTTGTAGAAATAAGTTTAGAAGAACTGTAAAGAGGATCAGTTTAAATATTCCCGCGACCGCATATGCGATCCACCGTTTGCTTTAGGGTCGTTAATATCTTGATATTATGTTCAATAAATCGTTGTATAACGATGTTCACCTTTATAATTATATAATTTAAATGCTGATAATTATTTATATGATTTCGTGAAGAGGGAATGAACCCTTGGTAACGAATTAATATATAGTTTATTTAAGAGTCAGAAATTGAAGTTCCGATCAGACGGTAGTAAACATCTGAACGGTAGAAACGTGTGATCTCCTCCACCACAATTCCCACGCCCGGCCCGGAGTCCTGACCTATAACCCTTATCTACCGAAGCCGGAATCCTCTGAACTAAACCAGGACCCTAGTTATAGCTAAGTCATTGATATATATGGCCATTTATACAATGTTTAGTTAGGGCATCCTGAGAGATAGGCTACCATAGTTCATACCATAAGGTAGGCGATCTCAGACTTTATTTTTATTTATGTTGATTAATTTAATATTTCGATTGGTGTGGTAAGAGATAACTTTTGGCCATATTATCCCCCACAATGTGGTTACATGTGGTACTCCAAGCATTCGAACCTAGGATACTCACACCGAAATTCAGCGCACTAACCATTACGCTATCAAGACCCTGGCGAGTTTGCAACTGAAGATAATACAACACACACATTGATGTTTGTTTCCAGTTATCAGAGTTGTAGACAGTATAGTATATAATGTTCACGATCTATACAAGAAAGTGACATCAGTATAAATATTAGCTGATCTTGATTTGGCTATTGAAGAACCTTTCATTTTTAAATTGGATATGCACATATGGATATGAATAGTTCGTAATGTAATCTATGAGAACCATACCCTATATATTATGCTATTCCAGATACAGCAAGGCAACCCAACCCTTTAGAAAAGACACCAAACACTTTTCCCAATGGCCTATTGATGGTACCTTAAATATACGCAACTTTAACCAAGTCGGTTTTTGGGATAGAACATTTACTATTCATGAAGGGAAAAATAGTATTCATAGTGTGTCCCTCGAGTATATGATCAACAAGAACAACATTTGTATGCCTTGCATGCAATTAATATATCTTTAGTACCTCCGAAGTATTTTTCAATACTAAGACAACACGAAATGCGGAGTAGAGACAAAACCAAAAAAGAGGTAGAGATAAAATCCAGCTGAATATCTTGAGGTGCAATCATTGGTGTGTGAGAGGAAAAGGATTAAGATATGGCTCTGGAAACAAAGACCTCACAGGATCTACAAACAACAGGTAATGTACGATTCTTATTCAACACTATCTATCTATCTATCTATCTATCTATCTATCTATCTATATGCTCAGGCCCAATCCCCATTTTGGGGGTAGCCGACTCAAGACAGAGCAAGAACAGGGAAAACACAAAAACAACATAAAATAAAAAAATAAACACAGATAAAAAACACAAACTCTCACACATCCAGGTCACCCAGGAGAAGACCCAGAGACCAGGGTTACCAAGGTCGCTCCAGCACTCCCCCGGCCCCTGACCACCCGGAGAGGTTCCGATCTCGGCAGGCAGACATGCAGCGGAGCCAAAGCCATAAGCCCTCCCACCACACTTCCAGGCACACCCTTCATATTAATTGTCTCCCCGGGCCAGGCGCCTGATGGACTATTATCTAGTCCAACTTGCGCCCGACCCCTTACTCCAAATGACCACGTGTTCACTCAACTATTCACAAGCATTCTCCATTCACTCCTGTCCACCACCACTTCCCCTGCCTGATCTATAGTCATTCCTCTATCATCCAAAGCCTTTCTTACACAGTCTCTCCATCTCAATGGGGGTCTTCCTGCCCTTCTATCTCCCCTTGTACCTGACTCACATATTCTCTTTGTAAGCCTTTCATCTCCCATTTGTTCAACATGACCATACCAGCTCAGCACCCTTCTGTCCACTCTGGCTGACAAATGTTCCTGCTGCCCCACTCTCCTACGTATCTCTTCATTCCTCAATCTGTCTCTACGAGTAACTCCACACATACTCCTCAAGCAGCTCATCTCCATCACATCCAGCCCTCTTTTCTCCTTTTTCTTCAGAGCCCATGTCTCAGCCCCATACATCACTGTTGGCACAACAATTCCTTGATACAGTGCACTTTTTACTTTCACTCCGAGATTTCTCGTCTTCCACATACTTCCCATTGCTCCGAAAACCTTCCTTCCTTCACACACTCTCTGTTTTACCTCCACTTCCATACCTCCACTCCTGCTTATCGTTCCTCCTAGATATTTAAAACACTCTACTTGTTCCAATATTTCCCCATCCAGCCTCACATCTAGATTCACCCTATGCTCTCCCCTATTACACACCATTAATTTACTTTTATTGACGTTCACCTTCAGTTTCCTCCTTCCACAAACCACACCAAACTCTTTGACTACCCGCTGCAGTTTCTCATCAGAATCCGCCACCAATGCTGTGTCATCAGCGAACAGCAACTGATTCAACTCCCAATCTCTACCATTCTTTCCTACTAAACCCAATCCTCTTCCCATAGTTCTCCTTTTCACCTCCCTCACCACACCATCCATAAACATATTAAACAGCCATGGTGACATTACACAACCCTGTCGCAAACCTACCTTTACCTCAAACCATTCACTCAACTCACCATTTCCTACTCTCACACATGCTCTGCTCCCTTCATAAAAACTCTTAACTGCTTCTAACAAATTTCCTCCTATTTCATAAATCCTTAACACCTTCCACATTGCTTCACGGTCCAAACGATCATACGCTTTTTCCAAGTCCATAAAAGCCCAAAATATCTCCTTATGCTTCTCTAAATACTTCTCGCATAACTGTCTTACTGCAAACATCTGATCCACGCACCCTCTTCCCCTCCTAAAACCGCACTGTTCTTCTCCTATTGCAACTTCCGTACACTTTATTATCCTCTCTATCACACCCTGCCATACAGCTTTCCAACCACTGACAATAAACTAATACCTCTATAACTTGAACACTCCTGCCGATCTCCCTTCCCCTTGTACAGTGGCACAATACATGCACTCTTCCAGTCTATTGGTACCATTGACACAGCAAAGCACACATTGAAAAGTCTCACCAACCAATCTATTATCACATCTCCACCCTTCTTTATACACTCCACAGCAATACCATCCAAACCTTCTGCTTTTCCCGCTCTCATTTGTTTCACTGCTTCTTTCACCTCATTTTCCTCAATCCTTTCATTCATTCCCTGCCACCTGGGTGGCCTGGGTAACCTATCTCCATCCACCTCTGCTTCAATCACTGCTTCTCTTCCATCTCTCGTATTTAACAAAGATTCAAAATACTCGGCATATCTTTTCCTCACTTCAACTGGTTCCACTAGTAATTCTCCATTTTCATGTTTCACTGACTCTTTCCTCTTTTGTCCTCCTTTCCTTACTTTATTTACCTCCTTCCAGAACATCTTCTTTCGTTCTTCAAAATTCTCACTCAGCCTTTGGCCCCACCTTTCGTTTGCATCTTTTTTCGCTTCTCTAATTTTCCGTTTTGCCTCTCTCCTTTTCTCCTTGTACCTCTCCCATACCTCAACACTACCATCCTGTAAAACCCTCTCAAAACACTGTCTCTTCTCCTCAACTGCCTTTCTCACCGTATCATTCCACCACTCTCTTCCCTTCCTGATACCTCTGCCTCCTACTTTCCTTTTGCCGCATACTACCTCTGCACTTGCTTTCACTCCTTCCTTAAACTGTTGCCATTCAACCTCTACTTCTCTCTCTTCCATCTCTCTCACTTCCATCCACTTTTCATTTAGTCTTTCCTTGTACTCCCTCTCTTTTTCACTCTTCTCTAACTCACTAACTTTTATTACCTCTCTTACTTCACGCTTGTCTCTTATTCTCCTGTAACTCTTAACTCTTAGCTTTCCCTCCACCAGTTAATGATCTGACATACCCTCCGCCTCACCTCTCATCACATTCACATCCAGCAGTCTACACAATCTTTCCTTTGTCTCCAGCACATAATCCATCAATGCCCTCTCTACAATCTCTCCCCTCACAAGTCTATGCCAGGTGTACTTGTGTATACACCTTTTTTTGAAGAACTTATTACCTACACTCAATCTACACTCTTCACATACATTTTTCAGTCTTTCTCCACTCTCATTTACACCATCCACACCAAAACTACCGATGACTCCCTCAACAGGCTCATTTCCTACCCTAGCATTTAGGTCCCCTAAAACTAACATTTTCATTTTCATCAAACCCTTGTAGACAATCTCTCAAATCCTCCCAGAAACCCTCTACCTCGTCTAACTCTCTTTCACTTCCTGGTCCATACGCACTTACAAAAACCCACCTTTCACCCTTAAACCGCATTCTCACCCACATTAGCCTTGATGACACCTCTTTCCACTCTTTTATAAACTCTCTCAACTCCTCCTTCACAATAATAGCCCCTCCTTCTTTCCCCCTGACTCCCTCGTCTACTCCAGACTTTCTACCTATCACATTTCCAAAATCCACTTCTCCCTCTCCTTTCATCTTTGTTTCATTCAGTGCAAGGACATCATACATCCTTCTTTAAAATAACCTTCCAATATCCTCTCGCTTCTCATTCGTACTACATCCACCACAACACAACTTATTCAACACAACACACGCAATATATGTAATCACGAATAGTCATAGAGAATGTTGTCTATAGTATACTTATTTACCCTGGTGAGTTTGCAACTGAAGATAATACAATACACAAATCGATGTTTGTTTCCAGTTATTAGAGTTGCCGACAGTAAAGTATAATATTATAAACTATCATTATTTATACTAGAAAGTTAAATCAATATAAACCCCACTTTCAGTTTAGTATTGGTTCCACTCACACACTCATAATAGACAAATATAATATTATATATTAGAATACCAAGACAACATCAAAAGGAATACATACTTTTCATGTTACATCAAATTAACATTATATTTTGAAAATATGGATATGCATGTTCTGTATTAAGACTAACCACTGGCGTCCTTGGCTTCAGCTTTTCGCCAAAATATATGTTTAATTTTTGACCACATTTAGGAATATCATTATGTAAATGTGCTAGTCCTGGGAAGTCCAACGAGTAATATCATGTTACAGTGGGAGCAGGTTCCTGGTCAAACCTGGGGTAGAGGAGAGAGAGAGAAGTAAGATTATAACTTTATTTTTGTTTCACTCCGTCCATATATGTTTTCTACCCTTCCAATTGTCCCTCTCTCTGCTATATGTTAGTGTGTCTGAAAATGAGGTTAAGCATATGAGTATGTGACATATGTGAGAGTATTATTATATGTGAAACACCCAGGGGTAAATCAGCAATCCATATAACCTGCCTTTGCCTCAAGCCATTCGAGCTATTATTTGAGCTAATTTTATAAAGTTGAGGGTGAACCTGTGATTAATAATAACCTTTGTTGCATTATAGAGAAGACGAGAACCAGGGCCCAGGGGAGAGGACGTGAACTGGTTGGTTACAGACTGGCTGGCCCTCCTGAAAGGAAGGTAGGTGAAGAATATAAATATATTTCGATCGTACGTTCTTATCTAGTTATGTATCTTCCTATTCCTCTCTTTATGTATGTAAACATCGTATGTGAGAGTTGGATACTTTTTTTTTTTTTAAAAGACCTCCGTCTACGTATTGTGAAAAACCTGTTATCCTCCGGCAAATTGTGGGGTTGAGAGAGTGAAGGGGGGGGACAGTGAATGAAGGAGGATGCTTGTTTTTCATAATACGTGTTGCTAGCCCCAAACGCGCGAGCAACTGTGGCTTTCAACCATCCGACACATCCCCTTTTATTAATGTGCATCACACATGTTACATACAAATAAGGTTTATGTTTTGTTTTACCCTACTGTGGAAAGACTACGGATACACCACTCCTGCCGGGGCCTCACGCAGTGGCATGACCCAGTCCTGTCGAACTGAGCTCATGACGCTGGTGGCATTGCCCCGGAGGATAGCCATCCCTAGTCTTTGCTTGAGCCAGAGGATTTCCCGGAGTTCTCCTGAAACTTCTCTGATTTTACGGCCTATTTCATTCACCATCTTAAGGGTGGTAGGGCCGAAAACTCCTGAAGTTTCGAATGCCAGGGGCTCGAACTGATGAATTCTGGCGATGGCTTGATATTTTTCTCGCTTTTTATTTTCTGCTATCCGGGCGGCTTCACCTGCTTCGTCGGTGTTTCTGGCGGCGTTGGTTGTGGAGAAAGTGTCAACACATGTGGCATCCCACACGAGGCACCGGCCATTCTTGTAAGAGAAAGTGGTCATCCCATCTGGCCGTTTGTTGGATACTTGGAATGTAGCAGTTGTGGAAGCTAGTATGTGTGTTGTGGATGAATACCAATATAATAAGCCATACAGTGGTACCCGGTATATTGACCTTAGGGTGGATGAGGTAGACGTCCAGGATGGTTCTCTTGAAAGTGTCGACGAATGCTTCTACCTGTGTGTGATAATTAGGCAGAGGCTAACTATGTTACAAGTGTAATAATACTATGGAAGAGTTTTAGAGGGTTGCAACTACTATTCATGTGCCTCCGCACAAAGGGACAGCTATATATATGGGATGTATGCTACTATATTGTAGTGAGCCGTGGGTAGTCAAAGAGGATGACACCTGGACATGAATACAAAGACAGGCCTGAGGAAATAGTAATACTTAAGATCCCCTAGTATAACCTCGCCCGGGATCTATCATCGTACATCGGACAAACCATCGTAGTCTGTCTATATGGATCATCACTCAAATGCATTATACACCAAGTCTTTCCTACAAACCTACTCTTGTTGGTCCCTGTCTCACTGTGTTACTACACATCTAGTTTAACATGATCGTTTAAGCTTAGGGACGCTGCAGAGGATCATACATTGAGAACGATTGTCAGGTATGCCCACATATAATATGAAGCAGCATTTCAACTGATAGCGATGTTGCATAGGTGTATGTATTTGAGATTAAAAGAGGGAGAGCAAAAGTGTGTAATAATTTAAGTGTTACCTTAATTTCAAGTTTTCACATATTTTAAACGTAATTAACACTTTCAGTACCGGTGATGTTCTTACCATCATATTATGGACCTCATTCGAAGATTGCCTTCGCGGTAGTTAGTACATTTTATGTAGTTTCCGTTTGCGCCAAAGTGTAAAAGGAGTTTTTGGAGTTTAGTTTGTAGATCCTTCGTGGGCAGAATATAATTACTTATTAGATAGAGTAAAATGAAAAAAGACGACACAGGACACTCCAAAGGTTAAATGAACTAAACAAAACTAGTGTAATGAAAAAGTGGATTTATGCTAGAGATTTAGGCCTAGGTAAAATTTTACTCGGAACTGTATTCTGGAAACAGTTTAAGGCTATTTTACACTAGTATTGGCAAGAGTAATTATGGATTGTTATAGGTCACATATTTCTTATAATAGTAATATTGCAGAAGCAGCGATTTTAGAGTGCGGAAAAAATTAGTGCAAGTCTGACTGAAACAAACACTACAGTATATGCCGCTGTTACAGTAATGACTTCACCGTGTTCTAAAGTATCAACAACAACTGTTGTTGTCTTCCGACAATGGCTGGTCAAAAAACACGGAACTTTGCATTGCGTCACTTTGGATCCGTACTATTAGTTACATTACTATTGATGTAAATTGATATTGATTATTAGTACAAACAAAAACTCTTATACATACAGTATATATAGTAATTGTATATGTTGTATTATTATGTTTTTTACACCAACCAACCTCACATCTAAACTCAATTAATGAAATCAACAAATACATGTGGCACCCCGAGGACTCGAACCCAGGATACTCACATCGAAATTCCGAGCACTATGCATTACGCTATTAACACCTTACGAGCGGCCTATGCGGTTTATTTATGTGTACCGCACAGCGGGGTGTTTTTAGCCAAAATAGGGCTGTTTACGTGATCATTTTCATGCCTAAATAAGACCCAGAACGTAAAACAAATACCTATCCCTGAAAGGGCATAAACAGAGCTTTCGAATGACACCATAACGATCCTTGTATGATGGATAGTTTTCTTGCAATAACCGTGCAACGCGAGTGCAAAAAGCAGGTAATTCGGTACTTTCAGTACATAATTGAGTATGTAGCGAGTGAGAGAGGGAGGAGGGAGCTGAGATTTGTGTCAGTAGGTTCGCCGCGGTGGTCTGGAGCAGTCATACGCTCGCTAGTCTCCTGCCACCACTTGTCTCTCTCTCTCAGCTACATTACGTGCTGAAATTGCCACTCGAGTTATGTCGAGCGCCGCCACATAGTCCAGCTTTTTTTAACTCGACTTATGTTGCTCGCCGCTAAATAAGGGTTAAGACACTATAATCCTAAACTACAGCATTTGCTGATCAGCTATCGTGGACATTATTGCGTCACAAACCTACCTGTTAATCATGTATGATCTTATTGGTCATACTTAGTCGTTTGGATTTCCTCGAAGAACGCTTGGCACTACGGTTCAAACCATTGTCCACAAACTGTGAACGTACATATTGTTCAAAATATAGTTGTTGTCGGCGTGACATCATAATTATAGAAGTACAAGTTTACGAACAAATATTACTGACAACATTCGAGCAATATATAGAATTTAACATGCATAGGTTAGCTTCATTGTACCATAAAATGTTAAATTCAATTTGGCATGTCGAAGAAAGATCGGCAATATTTATGACCGTAGATGTCTAAATCTTTAATAATGACCTCAATACAAACATATTTAATGAATATCAAGTGAAAGGATTGCCAACCAAAAATCCAGACACTAAGGGCCAGGGAGAAGCAGGAAGCAAGAGGAGGTGTGTAGGTTTGCTTATCACCCTAGTTGGCTCAGGGGCAGCAAAACATGAATAGCGGGTGGGTGAATTATAGACACTGAACAATTATATTATAAGGAGAGAGATAACAAGAAGAAGTGGATGATGAACAAACAAGGGAGAGAAGTAAGACACAGGGAGGTGAGAGAGGAGGGTTGATGGATAAAGGATGAAAGATAGACGCCGGGAGAGGGTTACAAGAACAATTGTTCACAGACTTACTGTATATTTCAGACCTATTGGCATTATACTTGGTCAGTACGGTGAACAAATGTCTAAGACCAAACAATGTAATAGGTTTCTCATATGCAATAGTGAACTTTTGTCCTAATTTATTCTTGCACACACGTCAAACGCCTGTATCAAAGGAAACAATATATACCTCGACATATATATATATAGCTTTCTGGTGCAGAACCCCGACTATTAACAAAGATCTGAGTAATGGACCAAAACATTAAATATGGTACAATGTTTGTGTTCCATATATCTAACATTTAATTCGTTCGTTGTATTATATTTGTCCCCTATTGTTCTATTATGCTCCTATTATCAAAACCTGACTACCTTATTACTAACCTATCTGACTACAGTGTTGCATTATTTTGTCATGATTGGATTTTTTTTGTTTTGCTAAACAATAACCTCTATATTCAATGACATCGCTAATGAAGTTGGTTGAACTGAACCACTGTGTTCGTGCATATATATTATACAGAGTAAACCAATACCTAATAATACCTAAATGTTGTTCTATATGTATTTCTACCATACAGATGCATTTACTCGTGGATACTAACATCGATAGGGACATTTGAAAAACGACACATAACTTATGGAAACGAATTAATTTGGTATGGCATGGTCACCTGACAACTAGAGGAAAGGTTGAAGCAAACAAAAATAGCAAATGACAGGAATGAATGGTGGAAGTTTGTTAGAAAGAGTACATGCCGGTCTCTGGACCCTTTTAAATTACAAGCCTGGAAGATCTTTATCCCAGATGTTGCTATGAATAAACCTTGTCCGGAAGTATAACGTCTGAGGTGAAACCATTCATTATGTGTCTGAAGAGTGATTGGTGCTTCTTAATGATTGTGTGCTTTCTTTTTGTGAGCGAACTGTTGTATGTGTTCTTCTTCTGTCACCTTTGTTTTCTTTGTTTTGTCACTTGTTGATCTTCCCACTTAAGATCGGGCTATTGACTGACTGATATTTGGTATTGTATACATGATTATAACTTATGCATTATCTTCATTGACTTAGACCAACCACAAATACTTGCATGTTTATATTACGTTAACATATCCAGCTCAGCGTATTGTTACGACTGAGGTTTAAATATATCAGGGCTCTTATTCATTGGACTAGTAATGGCATAAATGCTACAACGGAAGGCGCTAGATCCAACCTCTGATGTATATTCCCAGTGAACAAAGAACACAAATACTCTACAGAGTTCTATATGCAATAATAGGTTATCAAACTCTCAATAAATGTGCATCTACTCTAGGCTTAATGTTATGTGAAAACAGCCTATTACTACCTATAACCGAAGGTGCTTGGTTATGGTATGCAAAGTAAGGTGGTAAGAGAAGTTACAGCTTACGTTACTTTAATCAATAAATGTCAGGCACTCCTGCATGAAAGAAAGTGAACTAAAGTCCTTCAACACCAACAAGGAATCTTCTTTAAATGTTAGATGCTATCAAGATGCTCAAATCGGAAATGGAACCCAAAAAGGCAGGCAGCGGAACAATGCTCGTGCAGGCTATGCACACAAAAAGGCAGGAGATATAATGCAGTCGGAGCCAAGAATATCCTAAACGCTACAACAATAATAATAATCGCCACGACAATGCAGTACTCCTATCAACAAAAAGAGCCTAAGTCGTTTGTGTCTCAATACATCAAACTAGGCTGCGAAATGCTTGTGTAATCATAAACGGGTATGCATAGAAAGAGTAATTGGTTTAATATACTTAATGTCTACTATGACTGATAAAATCTAGCTAGAGTCAATGATACGAGATACTGGTACGCATGGCATGCCGCATAGCCTAGTGCAAATCTCAAGTCTGTGTGTCAAGTATTACGTTATCGTGAAGGGTAGCTCTCTTGAGAAACCTTAATACCGAAGTATTAAGCGTTCTCCTGGCGTACCTCAAAGACAAACAACCGAGCTTAGAACAGTGCAGAATGGTATAGGCAAAAAGCCCTCATTCATGCATGCTCTACTCTCAATGGCACACAGACTAGAATTTACCCAATCAACTCCAGTTCTCAGGTATGTCGTGCAGCTTTTAACTAAAGCCAACACCCATCGGAAACAATACCTTATAGTATCAGACTCCTAGTCTAGCATTATCTAATACAGCAGAACACTAATAATTATAGGAAGCGGTACTGAACAACGTGAATGCCAACCAATGCTTCGTGATCAACTTATCTTAACAACTAAACATACATGGGTAATATAAGACCTTAACGCACAATACAACTGGCCAGCATTAAGCTGATTATGCAGAGTTAACCAGAGGGGGTATAATATTAATAAAAGGTGGTGAAAGATATGGAAAATGAGAGAGATAGGCAGAGGAAAAGGTTCTCAGGTGCAGTAAGGGGGACAGATATCAAAGGGATAAGAGGGATGTGTTCTAGAAACCAGATCTGAGGGAGAGAGTGGCAAGAGAGCTGTATATATACTGGGACTAGTTTGCACCGCGTAGGCAGGGCGGTAACAAGTCCTCCAGCCAATCTCCAGGAGGTCAGCCAACCATGACGTCACCAAGCATGGTAAAAAACTCCTCCAACCAATCCCCAAGAGGCCAGCCAGCCGTGACGTCATCGAGCATGGCAAAAAACACTGCGCACCTCCCCAGACTCTGTTCTACTCTCTCTCTCTCTCTCTCAAATCCTATCATTACTACTTAATGATAAAACATATACTTTGCAATTAAATATATAAAGCCTTGACTTGGGCGAAAACAAAGAGCCTTTCTGGACTGCCCATGACACGAGCTTTCATATGAAATAAAGCACACAATAATACATCAACTGTAGCCACATCCACTGCCCTGGCGATCCTAGCGAGTCACTGTAGGACAAGCCATGCGGTTCTAACGGAGTGATTAACGTCACCCCCCCCCCCCAAGATTTTTTCTCTGAGGCCCAAAGCTCAAAAAAATCTGATGGTTAGAACCCATGCTATATCTCTACTTCCCATCACCCAGCGGCAGTAAAATATCTGGCACAGTTCTCAACAAAACATTTTACAAAATTATAACCCTCCCCAACACAATAGGTTAAATCATATGTAGTTATGCTCCTCAAGAGCGAGCTTCTCTAGCCCAGCATTCTGAGAGGAGTGCAACTCCGAATTACTGCTATAACATTCTGAAAAAATTCAACTATCAAAGAAAGAGTTTTTTATTTGATTTTGATGTTTTTAATTTGTTTATTTCGGCTGCACTATAGGGGCAAGCCTAGTTTTGTCTTCTATACCAAACGCTCAACTCCTGCTTTACGACCCAATACGCTGGGCTACAACCGCGAGCCAACAAGCACCAAGCGCAAAATACTATTCAAACTAAAGCAGGAGGCTACCCATGTGTCAATATACCCAGGATCATCTACCCTCGAAAGACAATCTGCAATCACGTTGTCACAACCGGCAATATGGCGTATGTCCAGGTTATACTCCCGTAACACCAGCGACCACCCGGTCAGCCTCATATTCCGATTGTGAAACTGGTCCAAGAACTTGAGAGGGTGATGATCTGTGTAAACTACAACGACCGGACCATAGGCTGGAACATAGGCCTCGAAATGCCCCAGCGCAAGCACAACCGCCAGCAGCTCCTCCTCGACAACAGAGCAGCTCCCCTGGGCCGAATTGAACTTCTCCGAGCAGAAACTAACAGGATGCTCCAGCCCATCATCGTCCTTTTTCACAAGGATGGCACCAGCCCCCACACCACTAGCACCCGCTGCCAGCTGGAAAGGCAGGCCAAAGTCAGGGGCCCCGAGGATCGGGCGAGTGCACAACAGGTGCTTCACCACTCCAAACGTCCTCTCACACTCAGGCGCCCACTCAAATTTCTTATCCTCCACCTGAGCTTGACTGTCCCGTTCTCCTTCTCCACCTTGACTGCTAAACGTCACAGGCACAGTGAGAGGCTCAGGGGGGTGCCTCACATACTCCTTCATGAGATTAACGTGACATAACTGATTGCGCTTACGTCTGTCTGGAGTGGCTACCAAGTAATCCAGGTCCGATAGCTTCTCAACCACCCTATAAGGACCAGTGTACTTCGTAGATAAGGGGTGACCTACAAGGGGCAGTAGAATCAACACCTCCTGACCCACGTGAAACTCCCTGAGTTTAACCTTAAGGTTGTACCTGTCCTTCATGAGGGCCTGAGAGCTAGTCAAATTACGGCCAGCCAACTCCAGACTGCGCAACATCCGTTCTCGACTGTCGAGGACATACTTGAGCATAGAACAAGGTTTATCTGCACCCTCCCATATTTCTTTAACCATATGGAGAGGCCCTCTGACACGGTGTCCAAAGACGAGCTCATTAGGGCTGAATCCCAAACTTTCCCCAGGTACCTCCCGTGCAGCAAATAAAACATATGGCAGATCCAACCTTTCCCACCCTCAAAGCAACAACAACGAAGCACAGATTTTAAGGCTGAATGCCATCGCTCTAACACACCCTGGCTCTCCGGATGATACGCAGATGACCCAACCGTAACAATCCCATGCTGCGGCACTGCTTGAACAAAGAGGCTAGAAGTGAAGTTGGATCCTTGGTCTGACTGAATCTCCCGCGGGTAACCATACTGGGAAAAATACACTAGCAAGTTTCGGACCACCGTCTTCGCTGACCCATTTCTCATAGGGTACGCATCAGGGTACCTTGTTGCTACATATCCCGACTGTGCATCACTGTCCTCCTCCAACTCGACAGCATCGGTACGACATTCAAGAACCTCCGGGTCTTCTAATTGCAATTTACGAATGTCCGAAGGAGCAAGCTTATCTAAGTGTTTGCGAAACAACTCATGCCCCCCTCCTACATTGAATTTAGCCTCCCGTTGCTCTCTCTCTGTGTATCGTTGCTGTCTCTTCGTCTTTTTAAGCCCATCCTCTGCCTTCTTAGTAACAGTTAATGGGTCTTCTCCAGACTCGAAAATCGGTCCTAATAATGAGTCCCCGAGAATGTCCGTTGATACTAAACTCTCAACCGCATCAATTTTCAACCCCTTCTCGGTACCTTTCCTCCGCTTGTCAAAAGACTGTTGACCAGAATGTGACTCCCTGGATGCAAGAGATCGGGTGACAACACACGCCATAGGTTGCACCTGACACTTCTCAACCCACTCCTGCTCCTCCCTACTCACGTCGGCCGGCTTCTCGGCAACGACCAAGGGTGGAGCCTCAGAAGTAGGCCCCGCAAAGTCGTTGCCGAGAAGGAGGTCGACGCCCCCAACAGGCAACTTCTCCACAATTCCTACATCCAGGTCACGAGTCACACCATCAACTTCCATCTTCATTCTTACAAGCGGGTATGACCTTGTTGCATTAACTCCCTGGACCACAACCACCCGCGCCGTATTTACAGGTTTACCAGTGAAATTCTTCAACAGTGTTTGCGATGCCCCAGTGTCACGCAAAATTCTCACCTCATGTCTTCTACCCCCCCACTCCACAAAACCGAGTCCCCTATGGTCACTAAAGGCATCACGGACAGGGAATAAGCCTTCCGGATCCTTCTGCACTGGCAGTGTATTTACCTCGGAAGAATTGCCTCTAACAAACTCCGATGTCCTCTTGAACACTCCAATGCCGTGAGCAAAAGACACGGCTGCCGGAGGAGGTCGACTAGGGCACTCATTTGCCTTATGACCCTCCTGGTGGCAACTAAAACACCTAAATTTCGGTTTCGGCTTATACTGTGATGTAAAAGGCCCCTGACTTTTCTTATACGGCGTGGTGTTAGGTTTGGATTCAGTTTTAGTTTCATTGCTCTTTTGTTTAAATGTGTCATTGCTACGGGGAGGGGGAGGATAACAGTCCCTAGCACTCTCATCGTACTTCTGTGAGGACCCGCAACCCCGAATCAACGACAGCTGTCGATCAGCCATTTCTGCTGCTTCGACTAGAGTTCTTGGGTTTTTCTCATTTAACTTCAAAGTTAGGTCACCGCCCGTGCTCTTAAAGAACTGCTCCAACATCATTAACTGCTTAACTCCATCAAATGTTGTTACCTTCTCAGATCGGAGCCAGTTCCCCATATCATCGGACAAGTCCCGGGCGTGTTCCAAAAAGGTGCTATCTCTTCCCTTGGTTACACCCCTGAACTTCAAACGGTACGTTTCTGGTTGCAGTTCGTAAGCTCTCAGGACAGCCTCCTTGAGATCCTCATACAGAATACATGACTCCAAAGGTAACGCATCGTAGGCTTTAAGACCCTTGCCTATTAATCTAGAGGATACAAGTGTTGCCCATTTATTATCTAGCCACTGGTGTTCCTGGCACTTCTTCTCAAAGCGTGCGAAAAATTCTGTTACACCACTCTCATCAAACACCGGAACCAGTTTCAATAAGTGCGAGAGAGATTGATCATGAACACGGTTACCAGCCCCAAGTCGCTGTCCCGTTGTCTCTACCCGCGACTTCTCTATGTCCATGTCGGCACAGTACCTAGTCGACTCTAAATCAGCTTGGATTTTTGCTAGCTCTATGTGCTGGTGACTTTTTCTCTCTTCTGTCTTGGGTCTCTCTTCTATCTTGGCTAATTCTAATTGCTGCTGAAGCTCACATGCACTTTGTTGCTGCTGAAGCTTAGCTAATTCGAGCTGAAGCAATAATTCTGGAGTTAACCCTTGAGGAGGTGAAGGTGCTACAATGATTGAAATTACCGGTGGTCCCCCCAGGGGCAACCAACCCTGCCAGTCACCACCCAACTGCGGAAGCGTACCCGGGGTCGGCAAACTACTGGGATGGCTGGGAGTCGAGTGTAGGGGAAGCATGGCCGAAGGGCTCTGAGCACTCAACCCATCTCGCTCACCAGTCACCCTGCCCAGTACACACGTTATCAAGTTATCCCTGGTCATGCTGCTAGTAACCGCATGACCGATAGCTGTGGCCAGGCATTGAAGACCGTACCGATCCATACCCTCCAACCGCTCGGCAGTAACAGGCCATTGCAAAAATATCCTAGCATCCTCCTCACAGTTCACTTGATTAACCATTTCATCATACTGCTGTTCCTCAGTTTCGACATTACGTACTGTGTCTCCATTCTCCTCTGATCCGGTATAAGACATGATGCTCACAAAAATTTCTCACCTCAATATTCAGAAAGGAAGCACCCCAAACTCTTATACCTCAGTATACACACAAAAATTCTCGGAAATACTCAAGGGCTATACTATGTTGCAACAAAAAATTATTCTTGCTGATCCCCGCAAAATATTCCCCAAAGCAACAAATGTTCCCTGCTAATAAATGTAGGTTCACCAAATCCTAGGTAAGGTCGCCATTTGTTACGACTGAGGTTTAAATATATCAGGGCTCTTATTCATTGGACTAGTAATGGCATAAATGCTACAACGGAAAGCGCTAGATTCAACCTCTGATGTATATTCCCAGTGAACAAAGAACACAAATACTCTACAGAGTTCTATATGCAATAATAGGTTATCAAACTCTCAATAAATGTGCGTCTACTCTAGGCTTAATGTTATGTGAAAACAGCCTATTATTACCTATAACCGAAGGTGCTTGGTTATGGTATGCAAAGTAAGGTGGTAAGAGAAGTTACAGCTTACGTTACTTTAATCAATAAATGTCAGGCACTCCTGCATGAAAGAAAGTGCACTAAAGTCCTTCAACACCAACAAGGAATCTTCTTTAAATGTTAGATGCTATCAAGATGCTCGAATCGGAAATGGAACCCAAAAAGGCAGGCAGCGGAACAATGCTCGTGCAGGCTATGCACACAAAAAGGCAGGAGATATAATGCAGTCGGAGCCAAGAATATCCTAAACGCTACAACAATAATAATAATCGCCACGACAATGCAGTACTCCTATCAACAAAAAGAGCCTAAGTCGTTTGTGTCTCAATACATCAAACTAGGCTGCGAAATGCTTGTGTAATCATAAACGGGTATGCATAATAAGAGTAATTGGTTTAATATACTTAATGTTTACTATGACTGATAAAGTCTAGCTAGAGTCAATGATACGAGATACTGGTGCGCATGGCATGCCGCATAGCCTAGTGCAAATCTCAAGTCTGTGTGTCAAGTATTACGTTATCGTGAAGGGTAGCTCTCTTGAGAAACCTTAATACCGAAGTATTAAGCGTTCTCCTGGCGTACCTCAAAGACAAACAACCGAGCTTAGAACAGTGCAGAATGGTATAGGCAAAAAGCCCTCATTCGTGCATGCTCTACTCTCAATGGCACACAGACTAGAATTTACCCAATCAACTCCAGTTCTCAGGTATGTCGTGCAGCTTTTAACTAAAGCCAGCACCCATCAGAAACAATACCTTATAGTATCAGACTCCTAGTCTAGCATTATCTAATCCAGCAGAACACTAATAATTATAGGAAGCGGTACTGAACAATATGAATGCCAACCAATGCTTCGTGATCAACTTATCTTAACAACTAACATACATGGGTTATATAAGACCTTAACACACAATACAACTGGCCAGCATGAAGCTGATTATGCAGAGTTAACCAGAGGGGGTATAATATTAATAAAAGGTGGTGAAAGATATGGAAAATGAGAGAGATAGGCAGAGGAAAAGGTTCTCAGGTGCAGAGATGGGGACAGATATCAAAGGGATAAGAGGGATGCGTTCTAGAAACCAGATCTGAGGCAGAGAGTGGGAAGAGAGCTGTATATATACTGGGACTAGTTTGCACCGCGTAGGCAGGGCGGTAACAAGTCCTCCAGCCAATCTCCAGGAGGTCAGCCAACCATGATGTCACCAAGCATGGTAAAAAACTCCTCCAACCAATCCCCAAGAGGCCAGCCAGCCGTGACGTCATCGAGAATGGAAAAAAACACTGCGCGTCTCCCCACACTCTGTTCTACTCTCTCTCTCTCTCTCTCTCAAATCCTATCATTACTACTTAATGATAAAACATATACTTTGCAATTAAATATATAAAGCCTTGACATGGGCGAAAAGAAAGAGCCTTTCTGGACTGCCCATGACACAAGCTTTCATATGAAATAAAGCACACAATAATACATCAACTGTAGCCACATCCACTGCCCTGGCGATCCTAGCGAGTCACTGTAGGACAAGCCATGCGGTTCTAACGGAGTGGTTAACATCACAGTATCTATATTTTCATATCGTCCACTCATGTGTCCCAGAACAACATATAAATGTATTCTTAACTGGCATTGGTTTTGTTCTTTTCAAGCTGTCGTTACATGTAAGTCGTTCTAAGAATAATATCAATTCGTAGCAAATGTTCAATTTAGAGAGCTCCGATGTTGAAATATATATTGACGGTAAATTTCCATGTTTGCTATATAGAAATGTGTTCCAGTATCTCATCACTGTTGATATTACCTAATTTCCTTTGGGTGAACACTGACATTTTGTTCTTAAAGGTAGTCTAATATTAATGCTTGCATCATAATTAGTACCGAAGAACAAAAATATACAACATGATTGCGTGTCTCCCTCACGGATTTGCTTCAAAGTTGTCTAATGTTTGTGTAATTTCTTTCCTTTTTCTTACACTGTGGCTACAATAGCATCTTTCTCTTTCTGTTTGTTTATATTTTGGTATGCACCCTCCCTCTCCCCTCCAAGTTATTTCTGTTCCAATTGTATCCTTTTGATATCTCTCTTTCTCCCTCCCCTCTTAGCTTCTTCTGTTCGCTCTTATTTTCCTCCATCTCTCCCCATCTTTCCATTTACAGCATCCTTCCTCTGCCGTTTATTTATATTGCCTTCTTTTCATCTCACAATTCCTCGCTGTATTTGTCTGCTTCCACCGCTCCCTTTCACCCATTTGGGTAGCAATTGTCCTATTGCAGTGTCTTAATATTGCACTGAGACAATTTATCTTGAACCTCTATATTTCTTCAGTATAAATCTCAGTTATCGGTGTTCATGTACATTCGGGAGTTCGGTGAGACTTTTTCTGTTGCGCTAGACATATCGAAGGGCTTCGATAGAGTCTGGCACAAATCTCTAATCTCTAAACTACCCTCCTTTGGTCTCAATCCCTCCATCTGTGCCTTTGTCTCTAATTTCCTTTCCGGCCGTTCCATAGCTGCAGTTGTGGACGGCCACCGTTCACTTCCTCAACCTATTAACTCTGGTGTTCCTCTTCCTATTATTCATTAACGACCTTCTCAACTGCACTTCCAGCCCAATTCATTCATATGCTGACGACTCTACATTACACTATTCAACTAGCCTTCCTCAACAACATACACAGCAGGAACTCCAAAACTCACGTAAGGAGGCCATAGAGCACCTATCCTCGTGTTACTTTTTACTTTCAATGCTTCCAAAACTCAATTTATCCATCTGTCTACTCGTCGCCCCCTTCCAGAAAACTATGAACTACTCTTCAACAACATACAAACTAACTCTTCATCTTCTCTAAATGTTCTTGGTGTCTCTTTCTCTTCTGATCTCTCTTGGAAAGATCATATTACCACTCTTGCTAAAACAGCTTCCCAGAAACTGGGTGTGCTCAACCGCCTATGGGGGTTCTTTACCCCTGCACAGCTTCTTGCTCTGTACAGGGGCACAATGCGTCCATGTATGAGTACTGTTCACACACATTGGAGGGGTCCTCTCACACAGCACTTGTAAACAAAGTAGAAAAGAAAGCATTCCGTCTCATTAATTCAAGTCCACTCACCAATTATCTGGAATCTTTCTCTCTCTTCGCCACAATGTTGCATCTCTCTCACTATTCTACCGCTATTGCAATAATCAGTGTTCTTCAGAGTTCTCTCAGTGTATACCCCCCCCCCCTTCATAGAGCACGTAGCACCAGCCTTGCAACGCAATCCCACCCCTACTCTGTGCAACTCTCCAACCCAAGAGCGAAACATTATTCTTAATCATTCTTCTATTCAACAGCTGAGCTCTGGAACTCTCTCCCAGAATCTGTCTTTCCCACTTCCTATGACTTAAATTACTTCAAACTCTGTGTGTCCAGACATTTTGGCTCGAACGTCCCTTGATTTTGGCTCTGTCACTCTTTCGATTCTGGGGGAGACACTCATTACAGGCAGTTGTGCCTTTAGCCTCCCTCATTCACATAGAAAGAAGAAAATATATTACAAAATATTAGTTGTTTAACCCTCAACTTGTGGCGACCGTCATATGACGTGAAAGAGAATATTGGCCACCACTGCGGCACCCGTCATGTGACAGATGGCATTATGAGCGATGAGAGAGAGACCGAGCATTGGGGGGACGATAGGCTGCCTTGGACCGCTCGCCACAGCTCAGTGGCCGGCACTGGGGATAATTGTATCTCATCCTTGCCTCCGTACACCTCTCAACAAGGATAAAACCGGCAAAAATACCTCATTTTAAGGTACTTTCACATTAGGTTGCATGATCGTTGCAAGATAACCAGGCAACGTACAGGGATGATTCTGGTCTCATTGGAAAGCTCAATCTTTGCACTTTCACAGATATATAATTGTATTAAGCTCTGGCACTTGTTTATGCATGAAAAAGAGCATGGAAGGAAGGTCATATTCGATAACATCTGTTCAACTATTTTGATTGCAGAATTACAAGAATCACTTCAATGAAATGTGTAGGTCAGTATTTATGTGTTACCATTGTGTATGTTTTAAGTGACATTTATAGGTGACCTAATTCTTCAATCACTTCACCTCGGAAGCAGCATGACCATAATTGACAAAATACACTAGTTCCTTTGACAGTTTACTTTAACATTGAATCTATCAGATTACTTGAGAAGGGCAGGTACAGTTTTAGTACTGTGAATGTATCAAATGGTAGCATGTGAAATGAGTAATACAGGTTCTCAGAATGTTAACAGATAATTCAAGTATTTATTTGTTTTTTATCACATATGATGATATTTTTAAATGGTTATGTTCACTCAATACTTCACTTTGTTCACAGTCACATAGTAATGGAAGTCAGATTAAATTATTCAAAGTAGGGAGTGATGCAGGTACAGACACAGAATGACACAGGCAGAGAGAGAGCGAGAGTGAGAGAGATAAGTAACATATTTGAATTGTAGCGTCTCTGTGTATGTCCTTTCAACGTTCATGGTGTGTAGTTTAGCATGATGTTCCTTCTCTCTCTCTCTCTCTCTCTCTCTCTCTGTTATTATTATTTATATAAACAGTTATCGGCCAATCATTCTCTCAAGATTGTAACGCTCGTCGCTCTTGCCCGCTTTCATAAAGGTATTTGAAGGCCGTATTGTATAGCTATATTTAATTGTATTTTGATTGTATTGCTACCATTGTATAAAATGTATCACAGTTTTCGTTTTCTATCGCCCAGTTCGCTCTTTAGGTGTCCATATATTCCATCTCTTGAGGATCCTCTATCTGTGGTCTGTCATATATTTTTATTTTATCTTGCTCAACATTTTCGTTTCCTACTCATCAACTCGTTGTAGATCTTCATATCACGTCTATAGAACATGTAACCTTACTTATGTGATCCCTATTAAATACATCAACTCAAGGAGCAATGTAAACTATAACTCTTAAATACGGTTAAAACATGTCCACTTTAATTGTATATTAAACAATTATACACACTTGGAAGACGTTTGCAAGATAAAAAAAAAAAAAAAAACACTATAGAAAAGTTTTGCTGACACAGTTTTCCAGTGCTGATATTTTTTTTCCCGAAAGTTTCGTAAACCTTGCACAATATGAAAGTCGTCTCCTATTGAGGACAAAACATTTTAGTTTTGTTTTCTTTCAAGGCCTCCATGTTTGTATTGTGCATACTGAACATTGCATATCATTATGTATAAACAGTCACAATATATACATACCATTCAGTTTTACCTTCTTTATACAACATGATAATATATAGTAGGGTTCGTTATATGTGTAGAGATTATAACAAACTTTATGATAAGGCATAATAAACATTCTATAAAACAAAGAAATGCTCCAAGACTCCGTTCGAGATCATTTGTACATTTGTCGGTAAAGAAATTACCCGGTTCTTCCTAAATTACAGGCACAGATAGGAGGAGGAGGAGTTTGTGATTGTTAGATGCATTACTCTCTGCGTAGGTGAGGCACAACTAGGAGGAGGAGGTGTTTGTGATTGTTAGATGCATTACTCTCTGCGTAGGTGAGGCACAACTAGGAGGAGGAGGTGTTTGTGATTGTTAGATGCATTACTCTGCGTAGGTGAGGCACAACTAGGAGGAGGAGGTGTTTGTGATTGTTAGATGCATTACTCTCTGTGTAGGTGAGACACAAATAGGAGGAGGAGGTGTTTGTGATTGTTAGATGCATTACTCTCTGTGTAGGTGAGACACAAATAGGAGGAGGAGGTGTTTGTGATTGTTAGATGCATTACTCTCTGTGTAGGTGAGACACAAATAGGAGGAGGAGGTGTTTGTGAATGTTAGATGCATTACTCTCGGTGTAGGTGAGTCACAAATTAGGAGGAGGAGGTGTTTGTGAGTGTTAGATGCATTACTCTCTGTGTAGGTGAGGCACAAATAGGAGGAGGAGGTGTTTGTGATTGTTAGATGCATTACTCTCTGTGCAGGTGATACACAAATAAGAAGAGTGGAGTAAGCCAGGCAACTGAAACGGGTAATACAGCAACTCCTTATCATTTGCATATCTGACCTCTCCTGGTACTGCCTTGCTCGATTGGTTCCTACAATATCCCCATTTGAAATATATTATAAATACAATTAAACAGTATATTGCTTGAAATGTGAGTGTGCATAAACAAATGTTATTTTATTTCGGTTTGCATTAAGCTTTCTAGTGTCAAAATGTCTGCGGTATTTGTATCCTGCAAGGTGACGATGGCTTTCTTTGTGACTGAGGAATATCCGAGTCTTGGTTCCTTCCATAACTCACCATTTGTTGGTATTAATTTTTTTCCTTTGATTCCCCTCGATGTGTGTGTGGGTGTTAGTGTGCTTTAGTTAAAGTTTGTTTTCATATTTGTGTTTGTTTTGCTACGAGCTTCGTATTGATTTCTTTCTGATGGGCATGGAATATTTACTCTTAGGATTTATCTAGTGTAATATAATGTCCATGTTCTTGTTCCTGGCGTTGGTTTCATGCCTGTTACTTTTTGTTTCATACTCATTTATTACTTTGTAATATTCCTGAAAATAATACAGGAATTCAGACAAAGGCATGGGAAGGTGAAATGACAAGAGCTCGTCGTGGGTGTTTATAAAGGAAGTAATGCCCCTTTCCCACTGGTGCGATAACTCACGATTTTCGTCGCCGACACCAATAAATTGGCACATTCGTGACACCTCTCATGAAAAATCGTTTGACTCTCAAGGCCTCGCAAGGGCCCTCGCGGGGTGGTCGCAAATGTTCGGACCGTTCAAAATTTTGGACGAAGACTCACGAGGTTTGGTTGCCCTCGCAAGCATCGTCGAGCATCGCCGAGGGATCTGCGATCATCTGCGACATCGGCGAGACATCGCAGAGGGTTTCGCACCAAAAAAAATCTGCAACGCTGTATGGATGCTCACCGATGCTCTGCTCGCCGATGCTCTCAGATGTTCCGAGAACATCGACGATGCCAAAGAGCCCCTCGGCGAGGTGGGTAAACAAAAATTATTAGGCCTATAGTGAACCTGTCAACCCTTTTTTCTATGCACCCCTCGTGGGGGGTTCACCTGTTTTTTTTATTTCTCTTTCTCTCCTTTTCTCTCTTTCTCTGGTTTGTATCCATTCAGCCCCATTCAGCCAACTGTTTTAAGGTGTTTATCCCCATCCAAGTATCGATACCTTCCTGGCAAGCGATAGCGAACCAGCATTATATGGAGAAATCCGGCTTCGCCGGAGAAATGTTTCTATTGAAAAATGTACAAATTTAGCTTCCTCCCAAAACAAAAATATACATATGTTGGCTCACTACCGCTCACCAGGAAAATATTGAAACCTGGATGGGGGTAAATGTCTTAAAACAGTAGGCTGAACGGGGCCGAACGGATTCAAGGCAAAGAGAGAGGGAGAGAAATAGAAAACAAACAAAACACGAGGGGAGAGGGAGAGAAAGAGAAAAAAAAGGCGGGGTGGGCTCAATTTTTAAGCTGTAACGCAAACATTGAGCCCACCTCGCTGTTTTTTGTTTTCTCTTTCTCTCCCTCTCTCCTCGTTTTTTTAGTTTTTTCGATTGCTCTCCCTCTCTCTTTGGCTTGTATCCGTTCGGCCCCGTTCAGCCTACTGTTTTAAGACGTTTACCCCCATCCAGGTTTCAATATTTTCCTGGTGAGCGGTAGCGAGCCAACATATATATTTTTTGTTTTGAGAGCAAGCTAAATTTGTACATTATTTGATAGAAATATGTCTCCGGCGAAGCCGAACATTGCCAATCTCCGAATTAAGGGGAGATTGGTCGTTTTTCTGGTCCCCTTTCTTCCTTATGGTTAACCCCATTAGTTTTTTATATTTTATGACGTTCGGCCCATTAGTTTGGCGATTTTAAGACATTTCACCCCATTTCGTTGTCAATATTAAGACTTTTCGTGTCATTTAGGCATCGAGTTTTTCCTGGCTAGCGATAGCGAGCCTGTTCTTTTTGAGGAACCGGCCTTCGGCCAGGATATTTTTCTATCGACAAATGTACAAATTGATCTTGAAGGAGGGTGTTGGGGGGTGCTTTATATGCTTGATGGAGGTCTAGGGATGAAACTAGGGATGAAATAGAAAACAAAAAAACGAGGAGAGAGGGAGAGAAAGAGAAAAAAAAGGCGAGGTGGGCTCAATTTTTAAGCCGTAACGCAAACATTGAGCCCACCTCGCTGTTTTTTTTTTCTTTCTCTTCCTCTCTCCTCTTTTTTGTTTTTTCTATTTCTCTCCCTCTCTCTTTGCCTATAATCCGTTCGGACCCGTTCAGCCTACTGTTTTAAGACGTTTACCCCCCATCCAGGTTTCAATACGCCTAACCATAGCTTGTGTCGCCGAAGACGTACAAAGGGAGTACAAAGGAAATCAAGCAACAACAGATCTAGTGACCCTTCTAGGTTGCTTGTCCTCCAAAACACTGAGGATCAAGTGTCCAAACAGTGGTTTAGAGTGGGTAAGGGAACATTGGAAAGGGAACTACTGCCCTGCCACTAACGTGGCAGGACTAGGAAGTTAGTAGGGGACAGATGGGTTAGTAACTGAGGGGAGGATAAAGTTATTCATTTACAAACGCAGTCAGTCGCGGGTTTGATGCGAGATATTTGTCTAGGCGGAATTTAAATGAATCAACGGTGCTGCAGTCTATAACGTCTCGGGGAAGCCCATTCCACAAGTTGACAACTCGATTGAAGAAGAAATTCTTAGATTCGTGCGAGTTAAAAGATTTACCAATAATTTTGCAACCGTTTCCCCGCGTGTAATTAGATTGGTCGATAGTGAAGTACTTACTACAGTTCATATTGTCGATGCCTTTGATGATTTTGAACACTTGAATTAAGTCGCCTCTTAATCTGCGCTGGGTTAAAGGAAATAGATTTAATTCTCTAAGATGCTCTTCGTATGGTTTGTTCTTTAGGCTAGGTATCATTTTGGTAACTCTACGTTGAACTCGTTCTAGCTTGTTTATATCTTTTTGGTAATAAGGGCACCAGGATTGAACGCAGTATTCCAGAAGACGTCTGTGACGTCGCAGAACATACGGCGAGTTTTCTTTCATCCTCGCATGATTTCGCAAGATATTTTTGAAAATGTAACATGCCTCGCAGAGGTCATCGGCGAAAACATTGCTCACTTCGCCGATAACGTCGCAGAAGGTCGGTGACATCTTCGCTGACTATAATTTGTCATCTGTTTGAAATGGTCAAAATCGTGAACTTCGCATGTATTCTTGCGAATTTGACAAAACTAAGTCATCGGCGACGAAAATCGTGAGTTGTCGCACCAGTGGGAAAGGGGCATAAGGGGTGGAACTAGACTGTGAAGTAATTATTAGAATAGAAAGATAGTACTTCCCACACATACGTCCACAAGTGCACTACCATTCCCATGTTTACATGTTTATGAATACAAAGGTAATTGAGAGATGAATAGATGTTTTTCAGAACAAAATATCTGATGTAAGTAAATGATAACTTTACATTACCTACGTTATGCAAAAGATAGTGTTAATTAAATTATTATGTATTCAATGTGTTTTCTTCAGGGAGAAAGGAGTTTTGTTAGTAATGCTTAACAATGTGTTCAGTAGGGTCCATAGTTTTAGATGATGAAGAGTTTATCTGTCAACAATCAATGCTATTCTCTGTGAGGGAATATAAGAGAGAACCACTGTCATATACTGTATATGATTGTGAAGATTCTGTTTTCTCTACTGTATTCCACATTCTACAAATAATATCATCTACCATCTGTGTTATCATTATATTCCATTAATATCTTATCCCACTCTGTTTTCCTGTATTCTTTCGCTTCTTCTTCTTTGACTTTGATGTTTGTTATACACCAACGACTGTTTGAGTTTGGAGTTTTATTTACTTGAACCAATACATGATGATTAGCGAAGAGGGGTGTTGTGTGTGTGTGTGTGTGTGTGTGTGTGTGCGTGTGTGTGTGTGTGTGTGTGTGTGTGTGTGTGTGTGTGTGTAGTGTGTGTGTGTGTGTGTGTGTGTGTGTGTGTGTGTGTGTGTGTGTGTGTGTGTGTGTGTGTGTGTGTGTGTGTGTGTGTGTGTGTGTGTGTGTGTACAAAGGAAATCAAGCAACAACAGATCTAGTGACCCTTCTAGGTTGCTTGTCCTCCAAAACACTGAGGATCAAGTGTCCAAACAGTGGTTTAGAGTGGGTAAGGGAACATTGGATAGGGAATTACTGCCCTGGAACTAATGTCCGTGGCAGGATTAGGAAGTTAGTAGGGAACAGATGGGTTAGTAACTGAAGGGGGGATAAAATAAAGTTATTCATTTACAAACGCAGTCAGTCGCGGGTTTGATGCGAGATATTTGTCTAGGCGGAGTTTAAATGAATCAACGGTGATGCAGTCTATGACGTTTCGGGGAAGCCCATTCCACAAGTTGACAACTCGATTGAAGAAGAAATTCTTAGATTCGTGTGAGTTAAAAGATTTACCAATAATTTTGCAACCGTTTCCCCGCGTGTAATTAGATTGGTCGATAGTGAAGTACTTACTACAGTTCATATTGTCGATGCCTTTGATGATTTTGAACACTTGAATTAAGTCACCTCTTAATCTGCGCTGGGTTAAAGGAAATAGATTTAATTCTCTAAGACGCTCTTCGTATGGTTTGTTCTTTAGGCTAGGTATCATTTTGGTAACTCTACGTTGAACTCGTTCTAGCTTGTTTATATCTTTTTGGTAATAAGGGCACCAGGATTGAACGCAGTATTCCAGAAGAGGGCGGACTAAGGAATTGTAAAGGGTTAGGATAACTTCTTTGGATTTATGCTCAAATGACCTGCCTATAAAGCCAATTATTTTGTTTGCCTTCTTAACAACTTCTGAACATTGTTGACTCGGTTTTAGGTTACTCGATATTGTTGATATTGTTACTCCCAGATCGGTTTCTCTGTTTACATTCTTAAGCTGAGTGCCATTCATCGAATAGTTTGCTTTCTCATTTAGGTATCTGATATGTAGTACTTTACATTTATCCGCATTGAAACTCATTTGCCAAATTTGGGCCCAACATGACAATTTATCTAGATTGTGTTGCATATCGTCAACTTGTTCTTTTGAGAGTACGCTATTTGCAATTTTTGTATAGTCAGCAAATTTTGAGATTGTACAGGTGAGACCCTCATCTTTGTCGTTGATGTAAATTAGAAAGAGAATTGGTCCTAGTACCGATCCCTGGGGTACCCCGCTACTTACATTGGTCCATTTAGATGCCTTACCGTTTATGACTACTCTTTGCTTTCTGTCGCTGAGCCAATTTTCTATCCATTTCAACACACCATCTTGTATTCCATGCGCTTTTAGTTTTAGCAGTAAACGTTTGTGGGGAACTTTGTCAAAGGCCTTTTGAAAATCAAGGTATATAATATCTACAGCTTTACTCTCATCGTAGAGGTTGAGGATATCGCGGAAGAAGTCTAAGAGGTTTGTTAAACAGGAACGTTTTTTACGAAAGCCGTGTTGAGTATCTTTAAGTATGTTATTTTCCTCTAAGTGATTTACGAGTCTGTCTCGTATGACCGTTTCTAGCATTTTACAAACAACTGAGGTTAAGCGAATTGGACGATAGTTACTGGGTAGGGATTTGCTGCCTTTTTTGAATATCGGTGTTACGTTGGCTAGCTTCCACTGATCGGGCATAGTTCCAGACTGCAAGGATTTATTGAATAGTAATGTCAGTGGTTTGGAGAGCTCATCCTTAGCTTCCTTTAGAACTCTAGGCGAGATTGTATCAGGTCCAGGCGTTTTATTTACCTTGAGTTTATCTAAACAATTCAATACTTCTCTCTCTGTAATGGTGATATTGCTTAGAACATCTGAATTATCAATCTGAATCGGCGATGGTGTAGGGATATCACTGAGGTCTTCTGTTGTAAAAACTGATGCAAAGAAGGTATTGAGGGCATTACTCATTTGTACTTCGTCTTTGGTGTATTCTCCATTTTCATCGACTAACGGTCCAACAGTTGAAGTAACTACTTTTTTCTTTCTGATATAACTATAGAATTCTTTCGGGTTTGTTTTACTTTGATTCGCAATATGTAACTCTAAGGTCTTTTTACTTTGCTTAATTAACTTTTTGGCTTTGCGTCGTAGCTCTACAAATTTCAGCCGTTCTTCGTCATTTTGTGAGGATTTTAATCTATCTTTAGCAATTTTTTTTAGCAAGCAGGCAGTTTGAAATATCTTTATTCCACCATTTGGGCTTATTATTATGGCCTGGACGCCGTATTTTCGATGGTATACAGTCTTGCACTGCTTTTAGGTAAGTGGCTTCGAATAACTTCCAAGATGTATTTATGTCGTTATTGTGAATTAAAAAGCTCCAGTCAGTTTCTTTAAACATAGCTCTAAGTTTATGGAAGTTTGCTTTCTTGAAATTAGGGACTTTTTCGATGCTACTATTTGGTTCGTTACTAGTAAACTTTAAAGTGAAAGTTATCGTACGATGGTCGCTGTTACTGAATTCATCACCAACATTCAAATTCTCTATTAATTCTTCTTTTGTTGCAAGTACAATGTCAAGAACGTTATTACCACGGGTTGGCGTTCGAACAAATTGATAAAGCGAACTCTCTTGCAAGTTCGTATACAAGTCATGTCCGGAGTGTGAAGTAAGAGTATCGACCCACTTGGTCACAGGTAAATTAAAGTCACCAAAAATTACGGTATCTTGTGAGTTACTTACATCTGCAATTTGTTCGTAAATTTCTCGGTCAGTTTGCACTGATTGAGCTGGAGGTCTGTATATTAATGCAAGTATTATTTTTGTACCTTTATTATTCTTTATTAGCACAAAAGATGCGTCGACGTTCACAATTTGAGGTTTTGACAAGAGGGTAGGGTTAAGACTTTCTTTGATATAAAGTAAAACGCCACCTCCATTTCGATTTATTTGGCTTTTCTCAAACATTACATAACCGGGAAGTGAATACTCTGCTAAAAAGTCTCTATCTTCTGTATTGAGCCAAGATTCTGTTATGCCAATCACATCATAATTTTCTGTAAACACTAGCTCCTCTAAATCTGAAAATTTTATTGCGTATGCTACGAGCGTTTGCATAGAAAACCTTTAAATTTGTTATTTTAGAACTCACGGAACGCTCTTTAATAATATTTTTGGTTCTTGTCGGATCTACATTTATGTTCATGGCTGTCCTCGGTCCTCGCTGTCTTCGGTCCTTATCGCTGGTGGTCCTCGGTTGCCTCTGGTTTTTTTTTGGCGTTGGATGATTTATGTCACTGCTGCTTCTTCTCGGATGGCGTTTTTTGATCCATGGCTGCGGACTGCTTCGTGTAGGAGACGACCCATGCGTGCTGAACCCACAGGGTTTAGATGAGTGCCATCCTTGCAGAACAGAGTAGGCTGGTTGTAGAAGTTGTCCCAGAGGTTGATGAATTCAACTTCTTCCCTCAGACACAAATATTTTAGTCGGCTATTTGTGCTGAAGGCCTTGTCGTAGAATTTGTCAGGTGCGTCGATCTTGGGGAGAATGCCTGAGATGATGATATTCCTTGACTTGTTTTTGTAGTGCTGGATCATCTTGCGATATTTCTCCATCAACTCTTCGGATCTGGTGCGCATGACGTCATTTGAACCAGCATGGATGATGGTGTGTGTGTGTGTGTGTGTGTGTGTGTGTGTGTGTGTGTGTGTGTGTGTGTGTGTGTGTGGTAGTAACTGCATCATTACTGACAAATACTGAACCCTAATACGTCGCCTATATGTGCAGTGTGCAGACCTACCTTCCTATAAATATTATGCCATGGGTGATTTAGTTTTTCTTATTTAATACTGAGGTAGTATGGAACAGATGGAATAAGTAATGCAGAGACAGATGAACAGAACATTGACCGATACAACATATAAACAACTATTATTTTGACTACTACCTCAGCTCATGGTATCGAGGCTTCAGCTTTATAGTATTAATATAAATACTAGGATGTCATAAATAGCTGGGGTAAATAGAGCAATGGCAAAGGTAAGACACAAGCTCAACTCTGGCATCTGCTCGGCTGTGTATGACTATTATAACCTGTATATTACTGACTAAGAGGGTATACGAGAGCGAGGTGGAAGGCCAGAGAGGGAGAGGTAAACCGAATGAGAGGTGGAAGGATTGAGTGAAGAAGTATATGGATGAAGGCTTGCTGGTTTGGAGGAGGGGCGTCGACTGACTGGGGTCACGAGTGCATGGGGGGGGGGGGGTTCGTTCGTGGCCAAGGCGAGGCCACTTCGAGGATCAAGGCGTCAGACAATAGATAGATATTATTGTAGTTATAATTTTCACATCAACTGTCATTGTCTCTCTCTCTCTCTCTGACACACACACACACTCCTAGCCTTCACCTTACTGTCTATATCATATAACACTTCCCAGCATCCCTCGAATCATCTCCATGTTTACACCAGTATTGTATATGTATTGTCCTCCTTCCATTTGCTTAGCTTTTCATGTTGTCCTCCTTTGTGTTCTTATTTGTTTGTGTTCTATATATGTTGTTCGTGATTTTCTTTTAGGTTTGAATTGTTTTGTCTTGTCTTTGTTTATTTCGTTCTATGCCATGTCAATATTTCAGTTTGTTCATTATATGTACTATTCCTTGATCGATTTATATTTATCTCGTCGTATTAAATGAAGATGTTACTTCCTTTCATTATTACAAGTATTGTTCATATTTGCCAAAGCTTCTTCTGACCATCATATCTGTCCTACATATCTAAATATCGGTGAACAAAAATGCATATGTACCATGTTGTCCTTCTTGTGTGTCTGTTGTTTTCTTTATCACTGTATTTGTTACTTATCAATAGTACTGTTTCACATTTTATGTCCTATATTATGTTCATGTCTAGTAATTTTCTCCCCTTAATTCAATAATCCTTCGTTCAGGTTTTATTCCCCTTCACCAAATTCTCCCTCCCCTCTCTGTTACTAGTTTATCTGTCTTCCCTCAGTGTTCTTCCTCCCCTTTCTGTTACTAGTTTATCTGTCTTTCCTCAGTGTTCTCCCTCCCCTCTCTGCTACTAGTTTATCTGTCTTCCCTCAGTGTTCTCCCTCCTCTCTCTGTTACTAGTTTATATGTCTTCCCTCAGTGTTCTCCCTCCCCTCTCTGTTACTAGTGTATCTGTCTTCCCTCAGTGTTCTCCCTCCCCTCTCTGTTACTAGTGTGTCTGTCTTCCCTCAGTGTTCTCCCTCCCCTCTCTGTTACTAGTTTATCCGTCTTCCCTCAGTGTTCTCCCTCCTCTCTCTGTTACTAGTTTATCTGTCTTCCCTCAGTGTTCTCCCTCCCCTCTCTGTTATTAGTGTATCTGTCTTCCCTCAGTGTTCTCCCTCCCCTCTCTGTTACTAGTTTATATGTCTTCCCTCAGTGTTCTCTTATCTGGCCTTCATTAGTGGCTAACAATATATGAGTGAGCTTCAGGATCTGTGTGTGTGTGTGTGTGTGTGTGTGTGTGTATGTGTGTGTGTGTGTAGTGAGTGAGTGAGTGAGTGAGTGAGTGAGTGAGTGAGTGAGTGAGTGAGTGAGTGAGTGAGTGAGTGATTGTGAGTGAGTGAGTGATTGTGAGTGAGTGAGTGAGTGAGTGAGTGAGTGAGTGAGTGAGTGAGTGAGTGAGAGAGTATTTGTGAACATACTATACAGCATATGCTAGGATAGGTAATCTACATATACTAAAATATGCCAATCTCCCTTGTATACTTAAAGAATCATTATAAAAGTGTGAATGTGTGCGTTGTGTTTTTGTATGTGTGTGACCGTGTTTGCCTGCCTCTGTGCATACGTTAGTGACCCAACCAGTGAACGTAGCAAGTTATCTCTGTGTGTGTACATGTGAGCTATCATGTGTGCGTGTTGGCTGGGTTTTATGTAAGTGTCAGACACGCTTGTTTTATGAAGGCAATGTTGTAGCTGCAAGAATTATTGAGGCCAGATTATCTATAGATTTATGTACTTTATTTGCGGGTAATAAAATATAATTATCTAAAGGTCTATTATTAAACGCCATTTTTGTCTGTATGTGTTTTTAATTAGTTGCATCAATGTTGTTATGTGTAAGTATTTTGTGTACGTAATATGCCTAGGTAGTTGTTCTTATGTGGTTGTGTGTAAGTAGTTGTGTGTGTATAGCTGTGTGTAGGTAGTTGTGCGTCGGTAGTTATGTGTAGGTAGTTGTTTCTATGCAGTTATGTGTATGCAGATCTGTACATGTGCTTTATATGCAGGTCGTTGTACGTAGACATGGTTGTGTGAAGACGTTATTGCGTGATGTACATTATTTGCATGCGGTAGTGTGTAGATAATTATTAGGGAGTAGGTGTTTATGAATATATATATATATATGATGAAGTATGTGGTAATACGTCTGCTGGTATGCAATGCAACTTTGCATAATGATCATATATATTTAAATTCCGGTATGTATGATACTCAATATTATTTTTTTCTATGTGAATGAGGGAGACAAAAGGCATAACTGCCTGTAGCGAGTGCCTCCCCCAGATATTAAAGAGTGACAGGGCCGAAATCAAGGGACGTTCGAGCTAAAATGCCTGGACAAACGGAGTTTGAAGCAATTTAAGTCATAGGAAGAGGGAAAGACTGATTCTGGTAGAGAGTTCCAGAGCTCAGCAGTTGAATAGAAGAAAGTCGGAGAATAACGTTTCACTCTTGGGTTGGAGAGTTGCACAGAGTAGGGGTGGGATTGTGTTGCAAGGCGGGTACTACGTACCCTACATAGAGGAGGTGGTATACACTGGGAAAGCTCCGAGGAACACTGATTATTGTAGTAACGATAGAATAGCGAGAGAGATGCAACATTGCGGCGAAGAGAAAGAGATTGAAGAGAATTGGTGAGTGGACGGGAGTTAATGATACGAAAGGCTTTCCTTTCTACTTTATCCAGGAGTGCGGTGTGAGAGGATCCTCCCCACACATGTGAACAATACTCAATACAAGGACGCACTGTGCCCCTGTACAGAGCAAGAAGCGGCGCAGGGGTAAAGAACCCCTTGAGGCGGTTGAGCACACCCAGCTTCTGGGAGGCTGCCTTAGCGAGACTGGTAATATGGTCTTTCCAAGGGAGAGCAGAAGAAAAAGAGACACCGAGAACATTGAGGGAAGATGAAGGGTTGATTTTTGTATTGTTGAAGAATAAGGGATAGTCCTCTGGAGGTTCCTGACGGATAGTAAGATGGATAAATTGAGTTTTGGAAGCATTAAATGCAACAAGGTTTTCTCTACCCCAATTGGAAATAGTAGCTAGATTAGAAGATAAGCATTTTATGGCTTCATTACGTTTACTTTTGAGGGATTGCTGGCTGGGGCGTTATGGAAAACTAATTGAGTGGTGTAAAGTAGAGTCGTCTGTATATGAATGGATGGGTCTGGATGTACAGTTAAGAAGATCACTTATGAACATTAGAAAGAGAATAGGAGATAGGACAGAACCCTGAGGAACACCGGAGTTGATAGGATGAGGAAATGAGGTGATGGCAGTCCACAACCACAGCTATGGAACGGCCGGAAAGGAAATTAGAGACAAAGGCACAGATGGAGGGACAGAAACCGAAGGAGGGCAGTTTGGAAATTAAAGATTTGTGCCAGACTCTATCGAAGGCCTTCGGTATGTCTAGTGCAACAGAAAAAGTCTCACCGAAGTCCCGAATGTTGGATGACCAAGAATTAGTAAAATATGAAAAAAGATCACCAGTAGAGTGACCCATAAGGAAGCCATACTGTCGATCTGACAGCAGATTATGAGAAGAGAAATGCTTAAGAAATTTGGAAGCAAGAATAGCTTCAAAAACTTTAGAGATACAAGAGATGAGAGCAATTGGACGATAGTTGGAGGGTTGAGAGCGGTCACCCTTGTTTGGGACAGGTTGAATGAGAGCAAACTTCCAGCAAGAAGGAAAGACGTTAGAGGAGAGACAGAGACGAAAGAGTTTGCCTAGGCAGGGGGTCAGCACGGAAGCACAGTTTTTAAGTACAACAGGAGGAACACTGTCCGGACCGTACGCCTTCTTAGTATTAAGCCCAGAGAGGGTAGAAAGTACATCATTAGAAGAGATTAGGATATTAGGCATAAGTTGGAGAGAGGGGGTTGGAGAGGGAGGAATAGCACCGGAATCATCCAAGGTAGAGTTTCTGGCAAAAGTTTGAGCAAAGAGTTCAGCTTTGTCAGAGGAAAAAGTGATGGTTGTGCCATCAGAGAGGAAAAGGGGAGGGAAAGACGAGGAAGAAAAGTTGTTGGAGAGGTTTTTGGCTAGATGCCAGAAAGCTTGGGAAGAGCTAGAGTTGGATAGTTCAGTGCATTTATTATTGATGAAAGAGTGCTTGGCAAGTCGAAGAACAGATTTGGCTTGACTCCGGGCAGAAACATAAGAAGAATGAAATTCTTGACTTTTAAGGCGTCGGTACCGTTTGAATGCTTCCTCCTTGTTGCGGACAGCAGTAGAATAAGCGTGAGTAAACCAAGATTTTTTGCATTAGACTGAGAGAAAGAAAATGGAATTTACGCTTCCATGCCCGAAAGGATTACCTCGATAATGCGTTCAGCACTCTCCGAGGGTCCTCGGCCACGGAAGCAGAAGTCATTCCATGGGAAATCAAAGAAGAAGTTGTTGTTGTTGTTGTTCCCTAAGCTGCCAGGCCGAACAGCCCCGAGTCCCTGAGGAAGGCCATGGCCACGATCGGGCTTTCCCACAGAGCTCTCATTGAGTGTAGATTGTGTTGTTGGCGTAAGTGGTTGTGTGAAATGCAGTCTTCTATGATGTGTTTAATGGTATGGGGTGCTGTGTTACATCCCGGGCAGGAGTCGACAACGGAGTCATCCAGTCTCTTCTGATAGCTCAGGAGAGCTGGATGGTGTCCGCATCTCAGCCTGGCCAGGTGGACTCTGTCCTCGCGAGGAAGGGAGGATTCGGAAGGATGGATTTCGGGAGGTCGTGCATGCAGCTGCGTGTTGTCTGTGAGTGAGTGGATGGATCGGTGAGAGATATGAGTATGGATGTGCTTCTGGAAGTTGGTTCGGGGTGGGCAGGGAGGGAGAGAGGACAGTAATTGTGTGTGATACCGTGTGCTGGGTGTTGTTTTGACATTTCTTGGTGTCTGTGGGTGTGTTGCCATGTAGTTTAGTGGGTGGTCTTGGTTCGTGGAGGCTGCTGCCAGGAATTGAGTGCCTCTCATGTCCAGATGGTCTTTGACTTTGAGGATTTTGGTTTCTTGATGTAGGTGATCTGTGGGTGCAGTAGCTGTGCAGCCTGTAATGATCTTCAGGGCTTTGTTTTGAATAGTCTGTAAAGTCTTATGATGTGTTTCAGCTAGGTTAGAAGCCCAGGCTGGGCTTGCGTATTCCATCACTGATCTTATGTATTGTTTATATACTGTGGTGGTAGTTTCTTTGTTGTGTCCAAATTTTGTGTGAGCAAGACCTGGGGGCGTTAAGTCTGGGTGTCAGTTTCTTTTTAATGTTTGTGGTGTGCTGTTTGAATGTCATATGAGTATCATATGTTACTCCTAGGATTTTGGGTGTGTGTGTATGTGTTAGGGGTGTGTTGTTTATGGTGAGTTGAGGGATGTATTCGTGTTCTCCTGTCCAACTTGTGAGCAGGGTTGCGGTGGATTTGGCTGGGGCTAGATTAAGTCTGTTTGTAGTGCACCAGCCATATAGTGTGTTGAGATAGGGTTGAAGGAGATCTGTTGCTCTTTTTGGGTCATGGTGTGTGCATGTGAGTGTTATGTCATCTGCATAGGAGGCTAAGTTTATTTGGGGCGTATTGGGTGTAGTTATATCGTGCATGTACAGATTGAAGAGTGCGGGCGATAGGATGGATCCTTGTGGGACTCCGTTTGGAAAGTTTCTGATTTTAGATGACTGACCGGCAAAAGATACGTGTGCACATCTGCCTGCCAGGAAGTTGGCCAGCCACCTTTTTGTGTTGTTGTGCGAGGGGTAGGTCAGGTGTAATTATTTGTAATACTAGGCGTTCCATGACTTTGGAGGGGGAGCAAAGGAGTGTGATGGGGCGGTGCGAGGAGGGTAGCGTGGGGTCTTTGTTGGGTTTGGGGAATGTGATGATGATACCATGCTTCCAAATGTCTGGTATTGTGTTGTGTGAATAGCTGTAGTTTGATATGTTAGTGAGTGCTTGCATGCCTTGTGGTCCCAGGTGTCTGAGGTGTATGTTGCTTATGTTGTCTAGGCCACAGGTGGGTGAGTGCTTGAGATTGTTGATGATATGCTTTGTCTGGTGATTGGTGAAGGGTGTATAGTCAGGGTCTGTGGGGAATTGTCTCTTACGTCGGATGACACGTCGGTCGTCTTTGTGAGGTTTTAGGTGGCTGACATGTGAGAAGTGATTGATGAGAGTGTTTGCTTGTTGTTTACATGAAGGAGTAGAGTCTGTTGTTGTGATTGCAGCATGTGATTGTGTTGTGTTGCTGTTGGAAAGTGTGATGCTGTTTAGTGTTTTGTAGAATTTTTTGGGGTTTGTTTTGTGATCAAGTGTTTGTAGGAAGTTATTCCAATTTAGTGTTTGTTGTTCTTGTATTTTGTTGTTAGTTTGTGTGTTGAGTGCTTGAATTTGTTGTGTGATGTCTTGTGTGTGGGGTGCTGGGGAGTGTTTCAGTAAGTCGCGTTGTCTGATGAGGTTTTGAATTTCTGGTGTGAAGTTGGGGTTGTGTCTTTTTCTGTTACCTCTTGGAATGTGTTTCTTGTCAGCGTTTTGGATAGTTTTATTGAGTATGTGTACAGCATTGTTGTGTTAGTGATGGGTGTACTGTTTAGAGTTGTGAAGTGTTGTTCTGTCTCATTTGTGAATGCTTCCCAGTTAGCTCTTTAATAATTGGTGTATGTGTGTTTGTGGCTAGCTGGGGTGAGTCTGGTTTTGGTGGTGATAATGATCGGGAGGTGGTCAGAGCCTAAGGTTCTGACCACCCTCCAGGATGTTGTGGGGGCGAGTTCTGGGGAGCAAAAGGTGATGTCTGGAGATGATGGGTTATAAAGGGCTTAGTGAGGAATATGGGTATGTTGATGGATGTCGTTAAGGATGATGAGGTTATCGGTTTGGTTTTGTAGTACCAGCCCTCTGTCTGTGTCGGGGTTGTCGACAAACCACGCCGACGTCTTGGCGTTGAAGTCACCACCCAGGATGATGTGTGTGGGGTGTTTGTGATGTGTTGTAAGTGTGGTCTCTATTCATTTAGTACTGTAGGGGATGTTTGGGGACGGATGTATGTGTTTATGATGGTTATGTTGGAGTTGTTGCCAGTGCGTATTTTAGTTGACTGTATTTCTGTTGTGTTATCATTTGGGGGGGAGGAGGGATTTGGTTTGTACACTGGTTACTATGTATGATATTTCTTTGTGTACCAGGGTGATGAGTCCACCGCCCCCGCCGACAGCCCGGTCTTGTCTGATGGTGGTGAAATTATGAAATGTGGGTGTTTTTAGTGTTGTGCGGAGTTTTGTTTCTTGTAAGATGGCAATGTGTATGTTGTGTTGTTTGATGAAGTGTGAGAGTTCGTGTTTCTTTGTGTTGATGCCATCTATGTTCAGTTGAAGAATGTTAATGTTATGTGCACGATGTATGTTGGGTGCTGCTGCACGAGGATGGGGTGGGGGTGGGGGTGGGGGTGAGGGAGGGGCTGGGGGTTGGGATGGGTGAGGTGGGGGTGGGGATTGGGGAGCAGGAGATGGGGGTTGGAATGGATTAGGATGGGGTGTGGTGTGTTTAGTTGAGGATGTGGATGGTATGGGAAGGTTAGGTGGGTTAGGGAGGAGAGGTGGTCGGATTTTAGGGGGGGGTTTGATGATATGGGAAGGTTAGGTGGGTTGGGGAGGAGAGGTGGACGGGTTTTAGGTGAGGGATCAAAGAAGTAATGCCGGAGAGCCTCCCAGTCGGCAGCGCCAAAGTGCCACAAGCGCCGCCGGCTGGGAGGATCGGATGGCCGTACTGAAGAGATAGGACAGGTGACGGAGATAAGTTTATGGTCGGAGGAACCCAAAGGAGAGAAAAGATTGACAGTATAAGAAGAAGCGTTAGAAGTCCGAATTAAGTCAAGTATGTTGGGCCGATCTCCGAAGCGATCCAGGATACGGGTGGGTTGCTTGACCAGCTGCTCTAGGTCAATTATGATAGAAAAGATGTAGGCTTGTTCACCAGGTGGGTCAGTAGAGTGAGAGGAGAGCCATTGGCGGTGGTGAACGTTGAAATCTCCTAAGATGGAAATTTCAGAGAAGGAAGAGATAGATGGAATGTGTTCCACTTGAGAGTTTAGATAGTCGAAGAATTGGGGAAAGTCGGTAGAGTTAGGGGAAAGATAGACAGCACAGAAATATTTAGTATGAGAATGACAGGATAGTTTGAGCCATAAAGTTGAGAATTCAGAGGAGTCTAAATCGGGAACACCAGAGCAAGTGAGTTTGTTATGCACGTATGCACAACATCCGCCTTTGACTTTGAAACTAGGATAGAGAAAGTAGGAGGATACAGAGAAGGGGCTGCTGGCAGTTGCTTCAGACACCTGAGTTTCGGTGAGGAAAACAAGATCAGGTTTGGAGGAGGAGAGATGGTGTTCGATAGAGTGAAAAATTAGAGGAAAGGCCGCGAATATTGCGGAAGTTGATAGTAAGAGTGACAGGCCGTGGTCCAGAGTCTTTAGAGGGGTCGTCAGGGGAAGGTCGAGTATGTGTTGGGATACTTTTGGGCCCCCCCCCCCCCCCCCCCCCTGGGGACTCTGAGGCTGGGCCTGTGTTAATCATCATTTTAATAATTATGAAGGAGGAAGTTTGGTGTGCATTTTAACCCTTTCACGCACATATGACGCAGAGGTTGCCAGATTAGCAATAAGAAATAGAGTTCTCTCACTTTTATAATTACCTCTCATAATTAGTTTTCTGCCCACAGCTAACTCAAAGACAACTGCAGACGTTAAAGTAACTAAACTAAAGGTTTCTAAATACCCCTGATGGTAACAAAGGCTTTAAAGTATCCCTAATAGGCTCAAAATCGCATCATATGTCGGAGAGGTTTAAGTGTAGTGAAGTAGATAGGAGGAGGAGGGGTTTGTGAGAGCATGATGGACTACTCTCAGTGTAAGAGAGGCACAAAGGGAATCAGTAAGAGAGGCCAAGCAAATGAAACAGGAGTTTCAACGATTCCTTATCAAATGCCCACAGCCTCTCCTGGGTATAGCCCTGTTCGATTGGTGCCTACAATCTACCCCCATTATGCATCTATCTGTTCGGGAGTGTGTTTGCAACTGTGTGTATGTGTGTGTGTGTGTGTGTGTGTGTGTACGTGTACGTGTACGTGTACGTGTACGTGTACAGGAGTATAAATGTGTTTGTGTACCTGCCTTTTTTGTTAGACCAAGGGTTAGTGTTTGTTTGTGTGTTGTGTTCATCCGTGTATGCCTTTGTGTCTGTCTCGGGGTTGTGGGTGCGTGTGCGTGTGGGTGCGAGCCTCTCCGAATGTGTAGCAGTAATATTGTACTAATATTTATGTTTACAAGTACCAAAGTATGCGTATGCGAACATTAATCCACTACACCTCGTCACACATCAATCCACTAGATCCCTCTCGCGCCAACCCAGACCCTACACTAGCATACCTCCCTGAAACTTTCTCACCCGATAACAACACCCCCTCTCCCCCAGGCAAAAACAAATGCTAAACAGTATGAAATATACTTATTATATAAATAAATAATATGTTGAGACTGATTGGGCTTTGTCTGTGGTGGTGGATATAGAAGACGCCTGTGTAAGGTTTCTGTCGGTGGTGGTGGTGTGATCGATGGCGCTAATGTGGCCGACATAAACGCCTTAACTCACCTTGACCTTGGCACCACCTCCCATAACACCTTGCCATCGATTTTTTTTTCATCTGCTTTCAATCAAATGTTAGCCAATCATGATTGAAAGGCTCGTATTATCTTCGATATGATTACCGAATAATCTATCACTTCTACATACACAAAGATTTTTTGTCTAAATGTATGAATGAGACAAATGGCAAAGCTGCCTATAACAAGTGGTTCCTCCAAAGTTAAGTGATACTTAAAACTATTATTTTTGCTTTGCTGTATTGGAAAATTGTGTGGTGTGATTGTTTAGTGTAGCGAAATGAATAGGAGGAGGAGATGGGTGTGAGAGGTTGCTGGATTACTCTGTGTAATGTCATAATTAATATAATATCCGATTGCCACCTATAAACTATAAAGGATTGGCAGGGATAAACATAATTATGATATAGTCAATGATAGATTACAAATATGAATTAGTCAAGTTCGTTGGACACAAAATAATGCTAGAGTATAAAGTTTAAAACATGTGGACGAAACTAACAATGATCTGAGTGGCCAACTGGTAGGCGTTGAAAGATGTGTTGTGAGAGGTAGTAGTGAAAGAAGGTAGATAAGGCTAGAGAGATTCATTAGGTTAGCTAGGAAGATTAGATTAGGTAGAAGGTTGAGTTAGTTTAAATAGGTTAGGTTATATATTGCTACCGCAGGATAAGTTATACTAGTGTTAAGTTAAGTTATGATATGCAAGGTTATGGTAGGGTTGGCTTGGCTAAGTAATATAATCACAGAGCAAAAAACCACGACCAACTATATCTTGTTCCGAAGAGGTAGGCCAGAAATTGTGAACCCTAACCTCTGTACCTTAATAAAGGTCTATACCAAATGGCCTGTCACTTTTCACACTTAATCCCTGTCTTATCCTTCCTAAATGGTAGAAATGTTATTTTGATTACTCTAGTAATTTATGAATAATAGAGGTTAATGTTGAAGAGTGTTGGCCTACTTACTAGGATCAGGGTATAGGAAGACTGGCAGGCGTTGAAAGATGGAGCAGACGTGTGACAGGCGGCGGTGAGGAAGTTACGGTAGACCATGATATAGGTTGGCGTACAGTATACGGTATGATGGTTAGGCTTTGTGGGTTTGTTTGGCTTATATATGTTCGTGTATGATATATTATGGATAGGAATAGGTAAGTTAGGTAAAGTTTAGATTGCGCTAGCTTATATAATGCTAGACATAAGGTAAAGATAGGATAGGGTAGATTAACCTAGATAAGAATTGTTCAGGCCAGGATTATGGTAGGTTTGGTTGGCTTAGGTAAGGTCAGAGCGAACGGATCGAGCAGACGAAAAGATTTATCAGCAAAAAGACTGATAACAACTAGAAAAAACTGGAGGGCAGTTGGAATATGCAGCAAGAGAGTGACAAGCAGCGTAAAGGTTACAGAACCTTTAACTTTGCCGCAGGAGATAACCAAGAAGTGGCCAAGACGTAGAAGTTACTCCAGGATTTGATCAAGGCTGCTGCTTAAGGGTGTTAATGTTGCCTACTTAACATCATAAATTAATCTTTCAGAAATCATATAATGTATCATTTACATTCCTATTTACTGTACTTGAAATACTCTAATATATTTGACCAACTGTACCATAAATAACCATTCTTCAGAGAGAGAGAGAGAGAGAGGTGCAGAAATTGGCTGTGGACAAAAAGCTTATTGAAGGAAAAGTTTGTCGTGGAAGAAAGTGACCGTGGGAGAGGAACAAACGCGATGACCGTGGGAGAGGAACAAACGCGGTGACTGGGAGAATTTTGAGTGGGTGTGCGTATGTGTGTGTGTGTGTGTGTGTGTGTGTGTGTGTGTGTTTGTGTGTGTGTGTATGCGCGCACGTGTGGGTGTGTGAGGAACGTAGTTTTTCAGTAGCTTTGGAGTATGTGTTAATCAGGTGTAAACCAAACCCTTGATAATATAATCATTGGATTGGATTACGTGTGAGCTATTTATGCTGAGGAGTTGGCCAATCCCTGATCAGGCCTTTCAGTCACTACTGGCTGGGAAAACTATCGTGAATTAACCATAAACTGATTGACATGATTATCAATCATACTTGATTACTATTTAATATATTGTAAAATTAAACATATGTTTTTTTCACCAAAATGTTTTTATACATATCACTAGGATAAATGTTTCAGAACAATGTAACAAAAATACACTGTTCAAATATAATATAATGTGTGGCTTTATAGGATTGTACACGCTCGTAACAGCATAATATAACATAACGCCGGATTACAATAAATCACTAAAGTCCATCACATTCATACGAAATCACTGCCGGCTTTCCATATTTACATGTACTACTTTTCAACAGCAACCACTGCTAACCTACAGTATGTTTCCACTGCCCTGGAATACCTTCCATTTATATACAGATATTACAGTCTTATTATAGCTTCCACTATTACCGTAAACCACAATATATATATCTTATAGCTATTCTAGAATAACTATTATAACCATCAAATCATATAGTTTCTCGTATCTTGTAGGTATCAATACTTCTATGTAACTGTATCCATGATGAATGATAATGACAGAACAGCATAAGGTGCGAGTTGGATCGGTCAAGAGCTGAATATACAGTTAATTCACATATATATTATTAGATAAATCCATGTGATAAGTTATACACTGTACTATGGCGTATGTGAAGACCAAGTTAAAAATGATCTCATATTATCCCATAAACCACATTCCCCCCCCCCCCCCCCCCCCTCTCCTGCCTGGTTCCTCTTACCTAGTAAACAAAATTATCCCGGACTATGAGTCCGACGCACCTGGAGGCTGGAGACATAACTTTGGATACCGTACCTCAGTGGCTCCTTCCATTATGGCCACACCATATCACACACACACCACACACACACACACACACACACACACACACACACACACACACACACACATATATACGGACTGCCACATGTGTTTGTAATATTTCATTAATCGATTTTAGGAGTAGAGTTGGTTGTTGGATAGAACATAATAATAATATATATATATATATATTGTTACGACTGGGGCTGCGAATAAAACAATGGACTAGTAATATGGCACTATGCAACAACGGTACGCTAGATCCAAACCCTCGAACATATATGCCGGCGAACAAAAACACCTATACCCTCCTGAGTTAATCTGCGATAACGGGGTATCCTTAACTGGGCATAAATGTACTCTACTTCAGGCTAACCCACACTGGTATTAGTGGAGCAGATAACTGCACATTTCAGGAAAATCGTTCAAATGGTGATGCAAGCATGAAATTTGGTACATGTACCCTTCAAGGTCCATTCTTCTCAGAAATACCGCTGGCCACGCGAAAATCCAAGATGGCGGTAATTTATCAAGATGGCTGCTGTGCCTAACCATATATTGCTTAATATTTGTGTAATTATTACCTGGTGAACATTTTAAGAGAAAACTGTTTCCTGCTAACCAGATTAATGAGAAGCACTGTTTTAATCATTGTCATAGTCTATAATTGGAATTTTAGAATGGCATCCAAGATGGCGTCCATTAATTTCATATGTTCATATCTAAGCAACTACTGAACATATATACATGATTTTTGGTGTGCACATTTGAGGAGTGGTGTGCCATTCGTAAAGAGCAAAGCCCACAGTTCCACTTCTGGCACATGGTGCTGTCAATGGAGCTTGTCATCTTCTTGCTCATCAGGTCTTTCCGTGAAGCCAACTTTGCTCTCTATTGCCAGGCATTGAGTGAGTTAATCCCCTTCTTCTTTGCCAATAACAATACAAATTATGCCAGGTGGCTTCCAGTCCACCTGAGGGACATGCTCACTCTGGAGAGCACACACCCTGAGCTGTCTCAAGAATTCAAGAAGGGAAATTTTGTTGTCCACAAGACAAGTCGTGACTTCTCCGCAATGGCCCTTGACCAAGCCCATGAGCAGGCCAATGCCATCATCAAGGCTGATGGTGGAGCCATTGGGCTCACTGAAGACCCAGCAGCACTTAGGCGATGGATGGTTGCTGGTCCTGAGGTATGCCGTTTGGTGTCCCTGTATGAACAAGAGGCTCAAGCTAAAGAGTCAAGTGAACACACAGCTCACCACGAGCAAACACCGCAGGCACAGCTGACTTTCCTGGAAAGAGTCAATAAGCTGTCTCTGACTTTGCAAGAGTTGGGCAGTCATTTCCAGGATGACAGTCAAGAGCTGTATTCTATTGACAACAAAGACATAGCTCACCCCAGCTCAATGGAACTTCTGCAGATTCACTTGGAGAGAGGCCAAACTAAATTCCAGGACTTTTCTGAAGCCTTAGCAAATAATCCAGTTTCCTTCTATGAGTCAATCAAGAGGAACAAAACTGACTTCTTCAGGCAAGAATCTGCTCCTATTAAGCACTCAAAGCAGAAGCTTCTGAAGGAGGACTACAAGCTCTTCTCAAAGCTGTTCATCTCCTGTCAGAGCAGACCGTGTGATCTGCAGGAGTTCTTCCAGCATGAGAATCAGGCATTCCCAGCTGCACTGAGTGAGGGTGGAAGGCTGTACACTTGCCAGAAGTCTCAACTGACCTCTATCTTGGAGACTCATGTTACATCAACAGACGAAGAACCAGAGACCGATGTCCTGATTGTAGATGGGTCTGCTTTGGTCCATGTCTTGCCACCAAAGAGAGGAAAGACCTTTGAGGGCTATGCAACTCTGAACTTCCTGCCATTTATTCACAGCTATGCTACGAAGTACAAGACAACACATCTTGTCTTTGATGTGTACAACCCATCCAGCCTCAAAGCCGAGACCAGGTCTCAACGTGGCCAGGGAGGAAGACGCAAGGTGACAAACAAGAACAGCATTCCATCCAATTGGCGTAACTTCCTTAGGCATAATGACAACAAGACGGAGTTGTTCCAGTTCCTGGCAGACAGGGTTGCCCAAATGTCTGCACCAAACTTGGTAATTGTCACAAAGGGATCTGCAGTCCTCAGCACTCATGAAACTGGTCTTCAAGGACTGGACAAGTGCTCTCATGAGGAAGCGGACAGCCGCATCTTTGTGCATGCCAAATATGCTGCAGAACATGGGAGCAAAGCTGTCATGGTCAAGGCAAATGATACAGATGTTGTGGTCATTGCAGTGAGTGCCTTTCCAGCCCTTCAGAGTTTGGGGCTAGAGCAGTTATGGGTGGCATTTGGTCATGGTCAAAGCCGGCGCTGGATCAGTGTTCATGGCCTGTATCGCTGTATGGGGCAGGAGAAGGCTAAGGCATGTTATTCTTTCATGCCTTCACAGGGTGTGACACTGTTTCAGCCTTCCGTAACAAGGGAAAGAAAACTGCCTGGCAGACATGGGAGGTTTGTCCAGAGGCCTCCCCTGTCTTCTCCAAGCTGAGCCAGTACCCTCTTACAGTGGAAGATGGTGACCAGGAGATACTGGAGAGGTTTGTCATACTGATGTATGACAGGTCCAGCACTGATACCACTGTGGATGAGGCCAGGCTTGACATGTTTGCCAGAAAACAGAGGCCTTATGAGGCCATTCCACCAACAAGAGCAGCTCTGCTTCAGCACACTAGATGAGCTGCCTTCCAGGCTGGTTGTGTTTGGGCCCAAGCAACCCAGTGTCAACCAGAAGCAGAGCGTCCTGCTGACTGGGGATGGCAGAAGGTTGGTGAAGAATGGCACATCTTCTGGACAGCCAACTCCCCCATAGCCAAGGGTTGCGAACAGCTGACCAAATGTGGCTGTAAATCAGACTGTCGTGGCAGGTGCAAGTGCTACAGGCTGGGTCTCTCCTGTACAGCTCTGTGCACTTGCAAATGTGAGGTGTGAGTCTTTGATTCTATGGTATTTTTACTAATGTTATTTGTACTCAATGGATATGTATAAATGGTGTGAATTAGGCCGTTTGCTACGATATAATCTTCCTTCACTTTGTCTAGTTACTTATGACCCTGATGAGTTAATAATGTGACAAGTCTTTCTAATTCTCTGACCTCAAAAATGTAGGATTAGATGAAAAAATAATTTGTCTAGCTCTACTAATAGCCAAGATATCACAAAATTTGTCTTTAACCCCAGAAGGCCGATACACTACTCAAATAGCACGACTTTAAATAGCCTTTAAATAGCCTGCTGATGGCTGCTATTTACTTGTATGACGTCACGGTACTTTTGCGGTAATTTTCACCGAGTTCCAATATCACCGAAACTACCGTGATGTCAACACAATGGGTTTAAGGAAATTTCACTATGGCAAAGGTGCGTAAACACGGAAAATCACGGAAAAGTTACCTCACGAAAACAAGCAATATCTCAGTAACTACTGGGCCTATGGAGCTGAGTTTTGTTACGAGACAAAAGCTGAAAGTGACCTCTCTCACGTGCTTTATGACTCATTTCTCTATCTTTATTCTTTGATTAGCTATTAAGCCATAAACACTACCGAAAATCGCCAAAAAAATCCGGCCTCCTCGGGTTAATGGCGGCCATCTTGGACACCATCTTAGTTAAAGTCTAATATGCAACTGCTTTGGACAGCATTACCTTCACTTACCACGTTAGAGCCAAAAAAAAATGGATTGGACAGTATTCATGTCTTTTTTTCTTTCAATTAACTGACCCATAACAGTAGGGCTCAGTCAGATGTGTCGGCCATCTTGAAAAATGGTCGCCATATTGAATTTTTGCGTGGCCAGCAGTATGTAGTTTGAAAGTGAGCTTTGAAGAATACCTGTACCAAATTTCATGCTTGCATCACCATTTGAACGATTGTTTCACTTATCTGCTTCACTATATAGCCTGATAACAAACAAGATGCAAGTTATCTGCTTCACTATATAGCCTGATAACAAACAAGATGCAAGTTATCTGCTTCACTATATAGCCTGATAACAAACAAGATGCAAGTTATCTGCTTCACTATATAGCCTGATAACAAACAAGATGCAAGTTATCTGCTTCACTATATAGCCTGATAACAAACAAGATGCAAGTTATCTGCTTCACTATATAGCCTGATAACAAACAAGATGCAAGTTATCTGCTTCACTATATAGCCTGATAACAAACAAGATGCAAGTTATCTGCTTCACTATATAGCCTGATAACAAACAAGATGCAAGTTATCTGCTTCACTATATAGCCTGATAACAAACAAGATGCAAGTTACGTTAAAATGCATAAAAGGGAAGCTATGGAAAGATCAATTAAATCACTGCAAGATTTAATACAATAAAAAGATGCTTCAATACAGTTACTCTAAACAACAATAACTCTTCACTCCTATCTGAAAGAAAGTGAAGTATAGTCCTACAGCATAGACCTGGAAACTTCTGAAGAAAGTCTGATGCTCATAAGATGCTCGTTTCTTAAATTATATAAAGGCAGGGGGCAGGACACCTCACGTGTAAACTGAATACACTAAAAGATAGGACATATAATGTTAACTGACACGAGAATACTATAAATGCGCAACGGTAGTAATGGTCGACACTAAAAGAAGTACTTCCTCATCAACGAAACAGTCTGCTATGGTTGTGCGGCTCAGCAACAACCTAGACTAATAAATGCTGCGAATAATAATGCGTACATATCAAAGAGCTTATATTAAATACTAATAAGTGTCTACTCAATTAATAATGTCTAGCTAGAATACTCTAGGTAAGGAACTGTGGTTGAGCAAGACAGGCTCGTAGCCTAGCGATGTCCTTTAGACTGCATTCTTTAAGTTACGTTAATTGACTGGGGTGCTCTCTTGATAGATCCAGATCACAAGTATCTGGTTCTATCCTGGCGACCCTCAAAAGATAAGCAAAGAGGCAGCAAAGTGTGGAACTGGAACAGGCCAAAGCCCTCAGTCAACACAATGCTGCACTCGTAAAGAACGCAAGCGAAAAGACAACACAGGCTACCACAGGACCGGTCGAAGTCGTGTAGGTATAAGCGAACCATACACACATCGGGGACAACGAATACAGTTACCTTATCCCAGTCTAGCATTAAATCAAAGAGCAGAACACTAAATCAATAATGGAGACACACACCGAGTTGTTTACCTCCATAGATTAAGGACACTGACACAAACAGAGTCATCAAACCTCCATAGACTAAGACCCCTTATAGCCTATTCTAATACATGTAAATATATATGAGAGCGACGCACACAATACGATGGGCCGATATGAAATCGTGTACAGAACCCAAAGGGAGCGTTGTGACGTTAAAAGATTAGAGGAATGAAAGAAAGGAAGTTGAGTGAGAGAGACAGTATCAGAATGGTGGAGATATGGGGGACAGTTATAAAAAGGATGTTAGTCGTGTGCGCCCCTAGCCTGCTCTGAGGAGGGTAGCTCCTTGGAACCCTCACGCAGGAGGTTAGTTACACAGGAGTTCACAAGGGCGCGATGGTCGGCCAATCACGGGCCGATACGTCACAAGGCAGCAGGCGTCCTGGCCACGTCAGGGTCCGCCAGCCAATCAAAGGTGTGGGAAAGCCCGCGCGACGGCGGGAAAACTCCTCCGGGAGGAGGAGGGAGGAGAGAGGAGGGAGGAGGGAGGAGGGAGGAGGGAGGAGGGAGGAGGGAGGCAACACTCACTACCCCCTCGCTGCCCGCTCTCTCTCTCTCTCAACTTCACACTACAATTCATCTTATATTCTACTAATGATATAAAATACTTCCCGTTGTCACAGACGAAAATAAAGACCACCACTGGACTGTCTGTAACAATGCAAGTACTATGAAAGAAAGCAGAACATTCTCTGATAACTGTAGCCCATTTCACTGCCCTGGCGAGCGCTAGTGGCTAACGAGAGGCGATTCTGCCAACGCTGGTAGGCGTCACACCCCGCCGAAGATATGGGACGCTCAACATTAGGCGAGCACTATATCTGACAAGGCAAAATGCCGACAAGACCCGCCACAACTAGCCACTCCACCAGAAATAAAATACAAAGCTCAATCTTAAATAAAACAACATTTTAGCATAAAGAAAATCTTATAACCCCTCCCAAACATAATAGTATAATTTTAGCCTGCTATGCTCCCTGAACGAGCTTCACAGAGCCCAGCATAATAAGTGAAAGACAGGTTCAACTTAGGACTTTAGCTATAACATTGGCAACTTACAATTAACCCGTTGAGCCCCGGCTAGTTATAATATTTTGTTCACCCCAGTCCCAAGCCATTTTCACTTATTTTTTTTGTTTGCTAAAATGGAAGACAAGGATGAGAAATGAAAAAAAAACAAAAAAAAATCACCTCTGACATTTTTTTTTGGGGGGGGGGGGCCGGTGGGGGGTTGGGGGGGGGGGGGCTTCAAAAAATGTGTTGAGCCAAAATGAGAAGAATGGTGAGAAATGACACACAAATAAAAAAAAACTCATTTCGGTCATTTGGGGGGCGGGGGGGGGGGGGTTTCAATAGTTCGTCTCCCCCGCATGACCACCCGCCCGGGAGCACTAGGGTAAAAAACTGAGTATGGCATTGTACGGCATACATCCTAAGTATCTCACATAAATCTCAAGCCTCTAGCTCCCATACGACCGGAGTAATGAAGGTTCAAAGTGGCGGTAAACTAGGGGTGTAAACTATCCCCACTAAGCCCACCACCACCAGCCGCGCGGCTGTCTCGGCCCGCTCACACCTACTGGCCCGGCTCCCCCACACACTACGGTACCGCCCCCTCCTATTCTCCCGCCATTTCCTACCTTACGAGCCACGTAAGTGTTTTTTATATGTCGGACGCACGTGATGCGTCGCTGGGAGTTGGTGATCAAAGACTGCCGACGCAACACGTGCGACGCTGGGTCTCAACGGGTTAACTATCAAAAAGAAAGAGTTTTTATGTGATTTTTTGTATTTAATTTTAACGTTGTTTTTGACGGCTGCTCTATAGGGGCAAGCCTGATTTGTCTCCACTCTCAACACACACTGACTGAACGGCGAGGGTTCTCCTGCAAACAAACCCTCCCGTGACAAACAAATCAGCCAAAACATTATCAGTGCCCTTATCATGCCACAAATCCAACTTGTGTTCCGGCAGCAAAACAACACCTGACACTGATAAACTGCCCAGTTCATCACAAGACTGGCACTACTCTTCGCTCTTTCCGGCAACGGGGCCTGCCAATAACCTTTCACTAGTTCTACCTTCGTGATGAGCGAGGCAGCCCCGATGCGGTCTATGGTGTCGTCAACTCTAGGTAATGGATAGGCGTCTGTCAGGGATAATGCTTCCAGACTCTTGCAATCGCCATACGCACGGATCTTGCCACTCAACTCAGGTTGCAATCTCACTGGCAACGACCACTCACGATATCCTTTATCCCTCAGACCCTTTTTCCACATGTAGTCTAGCTCTGTTTTCACGACAGGCTGTTGAGCAGGATTTATACGGAAGGGAACTAACGTGAGCCTTGCACTGTCTCCAGCCTCCATGTCGGATTCTACCCCGTACATCAGGCCTGGAGAAGCAACAAACATGCAGACGTACTGCCACAGCCTAGTAAAAAACTGATCTCGCAGAACAACATGCCTAGTGCCCTCCCACAACCCAGCCGAGACCGCAGCTTCTAAACTATAGTCTCCCTCCTTCTCCACCTTCGTCCCTAAAACAGCCAGGTCATGAGAGGGACAATCAGTACCACCTGTGCAGTCACTCCCATAGTTCATAATTGCTAAGGCTTCCCCGCCGATACCATACATGCACACCCCCGCATTCCTTGCGACTACATCTGCCTGCGCAGCATCACCGCCTTCAGCGACATGGCCATATATAGTCGGTCTATGGTAGGGCTGTTGCATTCGACTAGAGCAACATTGGGAGGCTATGCGACGACCGGGCACATCCATTCCACAGCCAACCTCACCAATCTGCTCAATGTCCTCCTTCTGACCACCACTCTTGGCAGCCATGGGTCGACCCTGACCTGACAACCATGCCAAAGCCTCGTCGCCCACCTTGAACCACCGAAACAACGAGGCTAACGGTCTACAAACACTCAAGTGACCTGCCCGCGGAACATCTTGCACCGCATGAGTTGTGAGGCTCGGGTGCTCGGAACGACGAGTGGGGTATGAACCGAGCTGGTGCTGGAGCGCTGCACACTGCTGCTCAGGCAGGTGCTCTAGCGCTTCCACAGCCACCAGACTCATGTCCCCCGCCCACTGCTCCGCCGAGACATGACAATCCCAACTCTCCTCCACCTGTGCCCTACTGCCCCCCTCTCCTTCTCCACCTTGGCCGCTGCAGACCAACGCAGGGACAGTAGGCTGCTCAGGTGGTTGCCTCACAAACTCCTTTCACAGGTTCACATGACATGTTTCCCCATCCTCGTGTTCAATAGCCCCGTTCCCACAACTCTCCTCCACCTGGGAACTACTCAGTCGCAGAGTGCCATCACGCCCAACCATGTCACTAGGGGTGACAGGTTCTGGGGACACTCCGGAGCTCACCTCTGGGTCAAGTACTAAGTCGCTAAGAAGAGCCGCTGGAGCAAAACTTACAAAACTCCCAACTTTAGCTTTCTCCTTCCGACCGTTCCTCCGCTGGTCTAGAGACTGAGGAATAGGCTGTGACACTTTAGATGCACGAGATCGGGTGACAACACACGCCCTCTGCTGTGGTTGACACCTCTCGACCAACTCCTGCCCCTCCCTACTACTCATGTTGGCCGCCCTCTCGGCACCGACTAAGGGTGGAACCTCAGAAGCAGGTACCGCAAAGTCGTTGCCGAGAAGAAGGTCGACGCCCTCTACTGGCAGTTTCTCCACGATTCCAACATCCAACTGTCGTGTCACACCATCAACCTCCAGCTCCACCCGAACCAACGGGTATTACCTTGTAGCATTAATACCCTGCACGACAACTACCCGTGCCGCGTTTATAGGTTTGCCTGTAAAGTTTTTCATCAGAGTCTGGGATGCACCTGTATCACGTAACAACTCCATCCCATGCTTGCAACCAGCCCAACTCACGCAGCCACGCCCTCTATGGTCGCAAAAAACCTTCACGGACAGGTTTCAAGCCTTCCGGACAGCCCTTCACTGGCTGTGCCCCCGCATCTGACATATCACCCCGGGTAAATGCAGAAGACCTCAGAGACACCCCAATGTTGCTGGCCAAAGACACAACTGCAGTAGGTTGGTTACTAGGGCAGGAACGTGCGAAATTCCTCTTGTTATGACATTTAAAACACTCTACTTCACCCTTGGACTTCCCCTGAGATGGGGAAGGGCCCTGACCTTTCTTAACCTCTGAAGTGCGCATGGGGGTAATTGGAAATGTCCCCCTGTGCTGACGTATTTGAGGTGTTTCCGTCACTAAAATATTCATTGTGCCATTAATAGCATTAATACTTATCCATATGCGCCTATTATGGGTTGATTATAAAGGTATTAACCTGAAACAACAATAAAACGAGTGAAAACAGCGTTTGGATGGTCAAAATCGGAGATATAGCCCGCGAGTTGTATAATGTATGGGTGAGGCAATCTGCTTTCCCGCCAATTTCCCCCAAGGCCACTGAGACACAGTCGATCGATACTCTTCTCTCTCTCTTGCACTCGCTTGCTATCAGTGATGACCACACCCTCCAATCGGATTTCTAATGTTAGCACGAAAATATACCTCAGAATAAGGGAATAACAGGGAAAATAGGTGATAACTGAAGGAGAGGAGGAAAGTGGGGAAGGAGGGGAGGTAGAGGACTGAGATTTTGCATGGCCCAGGGGCCAAAAAAAAAATAAAAATAAAAAAAAAAAATATAATTTTTTTTTTTTTTTTCGATGTCAAAAGTTGATTTTTGTTTTCTCTGACTCTTAAGAGTCTCCCCGCAGTGCGCCGGGGGAACTCTTAAGAGTCTCCCCGCAGCTCCCGGGTTAAACGGGACGGTTTTAGGTTTGTGATCAAAATTGGTATCATTGCTCTTACTCTCATTATTAAATGTTGTGTCACTGACTCGGGGGGGTGGAGTGTTGCACCCCTTGTTAACTGCATCGGTCCGTAGTGCAGACCCGCACCCACGAATCAGTGACATTCTCAGGTCAGCAAACTCAGCTGCCTTTTGTAGAGTTTTAGGCTGTTTCTCTTTGAGGTTCAAAGTCAGGTCGCCGCCTGTGCACTTGAAAAGTTGCTCTAGAAGGACTAACTGCTCAAGCTCCTCGAACGTCGTCACCTTCTCTGACCTCAGCCAATTTCTCATTGCATCAGACAGTTCCCGGGCATGTTCTAGAAAAGTGAACTCACGACCCTTCGTAACACCCCGAAACTTCAATCTATATGTCTCTGGTTGTAACTCGTACGCCCGCAGAACAGCTTCCTTCAGTACTTCATAATCGACGCAAGACTCCAAGGGCAACGCATCATATGCCTTGAGTCCTTTGCCAAACCAACCTAGAGGAAACAAGGGCTGCCCACTTAACCTCGGGCCATTGGTGCTCCCGGCACTTCTTCTCAAAACGCAGGAAAAATTCGGTGACACCCGACTCGTCAAATGCAGGGACGAACTTAAGAAGGTGCGATAAAGACTGATCAAGACCTCGATTCCCAGAACCGAGACGCTGCCCTGTCGACTCCACCCGAGACTTCTCAAGTTCTATGTCTGCACAGTACATGGCCTTTCTCTCATCAGCCTGAATCCTAAGCTTAGCTATCTCAAGCTCAGATTCCCGCTGCTGCATCATCTTAGCCATCTCAAGCTGGAAGATCATATCTGCAGTTAAACCTTGAGGAGGAGGAGATGCAACAATTGGAGACCCACCCAAGTGCAAACCACGCTGCCAGTGACTATCGACCTGCGGGAACGTACCCGGCTCCGGAGCCCGAGGGGGCGCCATGGTAGAAGTCGAGTGGAATGGGGGCTGGGCCGAAGGTGCCCCAGCTCCCGCTCCACCCGAAGCCCCACGCACCCCGTCGAGCACACAGGCCACCAGGTCACATCTTGTCATGCTGCTAGTGCCCACATGCCCCATGACCGTGGCCATACCGATCAATCCCCGACACCCGGTCAACAGTAATAGGCATCTCCAGAAACTTCCTTGCATCCTCCTCACTAGTTACTAATCTAATGCCTTCTAACAAACCCAGCTGCTGCACCTCAGAGTCTGCTTCCCGTACTGTGTCCTCACTGTACATTGATCTGTCGTTCGACATAGTGTCCACCAAAAATTCTCAACGTTTATAAAAAAAAAAGGAGTACCTAAACTCTCATGTAGCGCTATTCACTCAAAAAAATGCTCGAAGACAACTCAAGTGCTCTACTACGTTGCCAAAAAAAAATTCCACGTGTCCAAAATATTCCTCAAAAACAAATGTCCCACAATCCTGCAATTCTTTTTTAGATACTAGGCAAGGGCACTATTTGTTATTACTGCAATAACAACAAATGGATCCTGGTTTCTACTAAAATAAGATACTAGGCAAGGTCGCCATTTGTTACGACTGGGGCTGCGAATAAAACAAGGGCACTTAATGATTGGACTAGTAATATGGCACTATGCAACAACGGTACGCTAGATCCAAATCCTCGAACTTATATGCCGGCGAACAAAAACACCTATACCCTCCAGAGTTAATCTGCGATAACGGGGTATCCTTAACTGGGCATACAATTATGTACTCTACATCAGGCTAACCCACACTGGTATAGCCTGATAACAAACAAGATGCAAGTTACGTTAAAATGCATAAAAGGGAAGCTATGGAAAGATCAATTAAATCACTGCAAGATTTAATACAATAAAAAGATGCTTCAATACAGTTACTCTAAACAACAATAACTCTTCACTCCTATCTGAAAAAAAGTGAAGTATAGTCCTACAGCATAGACCTGGAAACTTCTGAAGAAAGTCTGATGCTCATAAGATGCTCGTTTCTTAAATTATATAAAGGCAGGAGGTAGGACACCACACATGTAGACAGAATACACTAAAAGATAGGACATATAATGTTAACTGACACGAGAATACTATACATGCGCAACGGTAGTAATGCTCGACACTAAAAGAAGTACTTCCTCATCAACGAAACAGTCTGCTATGGTTGTGCGGCTCAGCAAAAACCTAGACTAATAAATGCTGTGAATAATAATGCGTACATATCAAAGAGCTTATATTAAATACTAATAAGTGTCTACTCAATTAATAATGTCTAGCTGAAATTCTCGAGGTAAGGAACTGTGGTTGAGCAAGACAGGCTCGTAGCCTAGCGATGTCCTTAAGACTGCATTCTTTAAGGTACGTTAATTGACTGGGGTGCTCTCTTGATAGATCCAGATCACAAGTATCTGGTTCTATCCTGGTGACCCTCAAAAGATAAGCAAAGAGGCAGCAAAGTGTGGAACTGGAACAGGCCAAAGCCCTCAGTCAACACAATGCTGCACTCGTAAAGAATGCAAGCGAAAAGACAACACAGGCTATCACAGGACCGGTCGAAGTCGTGTAGGTATAAGCGAACCATACACACATCAGGGACAACGACTACAGTTACCTTATCCCAGTCTAGCATTAAATCAAAGAGAAGAACACTAAATCAATAATGGAGACACACACCGAGTTGTTAACCTCCATAGACTAAGGACACTGAGGAAGACACACACAGAGTCATCAAACCTCCATAGACTAAGACCCCTTATAGCCTATTCTATTACATGTAAATATATATGAGAGCGACGCACACAATACGATGGGCCGATATGAAATCGTGTACAGAACCCAAAGGGAGTGTTTTGACGTTAAAAGATTAGAGGAATGAAAGAAAGGAAGTTGAGTGAGAGAGACAGTATCAGAATGGTGGAGATATGGGGGACAGTTATAAAAAGGATGTTAGTCGTGTGCACCCGTAGCCTGCTCTGAGGAGGGTAGCTCCTCGGGACCCTCACGCAGGAGTTTAGTTACACAGGAGTTCGCAAGGGCGCGATGGTCGGCCAATCACGGGCCGATACGTCACAAGGCAGCAGGCGCCCTGGCCGAGTCAGGGTCCGCCAGCCAATCAAAGGCGTGGGAAAGCCCGCGCGAGGGCGGGAAAACTCCTCCGGGAGGAGGGGGGAGGAGGAGGAGGAGGAGGGAGGCAACACTCACTACCCCCTCGCTGCCCGCTCTCTCTCTCTCAACTTCACACTACAATGCATCTTATATTCTACTAATGATATAAAATACTTCCCGTTGTCACAGACGAAAATAAAGACCACCACTGGACTGTCTGTAACAATGCAAGTACTATGAACAACATCCTCTGATAACTGTAGCCCAATTCACTGCCCTGCCGAGCGCTAGTGGCTAACTAGAGGCGATTCTGCCAACGCTGGTAGGCGTCACAAAATATATATATATAGATATACTGTATATACACAATATAATGTACAATATAAACTACCATGCAGTTATATATATTATTTCACAGGTAATGTGCATATTTTATAACACGAGCATTTTTACCCTTTGCTTTTATTTATAAGTCTTGTCTGGCAACTTATGAAATTCACTGTAATGAGAATGTTTGTCAATTCAGCGCAATATCAAATCAACCAATGTCTAGAGTTAACCATTTCAGCTCAAGTGGATTGGTCTAGGTCCATTTCTCTTCGGTAGACTTAATGTATCTTGATTATGGCTTTCAACCTTGGGGGGGTAAGGGGGAAACTTGTTGCAGGCAGCTTTGCCTTTTGTCTTCTAAATACACATATGAACAAAACAGTATAGTTAACTAAGGAAAAATTAGGGAGTGGATTCACTCACTTTTTCTTTCCACTAGCACAAATATCTAATACCAGGTCAGGCAGATACAGAAATATTAAACCCACGCTAGTAGAGTAATAATGATGTGTTTTGTTCTATAAAGTACCATCATAGGAAAATTTTGTGTTTCAAAATGTTCAGCCATTGTCTTATATTGTACCTATGTTTACATGTTTATTTTAAAGGCTATTTTATTTCACTATGTTTAAAGGTAACATAATGTTAGTACATTATTTAATTAATGCGTGGCCTTGTTTAGTTTATATATTACCAGCTAGCTTTATAGTACGCTCGAATATGGTTGTATACATAATCTTAATCGTGTATGTACATTGACCACATATTAATTTAGTTTATTTACTGTCCAGAGATTTTATAATTATGCAACGTTGACATAAAATCGCTCATATTGGAGTCCATGAGATGGTAAACCCATTATGAATATTGTACGATCCTCGGTGGGCTTGTGGCGTCTTCCTAGAAGCTGGGAGCAGAATTATTAAAGGCATCAAATATTCTGGAAAGTCATTGGCTACTTCTGCAATTCTAGAGACCATTACAATATTCTGGAAGGTCACTCGCTACTTCTGGAACTCTAAAGACCATTACAATATGCTCATAGGTTATTAACTCTCAAAGAGCGGGGCCGTTTATAACATCTACTACCTGCCAAGCGGGCATATTTACCCTAAGCGAGCTTCATTCCATGCTCATTTTCATGCATAAAGAAGAGCCAGAGTGTAATACAATTATGTATCCGTGACAGGGTGATAATAGAGCTTTCCAATGACACCTGAATCATCCTTGTACGACCACGGGTTATCCTGTAGCGATCGAAAATGAGAGGTGAAAAACCCTAAAATAAGGTAATTCTCCCAGTTTTTTCCTGGTCTCGTGAGGCCGTGGGTGTGGAATGTTGCAGTGGGGAGCTCAGTCGCGGCTCAGTGGTTAGGGCGAACGGTCAGAGCCCGCCTATCGTCCTCCCAACGCATGGACTCTCTCTCAGAGCCGATAACGTGCTAAAAATGCCGCCCGTCATATGACGGGTACCGCCACATTGTCCATTGTTCTCTAGCTCGTCATATGACGGGTACCGCCAAATAGATGTTAAGGTGGATTCACACAAGCACCTTTATTTCAACAGTATTGATTTAGCAACCCCTATCAGAGAGCTTTTGAATTATATTTGTATAAGACTTGTGTTTCAATTGTTATTCAGCCATAGGTTTACTTTGTAAAATTATCCCAATATGTTGACGGATAATAATGTTTCTATGAGTTCTACTATAATTTTCCTGCAAAGCTATTCCTTGGCAACTTTTACTCCATGGTCGACAATTTATATTTTTTCCTCATCTACCAGCACTAGATTTTACTTTGTTTTGGGGTGCAAATTTGATTACATTAATTGTAAATACTAATATGTAATTATATATTCCTTACGATGCATGCTACTGTAGTAGGACTAATATTTTATCAATAAGTAATATAGTTCATAAAATCCTCTCACTGGATTTATATCAACACTAAGAAAAACTTGTGTTACCGTAAAACGACCTTACTCATAATTATAAATTAATATAATGGAAAAGCAAAGCACCACGCCACTACCGCCAAGCAATATTTCCTCTCATACAACCACACCCCTGAGAAAGGAAGTTCTAACCACTACACCACCAAGATACGCCCGAGTCGCCTCAATTACACCCATGCTTCCTCCATCACCCGCTCTTATTAATATGGGTATTAATTTAAAAATTATAATGTTATCTTTGTGGCTGTTCCGGTAAAAACATAATTATTATTTTTGCGATATTTGTAACTATTGTGGACACTTTGTTATTTGTATAATTACAACGGATAGTCTGCGGTAAGTTCGTCGGTACAGTCAGACACAGAGTAGTGTATATAACTGAGTTAAGAGGGTTTCTAGATTAACTATAATATCCTACAATTAATCTGACATTCATCAGTGACTAATTACCATTTTGCCAATAACCATATTCGTATGTCTGTATGTACTAGTTATTACTTTATGTTGTCATGGTGTCGCTTTCATACCTGTCACTGAGGATCATTTGTCTCCGCCTGAAAAAATAAAGTAACTGAACTGAATCTCGATATTAATAACAAAGACTATAGAAATAGAATACATAGTATTTTCAAACAAAACACTATCGACTATTACCGAACATTATTGATCAAATGTTTGTTTCATTCCTTGTGGGATATCCCTTAAATTCTTCAAGGCCTCTTCAATACAGACCCCTACTTCAAAAGTAATAATTTTACACTTAGCACGGCCATTTCGTAATGATGATTATTAATTATATTATTACCATTATTATTTTGTATGTGGTGTGCTTGAATCGAAGTGAGTTTCATGTATCGTGTGCATAACAATTTCAGAAAGGTGTATAGGAGAGTTAGAACATATTGTCATGTGATAGAAATGCCCATGGCAATACAATATATCACGATCAATGATATATGTTCAGCTGGGCACTGAAGCTGGACCACTAACATGCAAGCTCCAACCTCCACCACTTGGCGGTAAGTACAGTAATTTATCATCAACGTATTGCTATCAATTGTGTAGTTTTTTTTTTGTATTAATGTTTCTCTGAAATGTGTATATGTTTTCATTATGCAGGTTATATTTTGTTTCCGGGGCAGTAATTGTTTTGGTAATGTACATTGTTCAAATATCTAGACTAAATGTATTAGAATAAATGGGATTTTGTGCCTGCAACTGCCTATTATTGTTCAACACACGATGTATAAGTAATCCAATAAGTCTTGAATTAAAGTGCCATAGATATGTATGGACGTATATACAAAACACAGACAACATATATATATGTGTCCTGGAACTATTCTGATATTTGTGGAGCCTGCCAAGATTATCTAAAATCTGGTGTCAGGTAATATTATGTTATCTCCCTCATAAACTTGCCAACACTCCCCTTCCTTTCCTGTTTCCCCTCGACCTTTTCCTACTCTTTCATTGTATCCTTTATATTGTGCTCTCTTATGCCCCTTTCCCACTGATGCGATATCATACGATTTTCGTCGCCGAGGACGTAGTCTTGTCAATTCGCAACGAATTTGTGCGACGTCAACGATTTTGACCGTTAAAAACCGTTGACAAGTTTACACTCGGCGACGATGCCGCCGATGGGTAAGACGGAATCGGCGACATTATGCGACGTCCTCGGCAAATTGAGCGATGGTTCGCCAATGACCTCGGCGAGAACTGTCACATTTGAATAAAATATTGCGAAATAATGCGAAGGATGAACGAATCCTCGGCGTATGTTCTGCGACGTCTTGGGCAAATTAAGCGATGGTTCGGCGAATACCTCGGCGAGATTATCCGAAAACTTTTTGCATATATTTCATGGCACAAACATAAGAACATAAGAAAACGGGAGTCTGCAGAAAGCCGATGGGCCCACACAAGGCAGATCCCTGTCACACCCAACCCCAATTACAATGCCTAATTATAGACCCAACTCACTAATGCCTTGAGGACTGACCTCACCCAAACGGTAAGAGATCGACACAAGATTACGGGGTCTGCAGAGCACCGATTGGCCCACACCAAGCAGATCCCCCCTCATACCCAACCCAACGCGTCGTAAATGTACAAATTTATCTTAAAATCGCCAAACTAATAGGCCGAACGTCATAAAATATGAAAACTAATGGGGTTAACCATGAGGAAGAAAGGGTACCAGAAAAACGACCCATCTCCCCTTAATTCGGATATTGGCAATGTTCGGCTTCGCCGGAGAAATTTTTCTATCAAATAATGTACAAATTTAGCTTGCTCTCAAAAAAAATATATATATGTTGGCTCGCTACCGCTCACCAGGAAAATATTGAAACCTGGATGGGGGTAAACGTCTTAAAACAGTAGGCTGAACGGGGCCCAACGGATACAAGGCAAAGAGAGAGGGAGAGAAATAGAAAAAAAAAAAAAAACGAGGAGAGAGGGAGAGAAAGAGAAAACAAAATAACAGCGAGGTGGGCTCAATGTTTGCGTTACAGCTTAAAAATTGAGCCCACCTCGCCTTTTTTTTTCTCTTTCTCTCCCTCTCTCCTCGTTTTTTGTTTTTCTATTTTTCTCCCTCTCTCTTTGCCTTGAATCCGTTCGGCCACGTTCAGCCTACTGTTTTAAGACGTTTACCCCATCCAGGTTTCAATATTTTCCTGGTGAGCAGTAGCGACCCAACATATGTATATTTTTGTTTTGGGAGCAAGCTAAATTTGTACATTTTTCGATAGAAAAATGTCTCCGGCGAAGCCAGATTTCTCCATATAATGCTGGTTCGCTATCACTTGCCAGGAAGTTATCGATACTTGGATGGGGATAAACGACTTAAAACAGTTGGCTGAATGGGGCTGAATGGATACAAACCAGAGAAACAGAGAAAAGGAGAGAAAGAGAAAACAAAAACAGGTGAACCCCCCACGAGAGGTGCATAGAAAAAAGGGTTGACAGGTTCACTATAGGCCTATTCATTTTTTTTTACCCACCTCGCCGAAGGTGCTCTTTGGCCTCGGCAGGTGTGTCTTGAACATTCCGTGACGTCGCAAGGCCCTTCGCATGCCTCGTGCGGAGCATACCCCTGGCGGGTATACTCTCGGCGAGTACTCGTGCGCACGTCGACGACTAATCGACGAGGAAATCGCCGATGACTCTTGTGCATCGTCGATGTTCTCAGAACATCTGAGAGCATCGGCGAGCCGCCGTGCAGCGTTGCAAAGTTTTGTTTTTGTACGAAGTGTCTCGCCGATGTCGCCGATGTTCTCCGAGGGTCTCGCAGATCCCTCTGCGATGTTCGACGATGGTTGCGAGGGCTATGAACCCTCGTGAGTCCTCGTCCAAATTTTTAACAATCCGAAAATTTGCAGGTGCTCGTTGTACTCTACGTGCTTCACATGTCTCACTCCCTAGACTGGAACAAGACCTCACAGGCTTCACTGTTCATTGTAAAGCGGTGAATGTTAAGGCTCTCAGCTTATGCCCGAGAGGAAGTAAGTTGGAATATAGAAAAAAAAAAAAAAAAAAAAAATCATATGAGCCCTTTTCTCAACGCCCTTTTCTAAGTGTTTTATAACAGTACTATTCCTGTCGACTGAAATTACGCGGTAAGGACCCTCGAAAACAGGTTGTAATTTATCTTTGGCGTAAAATTCCCTCAAATAAACAAGATCCCCTACAACAATATTAACATTCTTCTTACGTTTATTCGCTACGTCCATCTTGTCTTCCTTTGATTTCGAAAGAGAACTGCGTAAAGTCTTATAAATAGACCGAAAATTATTCAAGTGATACAACACGTAATCATCGCAGTTATAAACAGGAGAATTAGACTGAACTATCGAATTATGCGGAAGTCTCATGTCTCTACCAAAAACAATAAAATAAGGCGAATCCGCAATTGAGGAATTTATCAAACAATTTAGTGTTGATTCTGCAAAGTGCAAAACTGAATCCCATGTACTCGTATCACGATCTAATAATAAGCCGCGAAGAGCACGGATAAGAGATTGATTAGCACGTTCCGCCAAGCCATTAGACTGGGGTGAATGAGGACAAACAGTAACATGATCTATATTATATTTATCACATAGTTTTGTCATACTAGAATTACAAAATTCTGTACCATTATCAGTTATAATTGTATTAGGACAACCAAATTTACACACGACGTCCGCTAAACATTTATTAGTGACCGATTTCGCCTCTTTATCCTGCAACACTGATAACACGACATACCGTGAAAAGTGACAAATAGTGAGCATAATGTCTTGACTTCCGGCGTCAGTCAGTGGAAGTTTCAATAAACCTATAGCAACCACATCGAAAGGATACGCCGGAATCGGATATTCCCCGATTTTCACTTCCGGGCTCAACTTAGGTTTAATAGTGGTACATGTAGAACAACAGTCACTATATCTATCTATATCCTTTTTCATCGTCCGCCAATAATAATTTCTCTGGGCTTGTGTCAAACACCGAAGCTTCCCCGGATGCCCAATTGTATCATGTCCATGTAAAATAGGCAATAAAGTACTAATTTGCGAATCTGGAATGACTAGTTGCATTATTACCCTGTCATTTAAATCCATCTTCCTGTACAAACAACCTTCATGCATTACAAAATTAGAATAATCAAAACCTGCTAAGTCGGGGTGACAAGGGACATTGCCGCTAAAATCACCCGACTCCAAAGCAAGAATGACTTGACCCCAATAACTATCTTTAAGCTGGTCTAACGCAATACTTTTACTGCACAATAGTGCGTTAACCGACACTAGAGCCACAGGATTCCTTGATAACGCATCGGCAACTGTGTTGAGCTTGCCTTCAACGTACAATAATGTAGGATTGTATGATGCTAATGTTAACTTCCAGGTGGCACGTCTACCCGTGAGAAGTTTATCATCAAACAATTTAATTAGAGGCTCATGGTCTGTCCAAACAGTTACATCATAACCATATATTACCTCACGAAATATATTTAACGCCCAAATTAGCGCTGCACCTTCTAAATCGGTAACACAATAATTCTGTTCCGCAGGTTTTAAAGAACGGCTAGCGAATCCTAACGGCCGTAAGAGATTCCTAGCGTCATACTGCATAAGAACAGCTCCAAACCCAGTATATGATGCATCAGAATTAATATAGAAAGGTTTCTTAAAATCGGGGAAAGCAAGGGTCGGTCGAGATGTTAAACTCGCCTTTAATTCAGCAAAAGAACCCTCATGTTCAACTCCCCACAAAACTTCAACGTCCTTCTTGAGTAAAATATATAGAGGCTTCGCGATACTAGCGTAGTTCTTTATAAATGCCCTATAGTAGCCCAATAGGCCCAAAAATTGCCTTAACTGTTTTACGGTAGTGGGCGTAGGAAATTTAGTGATAGAATTTGTCAATTGAGCAGTGGTATTTACCCCGTCCGGAGTTAATTCATGCCCCAAAAATTACAGTTTCTTTTTAAAGAATTCACATTTACTGATTTTAATTTTTAATCCTGCCTCATTTAATTTAGAAAGTATATTTCTCAGTGCGATAAGATGTTCCTCTACCGTTCTTGAAAAAATTATAATATCGTCTATATATACATAAACATTGTGACCGATCAATCCTGCCAATACATTATTCATTAATCTCTGAAAAATTGCTGGTGAATTTTTAAGGCCCATGGGTAGACGTTTATATTCAAAAGTACCCGAAGGAGAATTAAATGCTGTATATTGCCTTGATTCCGGTGATAACCCAATTTGATGAAACCCACTCGAAAGATCGAGGGTTGAAAAGACCTTGTTATTCGTACCCAAACTAGCAAGAATTTCCGGTATCGCCGGCATATGAAAATGATCAGTCTCCGTAATGGTATTAAGTTTTCTAGAGTCTACCACGACTCTAAACTCCCCCTTCGCTTGCTTTGGAACTAAGAAAAGAGGTGATCGCCAAAGTGACATTGATGGTTGAATTACGTCCTGAGAAAGTAAATCTGAAACATGTTTATCAGTCAATTCCCGTTGACTGTGCGATAAGCGATACATAGGCAGGTAAACGGGCTTCTGATCCTTGTCACTCAACACAATTTTATGGTCCATAATGTCAGTAAACCCCATAGCGTCCCCTTTCAAATGTACGGACTCATTAAATTCCCTCAATAATGCCTTAAGCGGACCCTGAGCCTCAGGAAAGTCGGTACCTTGTAAATCCTCGTAAATCTTACGCATTCTATCCTCCATACCAGGAGAGTTCCCTGTGCGCACTGAAGCCACTGGAAGAGAATTAATTTCTTCGAATTTACAAGGTACACAGGAAGCATTACATAACTTCGTATCCACATATAATTTCATTAAGCCATTTGTGGTATTTAAAATGAGAGTTTGGAAAACATTGGTGTCATCCACCTCATGTAACGCTTGAGCGAACATAATACCCTTGATCGCTGAGGAATCGGGTAATAATACAACAGAATGTACTGTACTCTTAAAGGTGGGGGCTCATGGGTTGAGGTAAACATGGAAAAATAATCGCCAATCTGCATATAATTATCTTGTAAAATGCAATGTCACTGAAATAATTATTAACAATGGTATAAAGGATTTTGCGGATCGTCTATACCGGGCCTGTGACGTCATAGTGACATCACACCAGTATCCTTAGCCTAGACTGGATGGTGGACTTACACTCTTGTGACGTCACAGGCCCGGTATAGACGATCCACAAAATCCTTTATACCATTGTTAATAGTTATTTCAGTGCCATTGCTTTTTGCAAGATAATTATGTACGGCTTGGCGATCATCATTCCATGTTTATCTCAACCCATGAGCCCCCACCTTTAAGATTGTTCGCATAAACATTAACAACCTTCGCAGAATGCGGTTCAACAATAGTATTACAGTGAATGAGAATATCAGAATCCCTCATAGATTGTTCTAAATAATCATGCAATTTAATCTCGACAGCGGGAAGAGCGGGGTTGGTAGTGTGGGCGAGCCGGCATCTACCTCCCCCGATATTCCTACCAGATGTACGACGCTTCGCCTGAAAGGTTTTATCACTCTCCACAACGCCCTTACGTACACCCCTTGATACAAATTGTAAATTTAATGGGAAGTTAGATGACGCCTCAATAAAAGTATCATCAATAGATACACCATTCATCTCGACTTAAAATAAATTTACGGGCCTTCATTGTCTTAAAACCCAACAGAAGGTCCGAAGAGATGTTTAAACCCTGAACAACGTACACTTTCTCCGTCATTAAATCCAAGTCCTCATGCAATGCTAACGGTAAGTATGTAACCCCCAATATTGAAATATTATCCCCAGAAACACTCTGAAGATTAACATCGGGGAATTCAAGTTTAAACGAATCATCATGATTCAATTTGTTAAAGACAGAGCTAGACATTAGGTTCACAGGAGAACCTGTATCAATTAAAACATTTATATCTGTATTATTTACACATGACTTCAAAATGAACGAGTCAGGTGAATGCATAAGGGCACTTATCATTAACGTAGGAAATTCCGGAGTTTGTGTACATTGATGTTTTACGTTACGTTTGCTTGGGAGTGATCGTAAGCTTCCCCCGACCTAGGGTGACTGGCTTTCCAATCGTCCAAATCTACCTTCACTTCCGGGCAAGTTCCGGTCCTGTGATCATTACACTTGCATCTACGACAGAAAGGTTGCTTACCTGCCGTATATTCATATAGCTCCTTGGCCTTGATGTTACAATGAGGAATAATGTGACCCCGTCCCCCACAATAAAAACACATAACATCCCTGTGTTGACCAGATGCGCCGGGAGCCATTATCGCAGGTCTCTGCGCGCCCTGACCGCCTCCGTCTGCGGCCCGCGGTCGACCACCATTCCCCTGATAACGAGGCGATTGATGGTTCCATGTTTGAGAGCTGTAACTCTGTCTACTCTGATTTACTTGTGCAGGTTTATGGAATTTGGGAAAAGAACTGTTTGAGGAGAACTGCTGGGGATTTCTATGTGGTTGAGAGTTCTTATTTAGTTGACCCTGTTTAGGGAAATTCTGTTTAGGCCCAGGTTGAGCTGGGGAAACAGGTAGAGAATTCCTAACGGCAGCACACGAGAACTGAATTTGCTCGGTGGTTACACCGCTAGTATCACAAGACTTCCTAAGTTCCTTCGAGAATTAATTGAGAGACATTGTTGGAGGGAACTCGATACGTCGTGCGATCGGTTTCACGGTGTCTGGTAAAGCACTAACCAGCATAACATACCCCAGTAACTTGCTCAGCTGTCCTATTGTCATCTTACTGTCCTCAAACCAGGAGTGACGAACTAGATCCTGCGACATACAATTCGCGAACTGTGAACACTGCGCCAATAATGTATCTACTGACAGATTTTTCTTTTGCTTCAATAGCTGATTGGCGAAATCATGGAATTTCGCAAATTCCCCTTTAGCTGACGACCCAAACTTCTCTAGGACTTCTAGCCTGAACTCATCGTAAATCTTAGCATGCATGAGGTCATCGCAAGCCAAAAGGTACCCAGCTGGAGTATTCCCTTTGTCAATTTTCGAGCGAAAAATGTAAATTTTGGCCCTCTCCTGTGTGATACCCTTTGCTGCAATTTCCGTCTCTACATCATCCAAAACTGAACAAATATTTCTGTGTTCTTCCAACCCAGTGAAATTGTATACGGCCTGACCATGGGTCACACTTAAATGAAAAGCCTGGGGTTCGTTACCCGACAGAATGACGTTATTTTCGGGAGGTGAGGGAATTACTATACTAGGCAATGGTTCCAAATAGGTGGGGGTCGTATCTCGGAAAGTCCCGCTTCTTAACACACTCTGATTAACATTTTGGTACAAAGGTGGAAGTCCCGAAAAAGCTGGATTTGCTTGAGACTCAATCTCTGAATAATGATTATCAAAATCACTCCAATAATAGTCCGAAAAATCGTCTCCGCTATCCTCAGCAATATCAGATAATTCGGAATCAACTGGATTGATAGCGGGAACCTTAGGCCTTTTGCTAAACAGTCGTTTTAATGACATGTGGAAATTTCACTTGATAAACATATAATATATAAAATCCTCCCATATATATATAGTAAAAAATTCCTGTAAAAATACAAAAAGACGCACAATAAATTTTGAATCTAAATACACCCTATTTTGCACAAATTAATTAATGAATTAAAAGGCAGTGATGAAACAAAAATGAATTACACAATTGAATGAATGTATTGAATTAAGATTGGTATAATTTTATGGATAGAAATATGCACTGAAGACCTCCAGTAACACGTTACACCTCTTCAATGTCACGCCTGGCTGTATCGTATATCCTCACTCAAACCAAGGAAAGATACAACTGCCTGCAGTGCCTCTGGGGTATGCTAGGCTGAAGAGAATTGTTGTGAGTTAGCCGCGGTGGAGCTTGGGTGGTTTTCAGTGCCGGCGACGTCCAGAATTCGGCCTCAAACCACTGTCAGTCAACGTAGGTCCTCCTAAGTCAGGCCAATCACACCACACGTCGGTACCATATCCATGTAGACTCCTCCTCCGTCAGACAAAGTTGAGGATTCCCTGCTTCCGCCGCAAGAATATTTTTACGAATTTGCGACCAGCCCCGTAGTTGTGTGGGGGAGCGTTGCAGGCAGGGAGGGAAACTTGCCAGATGTACAAGTGTTTCAGCCCGCCGTGTGTGAATTATATATATGTATACAGTCTCCAGTGACTTAAATTAAATACTTTTAGTAGCTTTAGCAGTCAATTAATCGACACGTGAGTGTAGCCTCTGTTGTAACAAAAAAGGACCATGCGCTGCACACCATGTAAGCTTAAGCGAATAGGGTTAACCTGACAAGCGCGATATAGACCTAGGTGCTAGGGTAGTTATTTGTGCATTTCTAGCCCTGGATTCTGACAGAATTCGTTATATTTACAATATAAACCATTATTTGTTTTCGGTATGCTTTTATTTTACATATATGATGTATATATGAACCTTCAAGAGTGCTAAAATAAGTGGGAAAAGCATTTGGGTGGTGAAAAACGAAGATATTGGCCACCCGGTCATAATCTCAGGCGAGAGAGAGACACAGGCAGCCCTCCCCTCTCGCTGTCTGGGAGTCAACTGAGACGAGCGGGGCGGTGTGTGCCCGGTGTCTGGGTGTTGCATAACGATCTTTTATGCAACCCACTTGTGCTACATTATCGCGGGAGAGAAAATAACCGATAAATGATGATAATAAGTGGATAAATAGGTGATAATTGAGGAGGGGGGGGAGGGGGGAATAAGGTGGGGAAGGAGGGGAGGGGGAGGGGTGAGAAACACATGGATGAGTACTAGAGGGGAATTATCTCACCTAGAGACAAAATCCTTTGTTTTGATAGGCCCTTTTTTTTTTGGAAGGCTTTTTTTATGGTCCTGCTTCCGTGAGGCCTATCGCGTTCCCTATAGGAAGCCTTCCGTGAGGCCTATCGCGCTTGCCGGGTTAGTAATGGCTTCAATTCCCCTATATATATGCTGCCACCATCACAGGTTTACCCTGGGATTAATTAGATAACTCAAATGAATGTTAGATAAATGGTAAGGTTAGGTAAATGAAACTTGAGAATAATTAAGAATAGTATAATAAAAGATATCTTAAGACTTATTCAGAAGTACACTAATATATTGATTGTATAAGTATTCGTATCAGTACGATTAATTCAAGTATGTTATATAGTCTGGTTATCACACACGGAGCTAACCTCTGACCCTTCGATGAGCGAGCCGGGGTCTCTCTTGTTTCTCTCCTCGCTCTCTGGATACCCACCTTATATTATGTTGGGTTACGCCCCTCTTTATGACGTAAAACCACTCATTATCATTCACGTGTACATCACGACCAATCCTAGTACCTGTCAATAATGACGTCATAAGGTGTGGCTTCCAACGTGCCCTGTTCTGGGTAACTTTCTATCAGAGCGGTCACGTGTAATCAACTCTATTGTGAGATCTCGGGAATGCTGACTAGAAGCTGACGTCTACTTAAACCTCAGATTCTAGGCGCCCAGTACCACTTGCCTCCATCATATACAGTCGGTGTAAGAAATATTATGTTTACTAATATGAGTAGTTGTATTAAGGTTATAATAGTGAGATATACTTTAAATATGTATTCTAGTGTTTAAGTAATTCATGGAGTAATAGTTGGATATATTGGATTATCTAACAAATAAAAATAAAAAATAAAAATAGATAGCCCATACTTCAATTGTCCCCCGGGCAGCACCGAGTAGCTCAGCTAGTGTTTAAATAATACTGATGTTTCGTTCTGTCATCAATTACCTCCTTACCCAATTTTGCTCTCAAAGGTTATCATCATATTTTACTCATCACCCGTATTCGCCCCCCCCCCCCCCCCCCTCCCCTCCTTCTTCATCTAAGTTCATATCCTCATGTGACTGTCATTTATCAGGTAATATGCCTCATCTGTTACGTGTCTCTCGGGAAGACCCCCGTATTTCTGCTTTATATTTTATTCTATAATCATCTCGTCCTCTGATATGTTTACATGTCAGTTGATTTACCGTAAACACCATTCTTTGGTGTATTGCCCAATAATCGTATCGTAAACTTATAAATTACACTTTATTTCCAGTGATATTACATAATTATTCGCATAATGGTGTAGTGTGCAACTATTATGTACCATACCGATCAAAGTCATCTATATTGTTACGACCGGGGCTCGTATAAAACAAGGGCTCTTAATCATTGGACTAGGAAAGCACACAGCCACAACGGTAACACTATATACAACCCCTGAACTTATAATGCCGGCGCACAAAAACACCTATACCCTCCAGAGTTAAATCTGCGATAACGGGGTATCCTATAACTCTGTATAAGTGCACTACTACTACAGGCTGATGATCTCTGATTCAGCCTGATCACAACAAAATACAATTACGGTAATAAGGTATACTAGGAAAAGATAGAGATCTTAATTAAATAACTGCAATGATGTAATGCAAACTAGAAGAAGGTATATTTAAAGTTACTCTAAACAATAATGAACTGTCACTCCTATACTAAAGAAAGTGAACGAAAGTCCCAAAGCATCGAGCAGGAATCTTCTGAAGAAAGTCTGATGCTGGGGTAAGATGATCGTATCGGATTTTGAACTGTAGTATAAAGCAGGAATAGGATATGACAATTGTAAGGACATATAGGGTTAACTGGCACGGGAATAATAACTGCGCAATAGTATGAACTCAAACAGCAAAAGAAGTACTTCCTCATCAACGAAACAGCCTACTAGGGTTGTGCAACTCAACAACAACCTAGACTAATAAATGCCGTGAATAATAATGCATACATAACAGAAAGAACACAGGGCTCTTCAACATTGGACTAGATAATGGCAAAAAGCAACAACGGTAACACTAGATCCAACCCCTGCCTTAAACACTGGAAAACAAAACACCATTACCGCCCTGAGTCGTGCCTGGACAACGAGGTATCCTATGACTCGGTAACTGGTGCACACACACTAGGCTGACGCTCAATGAAACAGCCTATTCTCAAACAGTAAAAGATTACTCGATTATGTTACACAAAGAAAAGATAGTTAACGTGATTAATTAACGTTACGGTAGATACTCAAATAACTGGCACTACTGTATTAAAGAAAGTGCAATGCTAGTCCTGCAACATCAACTGGAAACTTCTGAAATAAGTCTGATGCTGGGAAGATGTTCGTAAAGAATCTTGAACAATTATAATGCAGAATACGGGTCACAATAAATGCTAGGACATATAGTAATAATAGGCAGGCGAATAATAAAGACTGCGCAAAGGTAGTAATGCTTGACAACTAAAGAAATGCTTTGTGACACAACGCAACAGCCTCCTCGGGTTGTGTAACTCAACAACAACCTCGGCTCAAAAGTGCACTGAATAATAATGCTGCATTCATATAATAATGGGGCTTATCTCTAACCAGTGTCTGCTCAGTTAATAAAGTCTAGCTGGGGTATCAAGGCAGGGCAACAATGGGCGAGCATGCGGCTCGTAGCCTAACGTTGTCCGAGGGTGGTATAATGAAGATTAAGTTATATGACGGGGATGCTCTCTTGATAAATCTAGGTCTCTAGTACCTAGTTCTATCCTGGCGATCCCTCAGAAGTCAACACAAAGAGGCAGCACTATGTTGTGAGGGATAGGCTATGGCCCTCTCACACCACAGCGCTGTGCTCGCAAAGTAAACCAACCCGAAGACAACTTAGGCTCCCACAGTACCTGTCGATGTCGTGCAGAGCTTAGCTAACACTGCACACATCGGAGACAACGACACAGTAACCTTACCCCTAGTCTAGCTTTAGATAACCAAGCAGAATCACTCGACACCTTGCAAGGGAGACATATACCGGTCTACAACCTTCCCGAGAGAGGACACATACGGAAAAGTCCGTCTCTCTAAACCTCAATAAAGCATATTACCTCCTTAACCTAATACATGGAAATATCTGAGAGCTTCGCGTACAATACGACTGGTCGACGGTGAACGTCTATGCTGAAACCAGAAGGGATGTTGAGTTTAATAAAGATTAGAGAATGAGAAAGGAGAAGTCGAGAGAGAGAAATAGTATGCAAAGTAGCGAGTATGGGGGACAGAATTGCAAAGGATGTAGGCGATACGCGTGTCAGGCAAGCTCTGAGCTGGTAAAAACACGAGGCAGTGACGGGAAGGGACTAGTTGACCACCCGGCCGCCAACGCCGTCAGCGCCCAAGCGAGCCGTGTCATAGCTCACCACGCTGCTGGGTGTACTCCTTCATACTCTCTCGCTCGCCTCCCACACAAGCAACATTTATATTATAGCGAATATAAAATATAAGGCGCGGCCACAGACCAAAACAAAGACCACTTCTAGACTGTCTGTGGCAACACGACACTAATGAAATAAAGCAGATCATTCTAGGACAACTGTAGCCTATCCCCCCATCCTGGCGAGCGCTAGCGAGCTGCAATGCCCCACGCAACCATTCTGCTAACGCCGGGAGGCGTCACCCCCCCCCCCAAGATATGGGACACTCAACCATGAGCCCATATCTGAACTGGCAGAATGTCGCTAGAATCTGCCACTCCTAACCACTCCGCCACTCATGGAATGCAAGCTCAGTTTCCTCAACAACAAAAAATACAACATTTTATATGTACAAAAATCTTATCACCCTTCCCAAATATAAGTACAAATGGAGTACAACGATACGATCCTCTCCCAGTGTGACTGCCTTGTCATTAATCTCTTTGGTGAGAGTAAGCTTCTGGAATTAATGGTCTGCTGCATGTGTTTCACCACCGCAGAAAATGCACAACTGATGATTGATATCAGCACTGGTCCGCCAGGGTCTTTTTCTTGCAGGACATCCTCGGGAAAAACGTTCTTTGGCACGGTCAAGTGCTGATGCCTTGTACAGCTGGCGACATGACTTGTGCCAGGATGCATTATTCTTCTGCATGGACTCTTCATCTGGAAGGTCTACGTCTGGGTGGGGTGCAGCACCAACTTCTCTAAATTTACTTGTAAAACTGGTGATGTCTTTGTACGCCCACTCTTTTCGAGCAGAGACCGGGTTCGCAAGAGGACAGACAAGTCCTTCTTTAGTTTGTTTTTGTCAGAGAACACACAACTCCCATTTCGTAATCCCAGCCATATCCTCACAAACCTGGAAAGACAAGAGATAAACTGTAAGACACACATTTAGCCAATTAAAAATGACATCCCAAAACATTTCCTTTTCATGGATATACACCGATATCGGCCAAAAAAATAGTTTTTATGGACAATATGGTTGAACAAATAGTTGGTACTCGGCCTCCTGAAGCTATAGGTATCTCATATGTTCAGATTGGATAATTCATTCAAGACTTATAGCAGTTTTCATATTTCAAGTATGCCCGCGGGGGGTCAAAACTCCCCCCACCAACCCCCCACACCCCCCAGACTCCAAATTGGGTCTAATCCTTGTACACTCGGACCAATATTGTTCTAGAGACCCTTAGCTTTAAATTGGTACCGAAAAGCAAACTTTTGCATCAATTTGAAATGACTGAGGGTCTGGGAACCCCACTATATGGAACGCCCTGCCCAACATAGTCAAAGACACTAATAGCCTGCCAGTATTCAAGGGCAGACTAAAGAGGCACATTTTAGAAGATCATATAGAGTGAGAAGTGATCACGTTCTATATATTTCTATATATTTTTAATCTATTTCTAATTTCTAATCTATTTTATATATGTTTAACGTATTTCTGGTAGGAGTCATTTATCTGTAAACTCTTAACTTTCTCTCTCTCTCTCTCTCTCTCTCTCGACTTTCACTTTCACTCCAAACCCACCCTTCCCCAGTCGTCAAACCCCTTTACCTTCCCGACCAAATACTCACTCTCACTCCCACTCCTACTCTCACCGTAATGGTAGTTTCTAAATACATTCTATAATAATCCTGAGGCTACAGAGTTTTATATCACTAAAGCTCACTAAATTTCACTTTATCTCTCTCTCTCTCTCTCTCTCTCTCTCTTCCCCCTCAAGACAACTTCCGTGTCGTGAGGAACAACGTTTGCCCCAAGACCAGTAAACCCATACCGATTACCGAGTGTCAAAACCGCTTCCAGATACTCGCAGACCCAGATGACGAAGCGGAAATAGAAGAAGTCCGGCTCGTGGGAGACTCGATGATACGTGGTCAGCTCACAGAGTTTTGCGCCAGAGCACCTAAGACCAGGAAGCGTTTTTGTATCCCTGGTGGTGGTGTGGACGACGTAGTTGCTGCAGTTGACGAAGTATCTAAGCTGGCCCCTGCTAATACAATGTACGTCATCCACGTTGGATCCAACGATGTACAGCGAACCCGGTCGGAAGATTTGCTTTTAAAGTACAAGCAGCTGATCAAGTCGTTTAAGGAGAAGTCATCAAGGAACATCGTCTCAGGAATCGTCCCCCGGCTTGGTGTAGAGAGCCGATTTTACAACATAGCCACCAGCACAAATCGTTGTCTAGCAAACCTCTACAGGAAGGAAAACGTAGGATTCGTCGACACCTGGGACAATTTCTACTACTATGACTATTTGTTTTCGGACGATGGAGTTCATCTGAACCAGGTGGGACCAGCACGTTTTGGGCGTCTTCTCAACGATGCGGTGAAGGATTTTCGGAGAAGAAATCGACTCAGCACAGGACAACCAGGAAGGAGGACCGAAGACAGCGAGGGTGGCAACCTGCGAAGGAATTAAATGCTAATCTGTCAAGAACCGCGAATTTGGATAAAGCTCCACCAACACGACCCAAATTCATAACCGCCAGGGATAACGACCGAGGACCGATGTCAGCCATGAATGTAAATGTAGATCCGACCAGAACCAAAAATTTGATTAAAGAACGTTCTGTGAGTTCTAAAACCGCAACTTTAAAGGTTTTCTATGCAAACGCTCGTAGCATACGCAATAAATTTTCAGATTTAGAGGAACTAGTGTTTACTGAAAATTATGATGTGATTGGTTTAACAGAATCTTGGCTCAATACAGTAGATAGAGACTTTTTAGCAGAGTATTCACTTCCCGGTTATGTAATGTTTGAGAAAAGCCGAATAAATAAAAATGGAGGTGGCGTTTTATTTTATATCAAAGAAAGTCTTAACCCGACCCTCTTGTCAAAACCTCAAATTGTGAACGTCGACACATCTTTTGTGCTAATAAAGAATAATAAAGGTACAAAAATAATACTTGCATTAATATACAGACCTCCAGCTCAATCAGTGCAAACTGACCGAGAAATTTATGAACAAATTGCAGATGTAAGTAACTCACAAGATACCGTATTTATTGGCGACTTTAATTTACCTGTGACCAAGTGGGGTGATACTCTTACTTCACACTCTGGACATGACTTGTATACGAACTTGCAAGAGAGTTCGCTTTATCAATTTGTTCGAACACCGACCCGTGGTAATAACGTTCTTGACATTGTACTTGCAACAAAAGAAGAATTAATAGAGAATTTGAATGTTGGTGATGAATTCAGTAGCAGCGACCATCGTACAATAACTTCTACTTTAAACTTTGCTAGTAACGAACCAAATAGTAGCATCGAAAAAGTCCCTAATTTCAAGAAAGCAAACTTTCATAAACTTAGAGCTATGTTTAAAGAAACTGACTGGAGCTTTTTAATTAACAATAACGACATAAATACATCTTGGAAGTTATTCTAAACCACTTACCTAAAAGCAGTGCAAGACTGCATACCATCGAAAATACGGCGTCCAGGCCATAATAATAAGCCCAAATGGTGGAATAAAGATATTTCAAACTGCCTGCTTGCTAAAAAATTTGCTAATGATAGATTAAAATCCTCACAAAATGACGAAGAACGGGTGAAATTTGTAGAGCTACGACGCAAAGCCAAAAAGTTAATTAAGCAAAGTAAAAAAAAACTAGAGTTACATATTGCGAATCAAAGTAAAACAAACCTGAAAGAATTCTATAGTTATATCAGAAAGAAAAAAGTATTTACTTCAACTGTTGGACCGTTAGTCGATGAAAATGGAGAATACACCAAAGACGAAGTACAAATGAGTAATGCCCTCAATACCTTCTTTGCATCAGTTTTTACAACAGAAGACCTCAGTGATATCCCTACACCATCGCCGATTCAGATTGATAATTCAGATGTTCTAAGCAATATCACCGTTACAGAGAGAGAAGTATTGAATTGTTTAGATAAACTCAAGGTAAATAAAACGCCTGGACCTGATACAATCTCGCCTAGAGTTCTAAAGGAAGCTAAGAATGAGCTCTCCAAACCATTGACATTACTATTCAATAAATCCTTGCAGTCTGGAACTATGCCTGATCAGTGGAAGATAGCCAACGTAACACCGATTTTCAAAAAAGGCAGCAAATCCCTACCCAGTAACTATCGTCCAATTAGCTTAACCTCAGTTGTATGTAAAATGCTAGAAACGGTCATAAGAGACAGACTCATAAATCACTTAGAGGAAAATAACATACTTAAAGACACTCAACACGGCTTTCATAAAAAACGTTCCTGTTTAACAAACCTCTTAGACTTCTTCCACGATATCCTCAACCTCTACGATGAGAGTAAAGCTGTAGATATTTTATATACCTTGATTTTCAAAAGGCCTTTGACAAAGTTCTCCACAAACGTTTACTGCTAAAACTAAAAGCGCATGGAATACAAGACGGTGTGTTGAAATGGATAGAAAATTGGCTCAGCGACAGAAAGCAAAGAGTAAGGCATCTAAATGGACCAATGTAAGTAGCGGGGTACCCCAGGGATCGGTACTAGGGCCAATTCTCTTTCTAATTTACACCAACGACATAGATGAGGGTCTCACCTGTACAATCTCAAAATTTGCTGACAATACAAAAATTGCAAATAGCGTACTCTCAAAAGATCAAGTTGACGATATGCAACACAATCTAGAAAAATTGTCACATTGGGCTCAAATTTGGCAAATGATTTTCAATGCGGATAAATGTAAAGTACTACATATCGGATACCTAAATGAGAAAGCAAACTATTCGATGAATGGCACTCAGCTTAAGAATGTAAACAGAGAAACCGATCTGGGAGTAACAATATTGAGTAACCTAAAACCGAGTCAACAATGTTCAGAAGTTGTTAAGAAGGCAAACAAAATAATTGGCTTTATAGGCAGGTCATTTGAGCATAAATCCAAAGACGTTATGCTAACCCCTTACAATTCCTTAGTCCGCCCTCTTCTGGAATACTGCGTTCAATGCTGGTGCCCTTATTACCAAAAAGACATAAACAAGCTAGAACGAGTTCAACGTAGAGTTACCAAAATTATACCTAGCCTAAAGAACAAACCATACGAAGAGCGTCTTAGAGAATTAAATCTATTTCCTTTAACCCAGCGCAGATTAAGAGGTGACTTAATTCAAGTGTTCAAAGTCATCAAAGGCATCGACAATATGAACTGTAGTAAGTACTTCACTATCGACCAATCTAATTACACGCGGGGAAATGGTTGCAAAATTATTGGTAAATCTTTTAACTCACACGAATCTAAGAATTTCTTCTTCAATCGAGTTGCCAACTTGTGGAATGGGCTTCCCCGAGACGTTATAGACTGCAGCACTGTTGATTCATTTAAACTCCGCCTAGACAAATATCTTGCATCAAACCCGCGACTGACTGCGTTTGTAAATGAATAACTTTATTTTATCCTCCCCTAACCCATATGTCCCCTACTAACTTCCTAGTACTGCCACGGACATTAGTTCCATGGCAGTAGTTCCCTTTCCAATGTTCCCTTACCCACTCTAAACCACTGTTTGGACACTTGATCCTCAGTGTTTTGGAGGACAAGCAGCCTAGAAGAGTCACTAGGACTGTTGTTGCTTGATTTCCTTTGTACTCCTTTGTACTACTCTCTCTCTCTCTCTCTCACATTTTAGAAGATCATACAGTGTGAGAACTGATCACGTTCTACATATGTTTAATCTATTATTAATCTATTTTATATACGTTTAACGTATTTCTGGCAGGAGTTATTTATCTGTAAACTCTTAACGACACTGTTAATGTATTATGTATTATGCTATGTAATTTGTTTAAAATTAATTTATTGTATGAACAGCCGTTGTATATTTAACAGAAGAAAATAATCTGAATCTCTAGGAGCACAGGGAATGGTTAGTATTACAAAGATCCTGCGGTTCATTCCGGGGAGATAGTCTAAGTGTCTATGTATTATGTAATTTGTTTAAGATGATACTATTGTATGAACAGCCATTGTATATTTAATGGAAATAAAATAATCTGAATCTGAATCTCTCTCTCTCTCTCTCTCTCTCTCTCTCTCTCTCTCTCTCTCTCTCTCTCTCTCTCTCTCTCTCTCTCTCTCTCTCTCTCTCTCTCTCTCTCTCTCTCGTAAATAGGTAAGCACCCCAGACACCACTGACTGGGACGACCCATTATCAGTGAAACATGGAGGCTGGGGGTAAGAGTGAGAGTTGGTGTGAGAGTGAGATGTTAGGGGTAAGAGTGAGAGAGTTGGGGTTAGAGTGAGAGAGTTGGTGTGAGAGTGAGAGTTGGTGTGAGATGGTTGGGGTAAGAGTGAGAGAGTTGGTGTGAGAGTGAGAGAGTTGGTGTGAGAGTGAGAGAGTTGGGGTTAGAGTGAATGAGTTGGTGTGAGAGTGAGAGAGTTGGGGTTAGAGTGTTGGAGTGAGAGTGAGAGAGTTGGTGTGAGAGTGATAGTTGGTGAGAGAGTTGGTGTGAGAGTGACAGAGTTGGTGTGAGAGTGAGAGAGTTGGTGTGAGAGTGATAGTTGGTGTGAGAGTGAGATAGTTGGTGTGAGAGTGATAGTTGATGTGAGAGTGAGAGAGTTGGTGTGAGAGTGATAGTTGGTGAGAGAGTTGGTGTGAGAGTGATAGAGTTGGTTTTAGAGTGACAGAGTTGGTGAGAGAGTTGGTGTGAGAGTGACAGAGTTGGTGTGAGAGTGTTGGTATGAGAGTGATAGTTGGTGTGAGAGTGAGAGCGTTGGTGTGAGAGTGAGAGAGTTGGTATGAGAGTGAGAGAGTTGGTGTGAGAGTACAAAGTACAAAGGAAATCAAACAACAACAGATCTAGTGACCCTTCTAGGCTGCTTGTCCTCCAAAACACTGAGGATCAAGTGTCCAAACAGTGGTTTAGAGTGGGTAAGGGAACATTGGAAAGGGAACTACTGCCCTAGAACTAATGTCTGTGGCAGGATTAGGAAGTTAGTAGGGGACAGATGGGTTAGTAACTGAGGGGGGGATAAAATAAAGTTATTCATTTACAAACGCAGTCAGTCGCGGGTTTGATGCGAGATATTTGTCTAAGCGGAGTTTAAATGAATCAACGGTGCTGCAGTCTATAACGTCTCGGGGAAGCCCATTCCACAAGTTGACAACTCGATTGAAGATTTTTTTTTTAGATTCGTGGGAATTAAAAGATTTACCAATAATTTTGCAACCGTTTCCCCGCATGTAATTAGATTGGTCGAGAGAGTTGGGGTTAGAGTGAGAGTGAGAGAGTTGGTGTGAGAGTCATAGTTGGTGTGAGAGTGAGAGAGTTGGTGTGAGAGTACAAAGGAGTACAAAGGAAATCAAGCAACAACAGATCTAGTGACCCTTCTAGGTTGCTTGTCCTCCAAAACACTGAGGATCAAGTGTCCAAACAGTGGTTTAGAGTGGGTAAGGGAACATTGGAAAGGGAACTACTCCCCTGGAACTAATGTCCGTGGCAGGACTAGGAAATTAGTAGGGGACATATGGGTTAGTAACTGAGGGGAGGATAAAATTAAGTTATTCATTTACAAACGCAGTCAGTCGTGGGTTTGATGCGAGATATTTGTCTAAACGGAGTTTAAATGAATCAACGGTGCTGCAGTCTATAACGTCTCGGGGAAGCCCATTCCACAAGTTGACAACTCGATTGAAGAAGAAATTTTTAGATTCGTGGGAGTTAAAAGATTTACCAATAATTTTGCAACCGTTTCCCCGCGTGTAATTAGTTTGGTCGAGAGAGTTGGGGTTAGAGTGAGAGTGAGAGAGTTGGTGTGAGAGTGGTAGTTGGTGTGAGAGTGAGAGAGTTGGTGTGAGAGTGAGAGAGTTGGTGTGAGAGTACAAAGGAGTACAAAGGAAATCAAGCAACAGCAGATCTAGTGACACTTCTAGGTTGCTTGTCCTCCAAAACACTGAGGATCAAGTGTCCAAACAGTGATTTAGAGTGGGTAAGGGAACATTGGAAAGGGAACTACTCCCCTGGAACTAATGTCCGTGGCAGGACTAGGAAATTAGTAGGGGACATATGGGTTAGTAACTGAGGGGAGGATAAAATAAAGTTATTCATTTACAAACGCAGTCAGTCGTGGGTTTGATGCGAGATATTTGTCTAGGCGGAGTTTAAATGATTCAACGGTGCTGCAGTCTATAACGTCTCGGCGAAGCCCATTCCATAAGTTGACAACTCGATTGAAGAAGAAATTCTTAGATAGTGAAGTACTTACTACAGTTCATATTGTCGATGCCTTTGATGATTTTGAACACTTGAATTAAGTCACCTCTTAATCTGCGCTGGGTTAAAGGAAATAGATTTAATTCTCTAAGACACTCTTCGTATGGTTTGTTCTTTAGGCTAGGTATCATTTTGGTAACTCTACGATGAACTCATTCTAGCTTGTTTATGTCTTTTTGGTAATAAGGGCACCAGCATTGAACGCAGTACTCCAGAAGAGGGCGGACTAAGGAATTGTAAAGGGTTAGGATAACGTCTTTGGATTTATGCTCAAATGACCTGCCTATAAAGCCAATTATTTTGTTTGCCTTCCTAACAACTTCTGAACATTGTTGACTCGGTTTTAGGTTACTCGATATTGTTACTCCCAGATCGGTTTCTCTGTTTACATTCTTAAGCTGAGTGCCATTCATCGAATAGTTTGCTTTCTCATTTAGGTATCCGATATGTAGTACTTTACATTTATCCGCATTGAAACTCATTTGCCAAATTTGGGCCCAATGTGACAATTTATCTAGATTGTGTTGCATATCATCAACTTGATCTTTTGAGAGTACGCTATTTGCAATTTTTGTATTGTCAGCAAATTTTGAGATTGTACAGGTGAGACCCTCATCTATGTCGTTGATGTAAATTAGAAAGATAATTGGTCCTAGTACCGATCCCTGGGGTACCCCGCTACTTACATTGGTCCATTTAGATGCCTTACCGTTTATGACTACTCTTTGCTTTCTGTCGCTGAGCCAATTTTCTATCAATTTCAACACACCGTCTTGTATTCCATGCGCTTTTAGTTTTAGCAGTAAACGTTTGTGGGGAACTTTGTCAAAGGCCTTTTGAAAATCAAGGTATATAATATCTACAGCTTTACTCTCATCGTAGAGGTTGAGGATATCATGGAAGAAGTCTAAGAGGTTTGTTAAACAGGAACGTTTTTTACGAAAGCCGTGTTGAGTGATAGTTGGTGTGAGAGTGAGAGAGTTGGTGTGAAAGTGAGAGAGTTGGTGTGAGAGTTTAGAGTTGGTGTGAGAGTGAGAGTCGGTGTGAGAGTGAGATAATCGGGGTAAGAGTGATAGTTGATGTGAGAGTGAGAACGATAGTGTGTAAGAGCGAGAGTTACAATTAGTGTGGAATTCAGAACAAGAGTACAAAGGTCAGGGTGAAAGTGTGAGAACTAGAGTGATCTAGCGAGAACCAGGTTGAGAACAAGAGCAAGAGACTGGGGGAGATTTGTGGTGAGAACGACTCGGTGTAAGATAGTGATTGATAGTGTGAATATTGATTAGTTCTTTAGTAACAGTTCAAGATGCTCTTTTGAAAAACTATCGACAATGTTTAAGGCAATTTTCTTACATATTGCATGTTAAGTCTTACTAAACCCGTTAATAAAGTAGTCAGAGAACATTGATCTACTGAACATCTTTTCACCATGAATTGTCTTCTTTCTTGTCTTCATGCTCTCTCTATCTCTCTCTCTCTCTCTCTCTCTCTCTCTCTCTCTCTCTCTCTCCTTTTGTTGTATTATTTGTTTATCCTTGAGTCTAGGGGTTGTGAAATAAGACCCTATGAACCCCGGCAGCTAGGAAGACATACACCCTTTTAGTACCATATTGATACAGTCTAACTAAAATTCGCTATGCAAATGAAACAAATGCACACCAAATAAAGTCTAATTAAAATGTTCACCGACAAACTTGATGTAAGGGTTATATTTCGAGTGTATTTACTGAGCTTAAAAAAACTGCTGCCGAATAATTTAGATTTAGATATAATGGTATTTTATAGAAAATATTATCAACTGATCTATCTATGCAATCTTCTGTAATAATTACAAAATAGACTAGACATATTCTCTAGCTTATTCATGATACATATCTACGAGGCGAGACCCTATAAATAGAAGGAACAACCATTGCTTCCCTCTTATTTTTGGTGTCCCACCCACCACACATAGTCTCATCTCTGGGGTTTTCACTCTACCATTTACTTTTATTAACACTGTCATATGTATTCCAGCACGACTATATTCGTGTTGCCATTATCACGCCTCCCTTCTCCCTACATATTCCAGGTTTATTTATATCATCCTTCTTACTGTCATCCAACACCATCTCTCTCTAGCTACTTCCTTCGTTATTTATGTTATTACCTTCTCCGAACTTTCTTAGGATTCATGCTTCCAACCTTATAGTATATTTTTTCTAGCATAAGTTAGTTATTGGTTTGTTTTATCAATCGACATCTTGCTCTTTATTTGTCTACCAATCCTGCCTTGTTCTGCTTAACAAGTCTATCATTTCATAAGTTGCCTCTCTATCACTATATTGTATCTTCTTCTTGTACATAATCATTACTCCCATTATTTCTCTCTATAACAGCTACTAACTTTTATAATCCATGTTGCTTTTTTCTTCAGTTTTGTTTTTCATCAATCTTCCACTCATTATTCCTTCTCTCTTCGGAATGGTGTCACCTTAAGGCTTTTTATATTTAACCGTTCATCACAATAAATGGTTTGTCGTTAAAGATCTACCAGCCAGTTCCATTCTATGCCTTTTTTGTTTACCATTGTTTTATCTCATAACTTCCTTCCCTCTAACGAGGAAAACATATAACCCTTCGTCTCAAAACAAATATATATCTCTCTCTCTCACTTTGTCAACGTCATACATCCAGTACTCAGTCTTGCTTCTATGAATCAGCTGAACTCTGAAACTCTCTCACATAATCATTCTTTCCCTCTTCCTATGACTTAACTTGCTTCAAACTCCATGTGTCCAGGCATTTTGGCTCGAACGTCCCTTGATTTTGGCCCTGTCACTCTTTCAACTCTGGGGGAGGCACTCGCTACAGGTAGTATTGCCTTTTGTCTCCCTCACTCACATAAAAAATAAAAACGCTCTTTAACTTTATACACTTTTTTTCCATCACTTTACATCATATAATTTACGCACGACCAACAAATTTTCAGAATTTTCCATTTTTGCTTGCATATCGCCAATCTTCTAAATGTGATCCTCTCTTCAATTCACCATTTATTTGAGCCCGTGTTACAATTATATCATGATATCCATTTTCCTCCATATATTTGAGTGTATTCGGTATGAGCTTCTTGTCAATTCTCACTTTATCCAAATAGTTTTTTCCCAGTTGAGGATAATTTACAGCTTTATTTAACTCGGCTGTCTCCTTCCCCATGATCGTCCTCATTTGTTTCGCCTTTCGCTCGTTGCTGCTAACTTACTGTCATTATTCTAGTTTCCTTTTTCAACAAATTATTGGGGCTTTCCAGTTATATTCAAAGTCTCTTTAATCTTATACATCACATTTTATTTGGCCATCGCTGTTATTTAAGCTATTGTATTACATTTTATGTCAAGATATTATTTATGTGATTGTTTGCCTTACAGCAATTGTATGGGACACTTTATCACACTGTAAGTGTTCCTTGTTGTGTCTCATATATATATATATATATATAATATTCTCTCTCTCTCTGTCTCTTTCTGTAGTGGAATAAACTCCCCAATGAAGTTATTGACAGTGGCTCAATATGCATATTTATGAAAAGGTTAGACTCATACGACAGAGAAGTTGGTCTACTAGGCTGCTATCTCTACTAGGATTAAATCCTGGACATTCGCAGGGATCGTAAGATATGTGTGGCCAGTGTGTCTATGAAATCTATGTAAATCTCACTCTTACTCAATCTATCTATCTATCTGTCTATTCATATCTGGAGCAAAGGGGGAGGGGGGGGGGGGAGATAGCCTTCTACGTTGCTATCCTATTAGTCTACTATACACTGTCCATGCCTCTAGTAGAATTAAGGCCGGCCCACCTAGCAGGGACCGCAAGATCTATTAGGTCTGAGTATCTGTGTAACTTTGTGTAACTCTCACGTACCTGTCGTGTTCAGCCTGTTCTCACATATTCTTCCACCTCCCTCCCCACCCTTCCATTATTTTTCTCCTCCCCTACTATTTTTGTTCACTTCCCACTGACACCAGCAAATCCCTACCCAGTAACTATCGTCCAATTAGCTTAACCTCAGTTGTATGTAAAATGCTAGAAACGCTCATAAGAGACAGACTCGTAAATCACTTAGAGGAAAATAACATACTTAAAATTACTCAACACGGCTTTCGGCTTTCGTAACAAACGTTCCTGCTTAACAAACCTCTTACACTTCTCCCACGATGTCCTCAACCTCTATGATGAGGGTAAAGCTGTAGATATTATATACCTTGATTTTCAAAATGCCTTTGATAAAGTTCCTCACAAACGTTTAGCGCTAAAACGAAAAGCGCATGGAATACAAGACAGTGTGTTGAAATGGATAGAAAATTGGCTCCTCGACAGAAAGCAAAGAGTAGTCATAAACGGTAAGGCATCTAAATGGACCAATGTAAGTAGCGGGGTACCCCAGGGATTGGTACTAGGACCAATTCTCTTTCTAATTTACATCAACGACATAGATGAGGGTCTCACCTGTAGAATCTCAAAGTTTCCTGACGATACAAAAATTACAAATAGCGTACTCTCAAAAGAACAAGTTGATGATATGCAACACAATCTAGATAAGTTGTTATGTTGGGCCCAAATTTGGCAAATGAGTTTCAATGCGGATAAATGTAAAGTACTACATATTGGATACCGAAGTGAGAAAGAAAACTATTCGATGAATGGCACTCAGCTTAAGACTGTAGACAGAGAAACCGATCTGGGAGTAACAATATCGAGTAACCTAAAACCGAGTCAACAATGTTCAGAAGTCGTTAAGAAGGCAAACAAAATAATTAGCTTTATAGACAGGGCATTTGAGCATAAATCCAAAGAAGTCATCCTAACTCTTTACAATTCGTTAGTCCGCCTTGTTCTGGAATACTGCATTCAATCCTGGTGCCCTTATTACCAAAAAGATATAGACAAGCTAGAATGAGTTCAACGTAGAGTTACCAAAATGATACCTAGCCTAAAGAACAAACCATACGAGGAGCGTCTTAGAGAATTAAATCAATTTCCTTTAACCCAGCGCAGATTAAGAGGTGACTTAATTCAAGTGTTCAAAATCATCAAAGGCATCGACAATATGAACTGCAGTAAGTACTTCACTATCGACCAATCTAATTACACGCGGGGAAACTGTTGCAAAATTATTGGTAAATATTTGAACTCACACGAATCTAAGAATTTATTCTTCAATCGAGTTGTCAACTTGCGGAATGGACTTCCCCGAGACGTTATTGACTGCAGCACCGTTGATTCTTTTAAACTTCGCCTAGATAAATATCTTGCATCAAACCCACTACTGACTGCGTTTTGAAATGAATAGCTTTATTGTATTCCCCTCAGATTAATCAAGGATTATTGCGTATATATATATTACTAAAACGTTATTCTCTTTTTCCCAGATATACGAAAGATCACTTATAACTGTGTTATGTTACTAACCCCTCTGTCCCCTACTAACTTTCTAATCCTGCCACGGACATTAGTTCCAGGGCAGTAGTTCCCTTTCCAATTTTCCCTTACCCCCTCTAAACCACTGTATGGACACTTGATCCTCAGTGTTTTGGAAGACAAGCAGCCTAGTGGGGTCAGTAGGCCTGTTGTTGCTGGATTTCCTTTGTATTCCTTTGTACTCCTTTATACTATAGGCATTAGCAGTTTTTGTTTGTTCTTGGCTTGTTCCTCCTTGCCATACTTCTAGTAAAAATTAATCCCACGTAATTGAATATTTATGAACTATTGTGACCATGCTTTTTTTGTATTGGCATTACTCTATTATAATTTGTTCACCTACTCTAAACATCTGGATTCGGATTCACTATGTTTATCTTAAAGCTGGAGTTCCCTTTAATTCACACACCATTTATATACATTATATATATATATATATATACCCTGGGGGTAAGGGATTAGAATATGCCCCACGTGCCTTCTGTGTGTCGTAAGAGGCGAAAAAAGAGGTTGGGTCGGTGGGCTTGCGACCGCCACCCGGAAAAAAATACGTAGCAACGATAAACGAACAATCGGCCTCGGATGCGGGCGGACCCTGTGCTGACAAACCCTGACCTACTATGGACAAGCTTACGGACATTCTGAGAATAGGTACATGGAACGTGAGTGGCATGCATGATGGCACAAAAGAGGAAGAGAGGTACTGGAAGTGTTCGTGAATGCCAGGCTGGATGTATGTGGAATGACGGAGACCAAATGGAAGGGTACAGATGTGAGAGAGTGTGAGTGTGGAATGGGTGTGTGTGCTGGAGTGAATGAGGGAGCAGCGAGAGAAGGTGCGTGTTTGTTTGTAAGTAACAAATGGAATGAGTGAGTAAGAGAATATGGGTCTGTGGGTTCAAGGATTGTGTGGGTGAGAATGAAAGTAGGAATACAAACGTGGGTGATTGTGTGTGTGTATGCTCCGACAGAGGATAAACTTGTAACACAGAAAGAGGAGTTCTGGGTGAGTGTGGAGGCGTGTCTGGATAAGTTTGACAAGAACGAAATAATATTTATGATTGGGGATATGAATGGTAAGGTGGGTGACGGGAAAGTTGATGGAGTGGTGGGAGGGTGGGGGGTACCGTCAGAGGTGAATGGGAATGGTAGTGCACTTGTGGACGTATGTGTGGGGAGGAGGTTGTGGATAGCCAACACCTTCTTCCGACACAGAATGATACACAGGTACACGTGGAAAGTAGTGTGGACGATGAAGGATAAGACAGTGGTGGAACGAAAGTCACTGATTGATTATATACAGTATGTGTGGATGAAAGAATGAAGAAATCTGTGATGGATGCTAGGGTGCATAGGGGTATTGGAGGGGGTCTGTCTGATCATTATGTAGTAGTAGCTAAGGTTAGGATACAAAAGAATTGGGTGAGGAGAGCTGGAGGGAGGCGAGAGGAAGGTGGAATGGTGAGGAGGGTGGAGAGGCTACAGCAGGAGGAAATCAGGGAAGAGTACAGGAGAGCAGTAGAAAGACGACTAGGTGGGTTCGATCTGGAAGATATGGAGGAAGTGGAGAAGATAAGCAAGGTGTTTAAGGAAAAGGTCTGTGCAACATGTGAGGAGGTGTGTGGAGTGAGGAGAAGAGGGAGGGGAGTGAAAATTACAGCATGGTGGACAGAAGAGGTAAAAATAGCTGTGGAAGACAAGAAGAAAGCGTATAGAGAGTGGTTGGGTAGTAGAGGGAATGAAGATTTGGAGAGGCCGAAACGAGCGAAGTACGTGGAGAGAAAGAGAGTGGTGAAGAGAGTAGTGAAGGAAAGTAAGAGAAGAGTAGATGAGGAATTTGGAAGGAATCTGAGTGTAAAATGGAGGGAGTGTAAGAAACTGTTTTGGAAAGAAGTCAAGAAAATTAGGGAAGGTAGCAGGGAAAACAGTAAGGGTGTGAAAGATAAGACTGGGAGAATGCTAGCCGAGAAGCAAGAGAGAGTCGAAAGATGGAGGGAGTACTTCAATGAGTTGGTAAATGTAAGGAATGAAGAGCCAGCAAACATAGTTGGATATGGTATGGGAGGGAGAAGAGGAGGAGGTGGGGATCAGGAAGTCAGAAGTGTGGGAAGCTACTAAAAGAGTGAAGTTGGGGAATGCACGAGGAACAGATGGAGTGTGTGGGGAAATGTTGAGGTATGGTGGTGAGATAGTGATGGAATGGGTATGGAAAATGTGCAAACTAGCATGGGAGAAGGGGAATGCACCCGATGACTGAAAGACTGGCATAATAGTCCCCCTATATAAGGGCAAAGGGTAAAGAGGAGTGTGTGGTAACCACCGAGGAATATGTCTTTTAAGCGTAGTAGGGAAGGTGTACAGTAGGGTAGTGATTGAGAGAGTGAGAGTGAGAATGGAGAAATGGATAGGCGACGAACAGGGAGGTTTTTAGGAAGGGAAGAGGATGTGTAGATAAGAATTTTATCCTGAATTGTGTTGTGCAGAAATATCTGGAGAAGGAACAAAAGGTGTATGTTGCCTTTATGGACTTGGAGAAGGCCTGTGGCTGAGTGGATAGAGAAGGCATGTGGAAAGTACTTAGAATATACAGAGTAGATGGCAAGTTGCTGAAAGCAGTGTATACAGTATATGGATGGAGTCATGAAAGAAATACTAGGAAGAGCAGTGGATGTTGGTGTATCGCTGAAAAGGGAGGGAAATGAGTGGAAGCTGCCTATACTGCTGTTTGCGGGTGATACAGGTCTGATGAGCGATAATGAATGGGAGTTGCAGGGTCTGGTAAATGAGTTTGGTACAGTGTGCGAAAAACAGAATTTGAAGGTAAATGCGGGGAAGAGCAAGGTTATGGTCTTCGAAAGGGGTGAAGTAACAGAGCGTGAGGTAAAGTTGAACGTTCAGGCTATGGAGATCGTCTATCGACTATTAACCCGTACAGCCCCAGCGACGCGTCTGACGCGTCGGCGATGTATGTAACGCACAGCCCCAGAGACGCGCCTGACGCGTCACCCTAATTGCGCCGACCGTAACCTCAGGTGTAGCCACTCAAGAGGGCTCAGATTTGTATGGGAACTGTGTACGTATCCCACGCAACCGTGCCGATGGTTGAAAACTCTCAAAGTCCACGTGCGTGCGCGCGAAATAACCTGTTTTTGGGGGATAATTGCCTTCAATTTTTTACTCTTGTAAAATCCGTTTTCGGGGGCTCTGTAGGACCATTTTTTAAGCTTTTTGAGCGGTTTTTCGGGGTTTTTCCTTCATTCCTAACCCATTCGCTATTGTTTCTGGAATAAAACCATTTTTTGAAAACCGGCCGGGTTCTGGTGCGCAAACATTACAAAACTAGCCGGGGCTCCACGGGTTAACGACAATTATAGAATACATTTATTGTTCATTCCTTATGGAATATCCCCTAATTTCTGCAAAGCCTCTTCAATACAATCCTTTAGTTAAAAAATAATCGTTTTACACTTAACATTGCCATTTCGTGATAATGATGATTATTTATATTTGTGTTATCATCATTATTATTCTTAAAGGGTGTGCTTGAATCGAAGTGAGTTACATGTATCGTGTGTACAATAATTACAGAAAAGTGTATATAATAGTTAGGACATATTGTCTTGTGATTGAAATGTGTATGTATGTATGTATGTATGTATGTATGTATGTATGTATATACCCAGGCATTTACCCCATAGTGGGGGTGGCCGACTCAAGACATAGACTGGACAGAAACAATATTTAAATTTCCAATGATTAGGGTTCCCTTGCACCATCTTCTGTCTCGTCTAGGAGGTGAAGTCTACAAGGGGAAGAGGATTGCCCCCAGATGGATAAGTAGGACAGTAAAAGAGACAGACATAAATGGCTAAGGTTAGGTAGAGGATGCCAAACCTCACTCTGGATAGGACCATCCCTCACCCAAAATGCCTATGTCAATACAATATAGCACGATACATTATCTCTGTTCAGCTGGGCATTGAAGTTGGACCCCTACAATACAAGCTCCAACTTCCACCATCTAAGTACAGTAATTTATCATCAACATATTGCTATAACTGTTGTTGTTTTTCATGTATTACTGTTCTCTGAAATGCGTATATGTTTTCACTATTCAGGTTATATTTTGTTCCCAGGGCAATACATATTTTGGAAATTTACATTGTTCAAATATCGAGAACAAATTTATTAGAATTAATGTGTTGTGCCTGCAACTGCCGATAATTGTTCAACACACTATTCATATATGAATAATTAAGTTTTACATTAAATTGTCATATAAATATATGGACGTATTTACAAAACGCAGACAATATATATAAACATTTGTGTCCTGGAACTATTCGGATATATATTCTGGAGCCTGCCAAAATTATCTAAACTGTCGTGTCGGGTAATATGTTATCTCCCTTATAAACTTAGCAACACTCCCCTTCCTTTCCTGTTTCCCATCGACCTTTTTCGGTTCTCACCTTGTCTTCTTTATCCTCTGCCCTCTCATCACCATAAATTTCCTCAGGCAGGAAAGACCCATTATTAATAACTAATTGTATATAAAGTGAAGACAATACAGTAGGGGGTCTATGTTTATCTTCTCTGATAATAATTTGTGATTTTTTTGTGAATACAAATTAAAGAATGTTTGTAATATATTATCAGCTGGGCACTCAACCTGGACCGCTGGAAGGAAATATCCAACCTTCACCAGCTGACGTTATGTAATTATTTTGAGCACCGCTTTTTTAGTATGATGCGTGTTTATATATTACATATGGTTGTTTATTTTATTTAGTTCAGCTTTGTTAAAACATGTTTTATTTTGTTCCTAAGTCATTATTGCTGATGTTTATTTGGTATATATTTTTTCTAAAACACATATAATACCGTGCTTTTTCGATGGCGTTATTTAGCATATGTATTTTGAGACATCAATTGTTTTCAATGATGTCTACCTTTCCGGTGCATATGTTCTCATAGTTTTTGGACAAAGATGGGGTAATCTGTAGCAAGAAGTACATAATAGAAGCTACGTGATCATGTTAAGACATATGATGAATTCTGGATGTAGGTCGATCACCACTGAGCTTACTGCTTTAAAACAAAGAAACATAACGATGAATATTACTTTGTATGAATTATAAGTGTAGGTTTCAGGGTATATTAACTCCTTCAGACATATTATGTTCCAGTAAGTCCAGGGAGGCGGGCGCCCGGTATCATTGCCACTGCACCTCACAACTGTCAAAACCACACTGCTGGCCGTTAGAATTGTAGGAGGAACCTGGGGGTGCCACCAACCGACAGATCTTCATCTAACTTACCGGACTTACTGAGCTCCATATGACGCTAGTGCGTCATATGGACTTATTGGAGAGGCATGTAGATAAGTCCATATGACGCGATCGCGTCATATGAGTTTTTGGTCATAAGTTCCATATGACGCGATCGCGTCATATATGTCGCAAGGAGTTAATTGAAACATAATGTTCAGTTTCTCCTTACCACCTGAATCATAATATTTACTTCTTCAGCCTTCCTCCCAGTTGTCCACAAACCTTATGTTGATCCTTGCATCACTTCCATTACTTATTGTTTGCTTAACCCTATTACCACCATTCCTTCAGATACCTCATCTAACCAAGCTCCTCCCACCAGTTACCCTTCGCCATCCTGCGTACACCTTCTCTGGGTCCTTTAGTACCAGAAAACTTATTAATCTGAATCGAGATATCTAGAGGTAACAAACATACAAACAATGTGTTATAATATCACAATCAGAGTTGTTCCACTTAGCTTTAAATATTTGGCAATAAACGTTCTGCCCTTAAGTGAATTAACCCTTTCACGCACATATGACACAGAGGTTGCCAGATTAGCAATAAGAAATAGAGTTCTCTTACTCATATAATTACCTCTCCAAAATTAGTTTTCTGCCCACAGCTAACTCAAAGACAACTGCAGAGGTTGAAGTAACTAAACTAAAGGTTTCTAAATACCCCTGATGGTAACAATAAATAATTAATCGAGTATGTCTTATATAGAGTTGGTATATAACTTTATGGAAATATATATAATACGTAAACAAATTATATAAACAAGTGGTCTGGAACTATTCTGATATATATATTCTGACATACAGAGCCCTGTATGTTTATTTAAGAGTTAGAATTAAGAGTTGAAGGAATGCCAAATTATCCAGGCGGTGAAGCAGACCAGCGAGCGAACCAGCGAGGGGGAAACCAGCTCGTCCGCATACCAGCAAACAAGCCTTCACACCTGCGTGCATCATAGGGGACCCTGCAAACTACTTCGATGACCCGACGCTATGACGTATGATCGACGCCAGGAGACTCCATTGGACCACGCACCTGCTACGCAACTCGAGGAGCTGTGATTGGGGCGCGCACTACCCGCCGCCTCCTGATTCGTTCCTACACCATCATTGTTTAGTATATAAGACCCGTAGTTGGGCATTCAAATCAGTCTCATTTGGAGTTGGGAAGGTGAACTTGCAGCTGGAGGAAGACGGGGTGAAGTATTATAATGGGTTTGTGACTGTCAGTCAGATTATATAAGTGTGTGTTAAGTGTGTTCGGTGTAAACACTTACGTTATGTTGGTTAGTGAGATATGTTATTGGGAATTAACGTTAACGCTACTATTATGTACTTAACTATTTGATTGAGAATTAACGTTAACGCTACAATTATGTACTTAACTATTTGATTGGGAATTAACGTTAACGCTACTATTATGTACTTAACTATTTGATTGGGAATTAACGTTAACGCTACTATTATGTACTTAACTATTTGATTGGGAATTAACGTTAATGCTACTATTATGTACTTAACTATTTTTGTTGACTGACTTGTGGACTAAAAGCAACTCTTTAAGTAGTTGGGTTATGATGCAAGTAATACTATTGTTTTATATTAATACTGAAGAGTTCTTTCATTTTCTTTTAATTAAGCATACATTGCTTAACGGTGCTTAGTACGGTGATGCTATTGTCTCTTATTAGTAATATCGCCTTAGACTAACTTGGCTGTTTTAATGTTACTTCTAGTATTATCCTAAGCTGAAGAAAATTCTTTTAGCTTCAAAATATTATTTTTGCTTTTCATATTATTTGAGTGAGACCTGAATCGAATCTATGAAGCGATCCTGTAACTTAATTTACTCATAAATCAAACCTCAATGTTACGTGGTTAAGAAATACATTTAACTAATTATTAAATATATATATCTAACTTTTTATGTGACTTTAATATTAATCCTGATGATAATAATAATATAATACTATTAACGTAAGACAAGAACCAAGAATAATAACTACATTAAATATAAATAAGAGGACATCTAAGAAAACTAGCTATTCATTTAAAAAAGGGTAAAGAGACAGAAATATTCTTACCTCAATATTTATCTTTCAAGACTTTTTATAGAATTAATAGTCCTTCTTTAGATATAACTTATTCGGTTCATAACCATAGCCTACTAAGCTTCGGTTAAATAATAATTCTTTATAAATACTACATGACTTTAATTAGTTTCAGTATTTTTCATAATTAAAGTGTATCAGTCAATAAAGGATACCAAGTCCTAAGATCCAAAAGGAAAGGAAGCAACAACATGAAATAATTTTATTAGATTTTACTTTTGTTTTGCCTTCAGCTGACTGATACCTTAATATATCTCTGTGCTATCTAGATTCATCAAGTTAACCACTTGAGGATCAAGATACGTAACAGAAGAGTGGCGACCTTGCCAGGATTCGTTTCATACAGTTTCACTCAGTTTCATTACCGTTTCACTACTTAAAAATCAAATATTAATCATGCCTCATCTAATTAATGACGAAGATGCTCGAGTTTTCATAGAATCAGACCCCACAGCCCCTGATATTGACTGTCTGTCAAAATCCGAACTGAAAGTGCTTGCCTCACATCTCCAATTAACTGTCTCAAACATGTCCAAAGTAGAGGTGGCTCAGACCATAAAAACCCACCAGTTCCCTGTAGAAGGCGAGGAGGGTGACGGAGCAGTTGGTGGGATCTCGAGTAAACCTAGCCAACTTGATGAACAATTGCCACCTGGTTTGACCGGTGATCAAATATTAGAACTAGCCAGAATAAAAGCAAATACCGAACAAACCAGACTACATGTAGAACTAGCCAGAATAAATACCAGCGCAACGACCGAACAATGTGAATATCAATATCGTACGGTTCAACTAAATGCCGATACAATTGCTCCCTTAATTGCTCCCCCTCTGGGATTGACTATGACCAGTGTCATTCCACCTTTCACTGAGGATAATGTGCAGGATTTCTTTGTTTTGTTTGAGGAAGTTTATGAAGTGGACAAGAGATCAATGGCCTTTTATGTTACAAACCGTTTTGACAGGGCAGGCTCGAGCCACGTATTGGTCAGAAGTAGCAGAGGTTAGGCAGGATTATGACAATCTCAAAGAAGCTATCCTAAAACCTTATCAATTGCAGCCTGAGGCTTACAGGCAATCTTTCCGTAAAAACCAGAAGAAAGTAGAAGAAACCCATAAGGTATTCGCCAGGACCATGACTAAAACTTTCAATCATTGGGTCAAGAGTAAGAAAGTCACAAGCTACAACGATCTGAAAGAGTTGGTCCTGTTAGAAAATTTCCTATGGAAAATTGATTCTTCTGTAGCCTATCATTTAAAGGGGAAAAAGGTAGATTGTCTTGCCGACGCCGCTGACATGGCTGACACATACGTGCTCAACAACAAATTTCGTGGAAATTCGATAATTCTAGTTCTAATTTTTAGTATCTCAATCACAAATCTGACAGACCCAGTCACAAGCCTGTAACATCTTCCCCAGATAGCCAAAATACAATTGTTCCCCCAACTAAAAATGCGACTCGGGGCAATGGTAACTGAGGTGGGCCCCAAAGTAATAGTAATGCTCAAAGAGGGAACGTTCCCATATCCCCTAAAGTATGTACTTTTTGTGGCATGAGAGGCCACCTAGCTTATCAGTGCTGGGCCAAGGAGAAAACCGAGAGATCGGGGCAGACAGTTGCCGCCGTATCTCAAATTCCAGATGTGCCTTTAATGCAGGGCTCCCGACAGAAGGAGTACCTAGCCCCAATAGTTCCTTTAATGCAGGACTCCCAACAGAAGGAGTACCTAGCACCAAAAGTTCCTTTAATACAGGACTCCCGACAGAAGGAGTACCTAGCAGCTAACGTAAACCATCTAGACAGGGGTGTAGTAGCGTGCGTGGTGCAACCCACTAGGGTTAAGCCAATAATAATTTCACCATCAGTGCAGGACAGTTACCGTCCCTTTGTTTCATCTGGCAACGTGAGATTAAATGGTTGTATGCATGAGGTAAACATTCTGAGAGACACAGGTTCTACTAGCACCCTCATGGTGAATCCTTACACTGAGTGCCCACCTGGCAAACCAGTTGTAATGAGAGGTGCTGGAGGCCAATTTTATGCATACTTGGTAAAAGGCGAAATTGAATGTGAGTTACTACAGGGTGAGGCCACCATAGCTTTGTGTAGGTCCCAAGATATCCCTGTGCCTGGGGTAACACTCCTTTTGGGGAATGATGTAGCAGGTGAGAAGGTCCGACCAGACCCCATTTTGTCACTTTCCCCTGTTAACGAGCCACTAACCGGTGAGCTCGAAAAGGAGATGCCAACAGTTTTCCCTGGCTGTGCTGTCACACGTTCAATGTCTCAAGTAGCAGTTCCCTCAGACAGAAATGTACCGAATGGAAGAGTTGATGAAAGGGATGATGAGAGTGTGAATGACGCTCCAACTGTGCCTGATGATGTGACTGAGGTGAATTTATCTGACACCTTTATGGCTCATCTTGGCCCTAACGATGACCATGAAACCCCTCCAAATTGTCCTAGTGGCCTGGTAGAGCTACAGAGAGATGATAGTGAATGCAAGGAGTTAGCTGCCAGGGCCGTGAGTGAAGAGGAATGTGAGAAGGAGGGTGGTGAATGTTTCTACCTCAAAGGAGGAGTATTGTGGCGTAGATGGAGACCACCACACAGACCAATCGATGACAGGGCCTGGGAAGGCCATCAAGTAGTAGTCCCCAAACCTTGTCGTAGAGATATCTTGGAAATGGCACATTGTATACCATTGGCAGGACACCTAGGTGTGAGAAAAACTCTAGACAGAATCAGAGCCCACTTTCACTGGCCAGGAATACGTGCAGATGTAGTGGAGTTTTGTAGAGTGTGTCACACTTGCCAGATGACAGGAAAACCCAATCAGAAGGTGCCTGTACATCCTCTGGTGCCCTTGCCCGTCTTCGAGAATCCTTTTACTCGGGTGGTAGTGGACATTGTAGGCCCATTGCCTAAGACTTCCCAAGGTAACAATTATTTATTAACTATTATGGACATGGCAACTCGCTACCCAGAGGCTATACCCTTAAGGACTACCTCTGCTCCAACTGTCATCAAGGAACTGCTCAAATTCTTCACCAGAATGGGTTTCCCCCATGAGGTGCAAAGTGATCAAGGAACTAATTTTACCTCTAACATTTTCCAGCAGTCCCTGAAGGAGTTGGGTATCGAGCATGTTAAGTCTAGCACCTACCACCCAGAGAGTCAAGGGGTTCTCGAACGGTATCATCAGACATTAATAGGAATGTTGCGTAAATATTGTACAGAGACCGGAGTTGAGGGGGATAAGGGGGTACCTTTTCTTTTATTTGCTACTCGTGAGGTTCCAACTGAATCCCTGGGTTTTTCCCCTAATGAGCTAGTTTTCGGTCACCAGGTAAGAGGTCCTTTGCAACTATTGCAGGATAGCCTAGTTGGCCAGGAGGGGAACCAAAACCTCCTCAAGTATGTTTCAGATTTCAAAACCCAGCTGAGATCCTCATGTGAGTTTGCATCTCAAAACTTGACAGTGGCTAAAAGCTCCATGAAGAACTGGTATGACAGAAAAGCCCGTGAGAGGGAGTTTCAGCCCGGTGATGAGGTTTTGGTCCTGCTTCCCCTTTTTGGCCAACCTTTATCTGCCAAGTTCAGGGGCCCATATCAGATCATTCAGAGGGTGAGCATTACCGATTATCTAGTAACTACCCCAGACAGGAGAAAGCCCACGCAAGTATTCCATATAAATATGTTGAAACCCTACCATAGGTCCCCTGATTTCTCTCCTCCAGATTCTCCCACTGTGGCAGTGAATGTCAGGACCTGTGGACAGCCTGGTGCGGACGAAGTCTTCAGTTCTCTTACTGACTCGCAACAGACTGTTCCAGAGCCTGAAGGTATCCATGCAGACTTTGACTTGTCATGTAGCCTATCCAACTTTCAGTATAACTCAGTAGCTTGGGGGGAATTACCATCTAAACTATGTCATCTTCCCTCTGATCAAGCGAACCAACTAATCTCTGTTTTATCTCAGTGTCCCAGTGTGTTCCGTGATACTCCAGGGCTCACTTCTTTGGCCGTGCACGACATCGACATAGGGGATGCAACTCCCATTAAACTATCCCCCTACCATGTCTCGCCACAATGCAGGAGTATACTGCAGGTCAAGCTTGACTACATGTTGTCAAACAAGCTGATCACAAGGGCCTTAAGCCAGTGGAGTAGTCCGGTCATACTTGTGCCAAAGCCAGACGGGAGCCATAGGGTATGTATGGACTATAGGCAAGGTAATGCTGTCACAAAGAACGATACCTACCCACTGCCACGGATCAAAGATTGCATTTACCCGGTTGGCCTCATACAGCAGTAAGTTTAACTTAATGAGAGGATTTTGGCAATTAGCTCTCCCTTGTAGCGAGGTAAATATCATGCTTTAGTAGTGCACTTTCAAGCCTTCAGCTGTGAGATGTCTTGCAGTTCGAATAACGCTCCAGCTATGTTCCGGCTATGTTCTGATGTGGTACCTGGAGACGTTGCCTACTTTGGGTGATATCCTTATTATATCCTCATTATAATCTTGCTGTTGCCAATCTGGTGGTGAATCTATTTATGTATTATGTTTAATATTATAAGAACATAAGAACATAAGAAAATGGGAGTCTGCAGAAAGCCGATTGGCCTAAGCAAGGCAGATCCCTGTCCCACACAACCCTAGTTCAATTACAAAGCCCAATTATAGGCTCAACACTCTAATACCCTGAGGATCATCTTACCAAAACGGTTAGAGATTAACGCAGGATTATGGGGGTATGCAGAGTGCTGATTGGCCCAACCCGGCTGATCCCCCTTCACACCCAACCCTTCTCGTCCATATGTTTATCCAATTTTATCTTAAAGCTCCCTACCGTTTTAGACCCCACTATAGCACTTGGTAGTCCATTCCACCCATCTACAACTCTGTTACCAAACCAATATTTGCCTATATCTTTTCTGAAACGAAATTTATCTAATTTGAAACCATTGGTACGAGTTCTTTCGCTATCACTGAGCTTTAGTACATTTGTCATGTCCCCTTTGTTAATCCCACTAACCCACTTGAACACCTCTATCATATCCCCTCTAACTCTGCGTCTCTCTAACGAATGTAAACCTAATTTCTTCAACCTTTCTTCATACGAAAGATTTCTAATATTATGGATCATTTTTGTCATTCTACGCTGTACTCTCTCCAATGAATCTATGTCCATTCTGTAATAAGGACACCAAAATTGGACAGCATAATCCATATGGGGTCTCACTAATGACAAGTAAAGTTTTAAGATAACATCAGCAGTTCTGTTACTCACACTCCTAGAGATGAACCCGAGAATCCTGTTTGCCTTATTACGAACGCTTATACACTGTTTTCTAGGCTTCAAATCATTGCTAACAAACACACCTAGATCTTTCTCACAGTCTGAATTTTCTAATTCTAAATTAGCTAGTTTATATTTAACATTTGTATGCATCTTCCCTATCTTTAATACCTTGCATTTGTCAATGTTAAACTTCATCTGCCAATTTACTGACCATTCATGTAAGGTATCTAGATCCCTTTGGAGGCACTCTATATCGCTATCTGAATCAATTGATCTCCCCATTTTAGTATCGTCTGCGAATTTACTTATCCTACTAGTTATACCTAAATCTAGGTCATTTATGTATATAAGAAACAACAGGGGACCTAATACCGATCCCTGGGGGACACCACTTTTGACTGCTCCCCACTCTGACTTGGTACCATTTATGCTGACTCTCTGTTTCCTACCAATTAGCCATGACCTAATCCATCCCAACAACGATCCTCCTATTCCATGTGCCTCAACCTTTCTCATCAATCTCTCATGAGGGACTCTGTCGAAAGCTTTACTGAAATCTAAATAAATAATATCATATGACTTGTCACTATCTACTGCTTCATATACCTCTGAGAAAAAGCTAAGCAAATTAGTAAGGCAAGAACGTCCCTGAGTGAATCCATGCTGAGAAGAATTTATTAAGTTAAATTTTACTAAGTGGCTTCTAATTTTCCTAGCAATAATAGACTCTAGCAACTTTCCTATGATTGATGTGAGACTAATGGGACGGTAATTGGATGCTATCGATTTATCACCTTTTTTGAAGATCGGAACTACATTTGCAAGCTTCCAAGCTTCTGGAACTAAACCTGTTTCTAAAGACTTGTTAAATAAAAATGCTAATGGGCTACTTAACTCATCTCTGCATTCTTTTAATACTCTAGCATATACCTCGTCAGGACCAGGCGATTTTTGAGGTTTCAGTCTGTCAATTTCCTTAAGCACATCATTTCTACTTATACTAACTGTACTTAACATATTTTCTATACTATCACTATATACCATATTGACTTCTGGAATCTGTGCCAAATTTTCATTAGTGAAAACGGAATGAAACTGACTATTTAATGTACTGCACATTTCTAAATCATTTTCTGTTATTTCTCCTATTGAAGTTTTTAGGGGGCCTATTACATCTCTAACTTTAGATTTATATAGTTGGTAAAAAGCTTTAGGGTTATTTTTTGAGTCACTGGCTATCCTTATTTCATAATTTCTTTTTGCTTTCCTGATTTCCTTTTTAACCTGTCTTGATAGAGTCTGATAGTATATATGTAGATGATTTTCGCCTTTCTTTATTTTTCTATATATTCCTTTCTTTTTTCCTATAAGATCTATTAGCTTATTAGTCATCCATTTTGGTTGGTTCTGCGGCGATCTAAATTTTCTTTTAGGGATATATTTATTTTGAGCATTGTGGAGTGAAGCAATAAACTGGTTATATGTAGGTGGCAAGTTTAACTCTGGCATATCCTGACTTAATTGCTTAACAATAGGGTCCACCCTTAAGTCTCTTCTTAGCCCACCATAATCGGCTTTTCTGAAATCTGGGATAAGTGTCGTATTCTCTTTAGCATTCCCTGTCCATTGTATATTAAAATAAATAGATTTATGATCGCTATTTCCTAGGTGGTCACCAATCTCTACATCATTTATCATATGTTCATTGTTACTGAAAACTAAATCAAGAATATTAATACCTCTAGTTGGCGTATCTATGAATTGAAATAAAAAACTATCTTGTACAACCTCAATAAACTCTACTGAATCGGAGTCGCCTATTTGGTGCTGCCAATCAATGTTCGGAAAATTAAAATCCCCCATAATGCACACATTGCTAAACCTTGATGCTATTTTAATTTCCTCCCATAACGATGTTCCGCCATTTCTACTCATATTAGGCGGTCTATATATAACTCCAATAACTATGGTCTCACTACCTTCGTTAACCTCTACCCAAACACTTTCATTATCATTATTTAGTCTAATACCTGATTTAATACAGCTTTTTAATGTACTCCTGACAAACCCTGCTATACCCCCGCCCCTCCTACTTGTTCGGTCATATTTAAACAAACTATATCCTGGAATATCAAATTCTGCTAAAAAATGCCTAGATTCTGTATTAATCCACGTTTCAGTTAGCGCTATTATGTCTATATTTTCTGTGCTAACGAGTGCTCTAAGTTCGTTCATTTTGTTACATAAACTCCTACAATTTGTATAATATACCCTCAACCTATTACTTTTATTTGCAACTAATTTTCTATTGTTTTTAGCTAACTTATTATTTCCTGTTGAACTACTAGCTCTAGACGGAAATTCTGCTCTATCAGTAATCTCATCTTTACTATCAGTTACATGTGTAGTGTTATCGATAATACTATTACACATCACTATATTCGCACTATCTTGACTGATTATTTCTATTTTACTCACTGGTTTGTCACATGACGTACCTGCTCCATATGGAGACAGTATTTTACTTACACACCCAGGTTTTTTTAACGAAACCCCGCAACAATCTTGTCCAGTGAGCTGGCCAAGGTCGAAACTCCTAGTCGAGAAAGATGTACTCCATCCTGGGCATACAGTTCATCCTTACCATAGAAGTGAGTCCAGTTATCTAGGAATGGTATTGACTTTGCCTTGCAATACTTCTCCAGCCGGCTATTTACACCAATAGCCCTGGAGGACCATTCCTTCCGTACCCCTCTTCTTGGCAGGATACTGTGTACCACAGGAAATCCACCCTTCTCCTTGATCCTCTCCAGCATTTCCTGGTACTTGGTCAGCAACTCCTCAGTCCTGCATCTCCATATGTCATTGGATCCCGCGTTGATGAAGATGATGGGGTCCTCCCCACCCACTTCTAGGACACCATCCATCTTCTCTGCCACCCTCCCGACTCCGGCTCCAGGTAGGCAGACAACTTTACTAACATGAGTGTTAGTAGCCCCGTCAAGGTACCTAACCATTGAATCACCGACAATGAACTTAGCTTTTTTCCGTTGTCGGCGTGTAGCAGGAGTTGTAGCAGCAACAGCAGCAGACTTCCCCCCCTTCCCTCTCACTGCCTCGATGATCGCCACTTCCTCGCCATCACTCTCATCAGCCAAGGTGCTGAAGTTGTTGTGGGTCTTGAGTGGCTGCCTTTTCAGCTTGCAGGCCGTTGCACTGGTTGACACCACTTTCCAAGGGGCTTCACGATCCCTGGGAACACTTCCGGTAGCCTCACACTTCTTCTCCGCCATAGCTAGTCTCAAGGCCAAATTTTCATCTTTGAGACACTGAATCTCCTGCTCCACACTCTCCAGTCTTTCTTGCAAAGCAAGACAAAGCTGGAGAGTATGGGAGGAGACAGCAGACTCATCAACAACAGCCATCACTAAGAAAGTTCACTAGGACCTCACTAAGGGTAAACAGGTTCACTAGCGGTCACTGGGGACGTCCGCACAGGTCAGGGGTCAGAGAGCAACTCTATACTCCTTAAACTCTTTTCTAGGGGGGAGGCCTGACATACGGAGTATGTTTATTTAAGAGTTAGAATTAAGAATTGAAGGAGTGCCAAACTACCCAGGCGGCGAAGCAGACCAGCGAGCGAACCAGCGAGGGGGAAACCAGCTCGTCCGCATACCAGCAAACAAGCCTTCACACCTGCGTGCGTCATAGGGGACCCTGCAAACTACTTCGATGACCCGACGCTATGACGTATGATCGACGCCAGGAGACTCCATTGGACCACGCACCTGCTAGGCAACTCGAGGAGCTACGATTGGGGCGCGCACTACCCGCCGCCTCCTGATTCGTTCCTACACCATCATTGTTTAGTATATAAGACCCGAGTAGTGGGCATTCAAATCAGTCTCATTTGGAGTTGGGAAGGTGAACTTGCAGCTGGAGGAAGACGGGGTGAAGTATTATAATGGGTTTGTGACTGTCAGTCAGATTATCTAAGTGTGTGTTAAGTGTGTTCGGTGTACACACTTACGTTATGTTGGTTAGTGAAATATGTTATTGGGAATTAACGTTAACGTTACTATTATGTACTTAACTATTTGATTGGGAATTAACGTTAATGCTACTATTATGTACTTAACTATCTGATTGGGAATTAACGTTAACGCTACTATTATGTACTTAACTATTTGATTGGGAATTAACGTTAACGCTACTATTATGTACTTAACTATTTTTGTTGACTGACTTGTGGACTAAAAGCAACTCTTTAAGTAGTTGGGTTATGATGAAAGTAATACTATTGTTTTATATTAATACTTACGAGTCCTTTCATTTTCTTTTAATTAAGCTTACATTGCTTAACGGTGCTTAGTACGGTGATGCTATTGTCTCTTATTAGTAATATCGCCTTAGACTAACATGGCTGTGTTAATATTACTTCTAGTGATTTCCTAAGCTGAAGAACATTCTTTTAGCTTCAAAATATTATTTTTGCTTTTCATATTATTTGAGTGAGACCTGAATCGAATCTATGAAGCGATCCTGTAACTTAATTTACTCATAAATCAAACCTCAATGTTACGTGGTTAAGAAATACATTTAACTAATTATTAAATATATATCTAACTTTTTATGTGACTTTGATATTAATCCTGATGATAATAATATAATACTATTAACGTAAGACAAGAACCAAGAATAATAACTACATTAAATATAAATAAAAGGACATATAAGAAAACTAGCTATTCATTTCAAAAAGGGTAAAGAGACAGAAATATTCTTACCTCAATATTTATCTTTCAAGACTTTTTATAGAATTAATAGTCCTTCTTTAGATATAACTTATTCGGTTCATAACCATAGCCTACTAAGCTTCGGTTAAATAATAATTCTTTATAAATACTACATGACTTTAATTAGTTGCAGTATTTTTTCATAATTAAAGAGTATCAGTCAATAAAGGATACCAAGTCCTAAGATCCAAAAGGAAAGGAAGCAACAACATGAAATAATGTTATTAGATTTTACTTTTGTTTTGCCTTCAGCTGACTGATACCTTAATATATATCTCTGTGCTATCTAGATTCATCAAGTTAACCACTTGAGGATCAAGATACGTAACAGTATATATATTGTGGAGCCTGCCAAGATTATCTAAACTCTGGTGTCAGGTAATAGTTATCTCGCTCTTAAACCTGGCAACACTCCCCTTACTTTCCTGTTCGCCCTCGACCTTTTTCTCTCCTCACCTGTTTTTTACATTTTTCCTCTGCCCTCTTACCGTCATAAATTTCCTCAGGCAGAAAGGACCAATAAATAACTATATTTATTAAAAGTGAAGACCTAATGAAAGAGGACCAAAAACCATTTTAGCTGCCAGGGACATACATCACAGCGTCTAGACTTAAACATTGGATTCACGTTGATTGACCCAACATGCTACAGCCATGCTTAGTGCCAGCAAACTAGACAATAAGCTTGACCCCATAACTTCGTTTAATTAAAAATTAATGAAAGCAATCGGGCTGACGTTTCTATCATGTGGGAAGAGTACACCAGGAAATAGGTCTGGATATTTATATCCAGTTTGCTCTAGGATCAAGGTTTTTTGTCAAGTTCGTTGGCACTACCTAGCTATAATATTCGTTCTTTACTGACACACATTACTGTAGATTTGTATTCATGTAATGTTATATTATTTTTAGATATAGATTATAATGAAAATATACTAGTCATCATAATCAATATGATAGTAACAATGTATGTGTTTTTTTGAAGAAATGAACCATACTTTATGACATTTAGATATACATTCACATACAATCACCACACCTGTGTTATTCACCACACTCATAACTCGCAGACAGACAGAAGCACACTCCCAGTCATACACAAACTCATAAACAGTTGCAGACACCTACCATGTTTCTTTAGCAATTCGCGTGTTCATTTAAGTAATAATATAATAATCACCAACTTTAAGCACAATATACACATAAACAATCACACACACACACAAACCAGCTTCAGACTCAGGCTAGCAGCGCAAACAAAATCATTGCAGACACGCAGGAATTTAATTCGGACTGTGTGCGTGATACACATATAATACAACCACATGGCAATAAAAGCCGGGTCGATAATTATATGCTTCAGAATGTTAGGGAAAAGGGCAATACTATGAGAGAGAGATGGTATACAGTATTGTGTACAGTAAGTTTGATTGGGTTGAAGTTACTTTTAATGTATGATAAAAACGTTTAGGTGAAAATGTACATGATTTGGTTCTGATAGAGCTTGGTCAGGTCATGATAGAGTGTTTTTGGGCGTTGTTAAACCTAGTTGACTTAGGCTAGTTTACGGACAAGTGTTCGTGTTTTGTTTATAAATATTGAACTTTCAAATATCAATTTTGGTATTTTGGTCACATGTTTTCTTTATTATGCTGTATTCGTTCAGTGTGCTCGACAGCGCCATACTACATGCTTACAATAACTATGAAGAATACTGTTGATAATATTTATCATTATTATACATAGATCAGGACTTTCCTGTTCTATTATAGCTTACCATATGGTATTCTACTCGATGGAGCTTTATGTATAGTTATCTTGACTGTAATTCTTAAAACATGTTATGGTGATAATTATGTTAATAGAGGGTGAAGTGGAAGATAACAAAATTCAATAAATACATAAATAACTACGAACAGATGCAAACAACGAAATATAGAGGACATTCTGTTTTAAATAAGAGTACTGCACAAGACAAGTTAAACACAGCCCCAATGAAATACGAACACAAACATATTTCACATTGATTACACTTATTTTATGTAACGTAGTATCTAAAGCCTAGAACAATATTACTCAATTATATTGTGTATAATTATAATCAAAATTACGGCGATACCTTGACCCTTCCCGCCCGGGCAGCATTTTAAAATGACACCGCTGCAGCTGGGCAGGAGCCCGGGTGTCCCCTTGAAATCCGTAAGCTTGAAAGCCTATTAAGCTTATTTTGAAAGCCTTGCATCCGACGTATGTAAACACAGCCGGTCGGAGGCGACGCGCGCACCTCCAAACACAAGAAGAAGATCGGAGTTTGTTATTGTGTTGTCTGCTAAAACAAATTCAGTGTTGAAAAGTGTCCCATATTGCTAACATCGCCTCGAAACTCTCTCCACGGAAATCGTCATCACAACTGAACCAGTTAACTTAGAGAGCTCTACTTAACGCCAGTCTACAGATTGGAAACAGCAGTACGTTTAGAGATGCGTGGAAATTTTCTAGCAGTTAAAATAACAATGAAACGGGTAGCCTATTATATACGTTTTTCGGCCATATTGCCCGGATCTCAACAACGTCCTTAGGAGGGCGAGCCCGTGCGGGAAGGGTTAAGCATATTGAAAGTTGGCCTCCTGAGTTTCAGATAAACATCTCCACTTCCCATAGATCATGCTCTCCATGCATGGTGAACATTGACACTTTTTATCATCGCTCTGTTGCAACCCACAAAAACACGAATATACTCTCCTAGATAAGTATTCAAAATTATGTCCTTAGGAAAGAAGAAAATATATATTGGACACATTAGATGAGTTTTAGTTTGAGATTCACCGACCTGGTGTTGTTGTAGTGTGACAGTCTAGGTTTATGGCCAGTTGTCCTCGGGCTGGATCGTAATTTGTCTCCTGTGTAAATATAATATCACCGATAAATTGTGAGGAATTTTGCTTACACACTGTGGCACCATATTGCGAGCTGGAACCGAGACTATTGTTTTTGTGTTCATGAATATATTTATATAATTCGACTGACATTTGGGGTGCGTTTACTCCAGTATACTGATATGCACTAGCGATATTGCTATCGTTATAATCACGCGATTGGACTACTTTTCTCTATACTGACACCCCTTCCGTTTTGTTCTGGCTATAACTATACGGTTTGATGTAGCTTAGAAAAAAAATCTTCATTATCTAAGGAAACTGACTATATTTTTATTCCCATACGCCCTTCGTAAGCAAAAGGACTATAGCACATTTCAATTCAACTCTAGATACAGTATATATAAAGTATGTCTCCCAATTTCACGTGAGCTACTAAATGTTATTATACTCTCAGCCAGGCTTGAACCATTGACAATCAAGACAAGTGACAATTGTGTAATCCACTACACCACGGCGATATAAAGAATAGCTAACCTGTTCCTATTAATTTTAACGAAGAGAAGTCCTATTTGAAGAAAGTAATGCATTTCTGCACATGTCGTATGATACAAATTCCAAAGTACCATACATGGATTTTTACTACTATCCCCAAGCAACTCGGGTTGAAGTGATTCAATTAAATTATCGCCCAGGCAAACACGAGAGTTATTAATATTAAGAATATCTCGCAAATACACGTGAGCCAGGGTAGATTTGCTTAACCCATTGGCTGCGGCTATGCTTGGGATATTTAGGGCATATTCAGGCACTCCTGAAAGATAAATCAAGCATCTGCATTAAATGAAGTGTATTCTGCCGAAAACTAGACGAAAATAGCTTCAAAATTCCACCAGAACGGACCGTATACGTGGTCTGGTTCACCCGCAGTGGTCCCAGTGAAACGCAGGAACCCCGCTATTATGTAACACTCGCTCGCTTGGCTACACTGATGAGAGAGACAGAGAGAGACTCGCCCGAGACACAGCCTAGCTCAGTGAGCCGCTCGGTGCTCTGAGGGTCGGAGGTGGTCCCCTCATGCTCCCACCCACTGACACTCGATTTTTACATTTTTTACAGGCTTTTAAAGCCTGGAAATTGCTGTAACTTGCCAAAACATTCCAGAACGTCACCCGCAGCGAAAGGGTTAAAGCATGGACAATCGTCCTGACTGTCGGTGGTTCGAGCCCCACTGAGTGCTGGTCTTTATAGTGTAATGCTTAGTGCCCGAAAATTGGTGTGAGTATCCTAGGTTCGAGTCCTTGGAGTACTACATATATTCATTAGTTTCATTGATTTCATTAATTAGGTTTATTTGTAGATTAATTTGTGGGTTGGTGAATAAATATGAAATTATATAATATATATATATATATATATATATATATATATACTGTATATATATATTGTGAAGTTGTTCTATGTTTGTAATACCCGAACACCACCTACATATTAGGCCAATTTTCTAAACCTAAATACTGCTATGTGTTTATGTGTTAGAAGCTCCGGGTCTTCTTCCTGCAATTTGCGAATATCTGAGGGAGCTAGCCCTAGTGTTTGCGAAACAACTCATGCCCTCCCCCAACATCGAACTTTGCATCCCGTTGCTCTCTCCGTGTATACACTCTCAGTGACAGGTGGTGGTGCTTCTCCAGACTCTAATAACGGTGCTAATACTGAGTCCCCGAGAAGCGCTGCTGGTACTAAACTCTCCACCGTATCAGCTTTCAGCACCTTCTCGTGACCGTTCCTCCACTTATTTGAAGACTGTTGGTTAGGCTGTGACTCCATGAATGCGAGAGATCTGGTTACAACACACGCCATTGGTTGCACCTGACACTTCTCAACCCACTCCTGTTCCTCCCTACTCACGTCGGCCGGCTCCTCGGCAACGACTAAGGGTGAAACCTTAGAAGCAGGCACCGTAAAGTCATTGCCGAGAAGGAGGTCGACGCCCCCAACAGGCAATTTCTCCACGATTCCCACATCCAGTTCGCGAGTCACACCGTCAACTTCAAGCTACATTCTAACAAGCGGGTATGACCTAGTTGCATTAACTCCCTGCACCACAACTACCCGCGCCGCGTTTATGGGTCTACCAGTGAAATTCTTCAAGAGTGTCTGAGAGGCACCTGTGTCACGCAAAAGCTGTAACCCGTGCTTCTTGCCCCCCCACTTCACGCAGCCATGCCCTCTATGGTCGCAAAGGCATCGCGGACAGGGTTCGAGCCTTCCGGATCCTTCTTCACTGGCGGTGCTCCATCCTCTGATCTTATGCCTCCAGCATACACAGAAGACTTCTGGAACACCCCAATGCTGCGAGCCAATGACACAGCCGCCGTGGGAGGTCTGCTCGGACAAGCTTTTGCCATGTGCCCCTCTTTGTGACAGTGATAACACTCAAATTTCCCCTTGGACTTATACTGAGGTGTAAAAGTTCCCTGACCCTTCTTAAACGGGGCGGTGATAGGTTTGTGAGCCCATATTCCGGGGAGGGGGAGGGTAACGCTCCTTAATGCCTACATCGTTTCTCTGTGCAGAGCCGCACCCCCGAATTAGTGACAACCGACGATCAGCCATCTCTGCTGCTTCTACGAGAGTTCTTGGGTTCTTCTCTTTAAGGTTTAAAGTCAAGTCGCCACCCGTACACTTATAAAACTGCTCTAGAAGCATCAACTGTTTCATCTCATCAAACGTAGTTGTCTTCTCTGATCTGAGCCAGTTTCCCATAGCGTCGGACAGGTCCCGGGCGTGCTCCAAGAAGGTACTGTCTTGCCCCTTAGTCACACCCCGGAACTTTAACCTATATGTCTCGGGTTGTAGCTCATATGCCCGCAGGACAGCCTCCTTGAGCTCCTCATAAACAACGCAGGACTCCAAAGGCAGTGCATCGTAAGCCTTGAGCCCCTTACCTACGAGTCTAGAGGACACAAGGGCCGCCCACTTAACTTCAGGCCACTGATGCTCCCGGCACTTCTTCTCAAATCTATTGAAAAACTCTGTGACACCAGACTCGTCAAATACAGGGACCAGTTTGAGAAGGTGCGACAGAGACTGATCATGCGCACGGTTTCCAGTACCGAGTCGCTGTCCCGTCGTCTCAACACGAGACTTCTCTAAATCCATGTCGGCACAGTATCTTGTAGATTCTAGTTCAGTCCTAAGCTCAGCTTCCCTCGTCTGTTGCTGCATCCTAGCCAGCTCTTTTCTCTCTTCTATCTTAGCTAGCTCTTTTCTCTCTTCTATCTTAGCTAGCTCTTTTCTTTCTTCCATCTTAGCTAGCTCGAGCTGAAAGAGCATCTCCGGGGTCAAACCTTGAGGAGGAGGAGGAGATGCAATGATGTTAGAAATACCTGGTGATCCCCCCAGGGGCAAACCACCCTGCCAGTCACTACCCACCTGCGGAAGCGTGCTCAGGGTCGGTACTCCAATAGGAGGATTGGGAGTCGAGTGAAGGGGAGGCTCGGCCAAAGGGCTCTGAGCACTCACCCTACCTCGTCCGCCAGTCACCCCACCCAGCACACACGTCATCAGGTCATCCTTGGTCATGCCACTAGTACATACATGACCGATAGCTGCGGCTAAGCACTGGAGACCGTACCGATTCATACCCACCAACCGGTCGGAAGTAACAGGCCTTTGTAAAAAATTCCTTGCATCCTCCTCACTGTTCACCAAGTTAACAACCTGCCCATGCCCTGCTCCTCAGCTTCTACATCACGTACTGTGTCCTCATCCTGCACTGATCCGCTATAAGACATGATGCTCACTGAAGATTTTTCACTTTGATACACAAAAAAGAAGTACCCCAAACTCTTATACCACAATATTCACAATAACAAATTCTCGGAGACCGCTTAAGTGCTATATTACTTTGCTAAAAAAATAATTCTTGCATGTCCTCAACAAATATTCCACAAAATCAACAAATGTTCACTGCCTAAACTGTGAGAAAAATCTGCACAATAACCTGCAATTATATGTCAGTTCACCAAATCCTGAGCTAGGTCGCCATTTGTTACGATTGGGTCTCGTATAAATCAGTGGCTCTTATACATTGGACTAGACTGGCATAAATGCAACAACGGAAACGCTAGATCCAACCCCTGATATATAATCCCGTCGAACAAAGAACACATAATATTATACCCTCCAGAGTTATATCTGCGATAGCGGGGTATCTTAACTCTCAGTATCTATGTGCTTCTACTATAGGCTGATGTTCTCTGAAACAGCCTATTACCTATAACATATGGTTGCTTAGTTATGGTACACAAGGAAAAGATAGTTCTATCTATCTATCTATCTATCTATTGCCTGACGCCGTGATCCCCGAAGGGGTGGCCACGAACGAACCGCCCCCATGCACCTCTGTCCCCAGTCAGTCGACGCCCCTCCCCCCAACCAGCACCGCCTTCGTTCATGTAGTTCCTCACTCCATCCTTCCACCTCATATTCGGTCTACCTCTCCCCCTCTGTCCCTCCACCTCGCTCTCGTACACCCTCTTAGTCATTCTCTCGCTTTCCATACGTTCCATATGGCCGAACCATCTCAAGTTGTTCCTTTTCACACTTTCCAGCACATCTACCTCCACACCACACCTCCTTCTTACTTCCTCATTAGTCTGTCTATCACTCCATGTAACTCCGCACGCACTCCTTAAGTAATTAATTTCCACTGCTCTCACTCTTGGTCTGAGTGTCTCAACCAACGTCCATGCTTCGCTTCCGTAAGTCAGTGTCGGGATTACCACACTGTCATGCAAGGACTTCTTCACTTCCATACTGACCACCCTATTTCTTGTTACTGCTTTTAGCGTTCCTACAACCCTCTTCCCCTGTTGTAAAGATAGTTAACTTAATTAAATCACAAGAGTGATCTAATGCAAACAAGAAGAAGGTTTACTTAACGTTTCTTTAATCAATAATATCTGTCACTCCTTTATGAAAGAAAGTGTTGTAAAGTCCTCAAGCACCGAACAAGGAATCTTCTGAATAATGTCGGATGCTACTAAGAAGAACGTATCGGAAATGGAACCACAAAATAGCAGGAGGCAGGACAATGCACGTGTAGGCTAAATACACAAAAAGGCTGGACCTATAATGTTATTGGACACAATAATATTATAAGTGGTGCAACAGTAATAATGCTCGCCACGAAAAAGTAGTACTCCTATTAACCAAACCGGTCTATGCTGGTTGTGTCTCTCTACAGCAACCTAGACCTCAAAATGCTTGTGTAGAAATAATGGGTATGCATAAAAGAGTATATGATCTAATCCAGCTAATGTCTAACCGTGTCAATAAAGTCTAGCTGGGATGCGCAAAGGTACAGAATTCTGGTGGAGCAAGGCAGCTCCTAGCCTAGTGTGGACCTTGGGTCTGTGCGGCCTGATTACGTTAATATGAAGGGGTGCGCTCTTGAGGATTCTCGATCACAAGTATCGAGTATCCTCCTGGCGACCCTCAAAAGTAAAAGCAAATAGAGTTAGAACAGTGTTGGGTGGATTAGGCAAGCAGCCCTCACGCACTACACAGTCTAAACTCCAAGGTACACAGACAAAAGATCCACCCAGGTAACCCACAGAATCCGTAGTGTCGTGCAGCTCAAAAGTAGCCTACACACAGTGAAAACACCAACAGCAAGGTACCTGATCCCTAGTCTTGCATTATTTAACCCTGTAGAAACATTAGTGATTGATGGAGACAGTCTGAGCAATACAATCTCCCAAAAAGACAACGACTATCTTCAACCTTAACCTAGTACATAAGAAATGTGAGATCCAGCATATAATATAGTCTGGCCACCAATTCAAGGTGTGGATGTGGGGAACCAGAGGGGGATTGATATTAATAAAAGGTAAATGATAGAGGCAGTAGAAGAGAAAGATTCTAAGACAAGAATGTGGAACAGTTCATGGGAGATGCTTAGAGTATGCTGTCTGGGAAGGATCTGACAAGGATATTCCCAGGGACCGCCTCGCTGGAGTCCCAGTTCGCAGGAATGGCACGAGGGCGCGCGACAGTCGCCCAGTAAGCAGCCGCCTAGTAGGCAGTGTTAGGCAGGAGGCAACGAATCCCGCGAGGCCTATTTAAGGGGGCCAGCCACGCACCACACTCACTACCAAGTCACACCACCTGGTCTCTCTCTCTCTCTCTCTCTCTCTCTCTCTCTCTCTCTCTCTCTCTCTCTCTCTCTCTCTCTCTCTCTCTCTCTCTCTCTCTCTCTCTCTCTCTCCCGCTCGCCTTCCCATCATTCAACTACTTAACACAATACTTTCAATTGACTAAATAAAATAGAAAGGATTGTGACAGACGAAAATAAAGAACAGTTCTGAACTGTCTGCAACACAAGCTTTCTAGAGAAGGAAAGTACACAATGATAGGTAGAGTGTAGCTACATTCTCTGCCCTGGCGAGTCCTAGCGAGTAAGCCATGCGGTTCTGGGGGAAGCGGTGAGCGTCACACCCCACCCAAGATTTTTAAGAGGCTCCAACTATGAGCTCTAAATCTGACACGCAGAACCCATACAAAATTCGCCACTCCTAGCCACCCAGCGACAATGAAATGTAAAGCACAGTTCTCTTCAAAATAACACATTATAAAAATGAACAACCCTTCCCAACACAATAGATTAAATTACATAGTTATGCTCATAAGAGCGAGCTTCACTAGCCCAGCCTTCTGAGAGGAGTACAACTCAGAGTTTCTGCTATAACATACTTAAACAAAATTTAACTATCAAAGAAAGAGTTTTTATAGGATTTTTATATTTTTAATATGTTTATGGCGGCTGCACTACAGGAGCAAGCCTAGTTTTTTCTTCTATACCAACACAGCAACTCCTACTTTACGACCCAATACGCTGGGCTACACACGCGAGCCAACAAGCACCAGACATAAACATACTACTCAAACCAAAGTAGGAGGCTAAACTTGTGATGATCTACCCCGGGTCTTCCACCCTCGATAAGCAATCTGCAATCACATTCTCAGAACCGGCAATATGGCGTATGTCTAGGTTGTATTCCTGCAACATTAATGACCACCTGGTCAGCCTCATATTCCGGTTATGGAATTGATTCAGGAACTTGAGGGGGTGATGGTCGGTGTAGATCACCACAACTGGTCCATAGGCTGGAACATACACCTCAAAGCGCCTGAGCGCTAGCACAATCGCCAGCAGTTCCTTCTCAACTACTGAATAGTTCTTCTGCGCCGAGTTGAACTTTTCTGAGAAGAAACTGACTGGGTGCTCCAGCCCATCCTCGTCTGATTGCATCAGAACGGTACCAGCCCCCACACCACTGGCATCAGTTGCCAGCTGGAATGGTCAGCTAAAGTCCGGGGCCCTGAGGATTGGGTGAGTACACAACAGGTGTTTTACTAGCAAAAAAGCCCTCTCACACTCAGGCGCCCACTTAAACTTTCTATCTTTGGCCAATAGGTCTGTCAGAGGAGCCAGCACAGTAGAATAGCCCTTTATAAAGCGGCGGTAGTAACCAATCATGCCCAAAAACCTCATGATCTGCTTCTTGGTGGACGGCCTGGGGAAGTGGTTAATAGCCAATACCTTGTTCTGTGGGGGGCACACCTGGCCCAAACCCACCATGAACCCCAGATACTGCACGGTATTAAAAGAAAGAGTTTTTATAGAATTGTAATTTTTGTTTAATATGTTTATGGCGGCTGCACTTACAGGGGCAGCCTGATTTTTCTCCACTCTCAACACACACTGACTGAACGGCGAGGGTTCTCCTGCAACCAAACCCTCCCGTGACAAACAATCAGCCAAAACATTATCAGTGCCCTTAGCATGCCACACATCCAACTTGTGTTCCGGCAGCACAACAACACCTGACACTGATAAACTGCCCAGTTCATCACAAGACTGGCACTTCTCTTCGCTCTTTCCGGCAACGGGGCCTGCCAATAACCTTTCACTAGTTCTACCTTCGTGATAGGCGATGCAGCCCCTAGGCGGTCTATGGTGTCGTCAACTCTCGATAAGGTATAGGCGTCTGTCAGGGAAAATGCACACACACTCTCGCAATCAACACACTCACTGATCTTGCCACTTAACACAGGTTGCCATGTTACAGGCAACGACCACTCCCGACATACTTTATCCCTCAGACCCTTTTTCCACGTGTCGTCTAGCTCTGTTTTCACAACAGGCTTTTTAGCAGGATTTATACGGTAGGGAATTAAACTGAGCCTCGCACTGTCTTCAGCCTCCATGTCGGATTCTACCCCATACATCAGGCCTGGAGAAGCAACAAACATGGGGATGCACTGCCCCAGCCTAGTAAACAACTTATCTCGCAGAACATGCCTAATGCCCTCCCACAACCCAGCCGAGACCGCAGCTTCTAACCTGTAGTCTCCCTCCTTCTCCACCTTCGTCCCTAGAACAGCCAGGTCATGAGAGGGACAATCAGTACCACCTGGGCAGTCACTCCCATAGTTCATTATTGCTAAGGCTTCCCCGCCGATACCGTACATGCGCACCCCCGCATTCCTTACGACTACATCTGCCTGCACTGCATCACCGACATGGCCAGATACAGTCGGTCTATGGTAGGGCTGTTGCATTCGACTAGAGCAGCATTGGGAGGCTATGCGACGACCGGGCACTTCTATGCCACAGCCAACCTCACCAATCTGCTCAAAGTCCTCCTTTTGACCACCACCCTTGGCAGCCATGGGTCGACCTTGACCTGAGAACCATGTCCAAGCCTCGTCGCCCACCTTGAACCACCGAAACAACGAGGCTAACGGTCTCTCAACATTCACATGACCTGCCCGCGGAACATCTTGCACCGCCCGAGTTGTGAGGCTCAGGGGCTCGGCACGACCAGTGGGGTATGAACCGAGCTGGTGCTGGAGCGCTGCACACTGCTGCTCAGGCAGGTGCTCTATCGCTTCCACAGCCGCCAGACTCGTTTCCCCCGCCCACTGCTCCGCCGAGATATGACAATCCCTACTCTCCTGCACCTGTGCCCTACTGCCCCCCTCTCCTTCTCCACCTTGGCCGCTGCAGACCAACGCAGGGACAGTAGGCTGCTCAGGTGGTTGCCTCACAAACTCCTCCAAGAGGTTCACATGACATGTTTCCCCGTCCTCGTGTTTGATCTCGACAGCACCATTACCACATTTCTGAACTTCCGGATCATCCAACTGCAGTTTACAAATATCTGAGGGAACCAACCTGTCTAGATGCTTCCGAAGCAACCCAAGTCCTCCCCCACTATCAAACTGAGCAACCCTTTGTTCTCTCTGTGTGTAACGTTGCTGCCTCGGAGTCTCTTCCTGCCCTACCTCCTCACTAGCTCTGACAGGTCCTGGGGCCTCTCCAGACTCCAACAATGGTGCCAATACTGAGTCGCCAAGAAGCGCTGCTGGTACTAAACTCTCTAAAGTTTTACCAACATTAGCCGTCTTCTTCCGACCGTTCCTCCGTTGATCAGAAGACTGAGGAATAGGCTGTGACACTTTGGATGCAAGAGGTCCAGTAACAACGCACGCCATAGGTTGTACTTGACACTTCTCTACCCACTCCTGTTCCTCCCTACTCACGTCGGCCGGCTTCTCGGCAACGACTAAGTGTGAAACCTCAGAAGTAGGCACCGCAAAGTCATTGCCGAGAAGGAGGTCGACGCCCCCAACAGGCAAGTTCTCCACAACACCCACATCCAACTCTCGTGTCACACCATCCACCTCCAGTTCCATCCTGACCAACGGGTATGACTTGACAGTATTGATACCCTGCACCACAACCACCCGTGCCGCAATTATTGGTCTACCAGTAAAGTTCTTCATTAAAGTCTGAGAGGCACCCGTGTCTCGCAACAGCTCAACTCCATGCTTCTTACCAGCCCACATCACGCAGCCATGCCCTCGATGGTCACAAAAGACATCGCGGACAGGGTTCGAGCCTTCCGGATTCTTCTCCACTGGCTGTGTCCCAGCCTCTGACGTTATACCCCGGGCAAACTCAGACGACTTCGGGGACACCCCAATGTTGCGAGCCAAAGACACAACTGCATTAGGTAGCTTGCTTGGACAGGCTCTTGCAAAATGCCCCTTCTCATGACAATGAAAATACTCTAACTCCCCCTTGGGCTTCCCTTGAGGTGGGGAAGGGCCCTGACCCTTCTTAAACGGGACGGTATTAGATTTATGGTCAGACTTAGTATCGTTGCTCTTGTTGTAATGGTTATATGGTGTATCACTGACTCGGGGGGGTGGAATGTTGCGCCCCTTGTTACCTGCATCGTTCTGTTGTGCAGACCCGCACCCACGAATCAGTGACATCCGAAGGTCAGCCATCTCAGCTGCCTCCTGAAGAGTTCTTGGGTTTTTCTCTTTAAGATTCAACGTCAGATCGCTGCCCGTACACTTAAAACAAAATTCTAGAAGCATCTATCTATCTATCTATTGCCAGACGCCTTACTCCCCTTAATGAGGGTGGCCATACACAGAATGCCCCCAAGAGGACTTATTCCCTGTAAGAGGGACAACCCGAGCCAGTTTAATGAAGGACTTACAGGATTGACCACTCAATTTAGGATCCGTCCGGCTCCGAGGCCCTCTGTGTATCTTGTTAGCACTATTTTTCTACAGTGGTGTTCGGCTAGTCCATCCACTAACCAGCCTTACCCTTCGGTAAGCAGTACGGATTTGTATCAGGTTATCATCCCCTAGACAGGTTGCCGACCAAGGCTGACGAGTCCCATCCACCCGGATTTTTATAAGGTTGTCTCCCATAGATAGGTTGCCGACCAAGGCTAACGAGTCCCATCCACCCTGATGTTCTAGAAGCATCAGCTGTTTCAACTCCTCAAACGTCGATGCCTTCTCAGAACGCAGCCAGTTTCTAAATGCATCGGACAGATCCCGGGCATGCTCAAGAAAGGTGCACTCACGACCCTTCGTTACACCCCGGAACTTCAATCTGTAAGTCTCTGGTTGTAACTCATAATTATGCCCGCAGGACAGCCTCCTTCAATACCTCGTAATCGATGCACGACTCCAAGGGCAACGCATCATATGCCTTGAGTCCTTTGCCAACCAATCTAGAGGAAACAAGGGCTGCCCACTTAACCTCGGGCCATTGGTGCTCCCGGCACTTCTTCTCGAAACGCATAAAAAATTCAGTGACACCCGACTCATCAAATACAGGGACCAACTTGAGCAGGTGCGATAACGACTGATCAAGACCTCGATTCCCAGAACCGAGACGCTGCCCTGTCGACTCCACCCTAGACTTCTCAAGATCTATGTCTGCACAGTACCTAGCCTTTCTCTCCTCAGACTCATTCTCTCGCTGCCGTTGCTCGAGCTCATATCTGGCCCTTCTCTCCTCAGCCTGAATCTTAGCCATCTCAAACTCCCGCTGCTGCTGCTCAGATTCCCGCTTCTGCTGCTTAGATTCCCGCTTCTGCTGCAGCTGCATCTTAGCCATCTCAAGCTGGAAGAGCATATCTGGAGTCAAACCTTGAGGAGAAGGAGATGCAACAATTGGAGACCCACCCTGTGACAAACCACGCTGCCAGTGACTATCGGCCTGAGGGAACGTACCCAGCTCCGGAGCCCGAGGGGGCGCCATGGTAGGAGTCGAGTGGAATGGGGGCTGGGCCGAAGGTGCCCCAGCTCCCGCTTCACCCGAAGCCCCACGCACCCCGCCGAGCACACAGGCCACCAGGTCACCTCTCGACATGCTGCTAATGCCCACATGCCCCTTGACCTTGGCCAAACACTGGAGACCATACCGATCAATCCCCGACACTCGGTCAGCAGTAATAGGTGTCTCCAGAAACTCCCTTGCATCCTCCTCACTAGCTATAACTCTAATGTCATCTAACAAAGCCCGCTGCTGCACCTCAGTTTCTGTTTCCCGTACTGTGTCCTCACTGTACACTGATCCGTTGTTCGACATAGTGTCCACCAAAAATTCTCAACGTTTATATAAAAAAAAATAGAAGTACCTAAACTCTTATGTAGCACTATTCACTCAAAAAATGCTTGAAGACTCTTAAGTGTTATACTACTTGCCAAACAAAATTCCACGTGTCCACTATATTCCTTCAAACAAAAACAAATGACCACAACACTCCTGCAATATTTCTCTAAGTTCACAAAATCCTAAGCAAGGTCGCCATTAGTTACGACCGGGGCTCGTATAAAACAAGGGCTCTTAATCATTGGACTAGGAAAGCACACAGCCACAACGGTAACACTAGATCCAACCCCTGAACTTATAATGCCGGCGCACAAAAACACCTATACCCTCCAGAGTTAAATCTGCGATAACGGGGTATCCTATAACTCAGTATAAGTGCACTACTACTACAGGCTGATGATCTCTGATACAGCCTGATCACAACAACATACAAATACATACATTAATAAGGTATACTAGGAAAAGATAGAGATCTTAATTAAATCACTGCAATGATTTAATGCAAACTAGAAGAAGGTATATTTAAAGTTACTCTAAACAATAATGAACTGTTACTCCTACACTAAAGAAAGTGAACGAAAGTCCCAAAGCATCAAGCAGGAATCTTCTGAAGAAAGTCGGATGCTGGGGTAAGATGATCGTATCGGATTTTGAACTGTAGTATAAAGCAGGAACAGAATATGACAATTGTAAAGACACATAGGGTTAACTGGCACGGGAATAATAACTGCGCAATAGTAGGAACTCAAACAGCAAAAGAAGTACTTCCTCATCAACGAAACAGCCTACTAGGGTTGTGCAACTCAACAACAACCTAGACTAATAAATGCCGTGAATAATAATGCATACATAACAGAAAGAGTTTATAATCTAAATCTGGTGTCTGCTAGGCGAATAAAGTCTAGCTGGGATGTAGTAGGCTAGGAAACAATGGCTGTGCAAGCGGCTCGTAGCCTAGCGAAGTCCTTAAGGCTGTGCGGCCAAATTACGTTAATTGACGGGGTGCTCTCTTGAGAGATCCAGATCGCTAGTATCTGGTTCTCTCCTGGCGACCCTCTCAAAGTCTAAGCAAACGAGTTAGCACAGTGTTAGGTGGCAGAGGCACAAGCCCTCACTCGCAACACAGCGCTAAACTCACAAGGTACACAGTCAGAAAGACCACCTAGGCTTCCCACGTCTCCGTTGCGATTGTACAGGTTCAACAAAATCTAGTACACATCGGAAATCACAACACCAGTAGCCTTATCCCAGTCTAGCATTAAATCCCCCAGCAGACCACCAAGATACAGGAAGGGAGACACCGTGAGTGTGTCAAACCTCTACAGACAAAAAATGGTAACCCTTCCAAAATGCCTAACTAAACATGGGTTATCTGAGAGCTTCAGCATATAATACGATGGCCGATATATGAAATCGTGCAGAACCAAAGGGAAGTTATGATATTAAATAGAGTGGAAGAATGAGAGGTAAGAAGTTGAGAGAGAGAGAGAAAGTGCTCTATAGGTAGAAGTCGGGAGACAGGTGCAAGGGATATGTGAAGGGTATGCTGGTCAGGCAAGCTCTGAGGAAGGAACTCCTCGGGATCACACACAAAGGCATGGTGGTCAGCCAATCACAGGCCGCTACGTCACCAGGCAGCAGGGCTGCAGAAGGCATCTGAAATCTGAAATCACTGTGTTGGGTGATTTTAATGTCCATAATGTTGAATGGCTCACTCATTCAGCCAGGACTGATGATGCTGGTCTTGAATGTGAGCTATTTGCAGACTCATTTAATCTCATTCAACTAGTCAACCAACCCACCCGTGTACCAGATAATCCTAATCATAATTCCCACCTACTGGACTTATTTTTAACAACCAATTCAGAAAATTATGATGTTACAGTGAGGTCCCCACTTGGATCTTCTGATCACTGTCTGATACAGGCCACCTGTCTATCACCTACCACACCTTCCCACTCTGAACCTGTTTTGGTGACTAAATGGCATTACGATAGGGCAGACTGGGAGGGTCTTCAAGGTTTCTTATTGATATTCCCTGGACCTCTTTCTTTTCTAATGATGCACACTCCACCTTGAGCCACATACAAGATTTTGTAAAAATTGGAATGGAAACTTTTATTCCTCATCAAAAGTACAGTAAAAGATCTAATTCACCTAAATGGTTTGACCATAATTGTGCTAGAGTAACTGAACAAAAAGCAATAGCCTACAATGCATACACAAGATCAAAAAACACATGAAGCCTTTAATTACTTTAGAAACATCAGAAATCATGCCAAAACTGTATTAAACCTAACTAAATCAAACTTTCTCCATAAGCAGGCAAATAAACTTCTAAATAATCCAAATGATAACAAAATATTTTGGTCTACTCTTAACTCATTCAAATCCAACTTCACTACTGCTTCATCCATTCCACCATTAAAATCTCCGACTGGCAATCTTGTAAGTGACCCACGAGGTAAAGCTAACCTTCTTGCAGATATTTTCTCCACCAACTCAACCTTAGATGACATAAATCAAGATGTCCCTGTACTTAATTTTAATTCACCTGAAATTCCCTCACTTAAGATCCACACCAGACATGTCAAAACTATTTTGCAGAATCTCTCAGTAGATAAGGCTCCTGGTCCAGATGAAATTCCTCCAATAGTACTTAAGAATTGCTCCTTGGTGCTCGCTCCTGTATTGGCAAAATTTTTCCGTCTGTGTACTCATACCTCATGCTTCCCAGTACCCTGGAAAGAAGCAAACATCCATCCAGTTCCTAAAAAAGGTGCCTCTTCAGATCCATCAAACTACAGACCAATAGCTATAACTTCCACTCTTGGCAAAGTTTTTGAAATTATATTAAATAATCACATAATTAAGCATCTGGAGAATAATAAATTAATCAGTGATAGGCAATATGGTTTTAGACGATGTCGATCAACTGCAGACATTCTTTGCCTTCTTACGCATCAAATCAACCAAGCTACAGACCAACATGGTGAAACACATACAATAGCACTGGATATATCAAAGGCATTTGATAGAGTCTGGCATCAATCCTTATTGTCGAAGATGTCACACTACGGCCTTGCATCATTAGTTCCACTAATTTCTTCTTATCTTCATAACAGAAAAATACGTGTAATGGTAGATGGCCTTTATTCTCAATTTCACTCAATAAATGCTGGTGTTCCCCAGGGATCAGTTTTGGCCCCAACTCTGTTCCTCATTCATATCAATGATCTCATATCTACCACTCATAATCCAATACATTCCTACGCATGGACTCAACACTCCACAGTTCCTTCACATTTACCAATTCTTTCACCCAACCCGATCTTATAAATTCAAAAATAAACACTGCAATTTCTCTGAACCGGGACCTTTCTAGAATTAGTGAATGGGGACAAGAGAATCTAGTTTCCTTTAATGCACAGAAAACCAAGTACATTCAATTTTCTAACCGACAGAATCTCACTGACTCCCATATTTTTTAATGATGTAAATATTCCCACTTCCCCTAGTATTGACATTCTCGGTGTAACATTAACTACTAACTTGAGCTGGACACATTATGTTAGAAGCATTGCTAAGAATGCCTCTAAAAAACTGGGACTCCTGTACAGAGTTCGAGAATTCTTCACTGACGAGCAGTTGGCCGTAATATATAAAAGTCATGTGCCGCTCTCAGATGGATTACTGTTCACCTCTGTGGGGTGGAAGTGGAGTGGTTGCATTGAGGCAGTTGGACAAAATTCAAAATAAAGCTATTAGATTAATCAATAACCCTGCAATCACACAGGACCTTCCTACATTAGCCATACGAAGAAACGTTGCATCCCTTGCATTATTCTACAGATATTTTCACAGCAATTGTTCCGAGGAACTTGCTTCAATTGTGCCGCCTCTCCACATCTTTCCCCGTAGAACTAGGGCAGCTGAGAGCGCCCATGAATTTACACTTTCTCCTCCACAATGCAGAACTTCTGCTTATCAGAATTCATTTATCCCCAGAGCTACTACTCTTTGGAATTCACTTCCCTCGAATTGCTTTCCACAAACTTACAATCAACAAATGTTTAAATCCAGTTGTTACAAACATTTTATGAATGGAGGATGCCTTTAGGCACATGGACCTTTTTGTTTTATCTGTGTTTTTCCTTCCTCCGTTCATTGTCTCTTAAAAAAAAAAAAAAAAAAAAAAAAAATCAGGAACCACCAGCCAATCAAGAGGCGCGAGACGGCACGCACGCGAGCCTACAAAGCGAAGGGGGAGGCAGCACATGTATACGCACGCACACACTACCACCCCACTGCCTATATTATTCTCTCTCCTTAACTATAATACAATGCATCCTATGTTCAACTCATGATATAAAATGCTTCCCGTTGTCACAGACGAAAACTAAGACCTCCACGGGACTGTCTGTAACAACACGAACACTATAAAAGAAAGATCAACATTGTAGATAGACTGTAGCCAAATACCTTGCCCCGGCGAGTGCTAGCGAGTGGCCAAGCGAGCGGCTGAGCCCACGTGGCGTTCTGCTGAGCTGCAGGCGTCACAGCTGTTGCTCAGGTAGGTATTGCAAAGCCTCATGAGCCGCCTGTCTCATGTTTCCCGCCCACTGATCTGCAGAAACATGATAATCCCAGTTGTCATCCACCTGCGCATGACTGTTCCGTTCTCCTTATCCACCTTGACTGCTGAAAGTCATCACAGGGACAGTGAGAGGCTCAGGTGGGCGCCTCACATACTCCTTCATCAGGTTGACATGACATAACTGATTCCTCTTACGCCTGTCTGGAGTGGCCACCAGGTAATCTAAGTCCGAGAGCTTCTCTGCTACCCTATAAGGACCAGCGTACTTTGCGGATAAGGGGTGACCTACAAGAGGGAGTAGTATCAACACCTCCTGACCCACGTGAAACTCCCTGAGTTTCACCTTGTGGTCGTACCTGTCCTTCATGAGGGCCTGAGAGCCTACCAGATTGCGGCCAGCCAACTCCAGACTACGCAACATTCGTTCTCTACTCTCAAGTTCGACAGCACCGTCACTACACTTTAGAAGCTCCGGGTCTTCTAGCTGCAATTTGCGAATATCTGAGGGAGCTAGCCTGTCTAAGTGTTTGCGAAACAACTCATGCCCTCCCCCAACATCGAACTTTGCATCCCGTTGCTCTCTCCGTGTATACACTCTCAGTGACAGGTGGGGTTGCTTCTCCAGACTCTAATAACGGTGCTAATACTGAGTCCCCGAGAAGCGCTGCTGGTACTAGACTCTCCACCGTATCAGCTTTCAGCACCTTCTTGTGACCGTTCCTCCACTTATTTGAAGACTGTTGGTTAGGCTGTGACTCCCTGAATGCGAGAGATCTGGTTACAACACACGCCATTGGTTGCACCTGACACTTCTCAACCCACTCCTGTTCCTCCCTACTCACGTCGGCCGGCTCCTCGGCAACGACTAAGGGTGAAACCTTAGAAGCAGGCACCGTAAAGTCATTGCCGAGAAGGAGGTCGACGCCCCCAACAGGCAATTTCTCCACGATTCCCACATCCAGTTCGCTAGTCACACCGTCAACTTCAAGCTACATTCTAACAAGCGGGTATGACCTAGTTGCATTAACTCCCTGCACCACAACTACCCGCGCCGCGTTTATGGGTCTACCAGTGAAATTCTTCAAGAGTGTCTGAGAGGCACCTGTGTCACGCAAAAGCTGTAACCCGTGCTTCTTGCCCCCCCACTTCACGCAGCCATGCCCTCTATGGTCGCAAAAGGCATCGCGGACAGGGTTCGAGCCTTCCGGATCCTTCTTCACTGGCGGTGCTCCATCCTCTGATCTTATGCCTCCAGCAAACACAGAAGACTTCTGGAACACCCCAATGCTGCGAGCCAATGACACAGCCGCCGTGGGAGGTCTGCTCGGACAAGCTTTTGCCATGTGCCCCTTTTTGTGACAGTGATAACACTCAAATTTCCCCTTGGACTTATACGGAGGTGTAAAAGTCCCCTGACCCTTCTTAAACGGGGCGGTGATAGGTTTGTGATCAGTCTTGGTGTCATTGCTTTTAAATTTATGTGTGTCCATATTCTGGGGAGGGGGAGGGTAACGCTCCTTAATGCCTACATCGTTTCTCTGTGCAGAGCCGCACCCCCGAATTAGTGACAACCGACGATCAGCCATCTCTGCTGCTTCTACGAGAGTTCTTGGGTTCTTCTCTTTAAGGTTTAAAGTCAAGTCGCCGCCCGTACACTTATAAAACTGCTCTAGAAGCATCAACTGTTTCATCTCATCAAACGTAGTTGTCTTCTCTGATCTGAGCCAGTTTCCCATAGCGTCGGACAGGTCCCGGGCGTGCTCCAAGAAGGTACTGTCTCGCCCCTTAGTCACACCCCGGAACTTTAACCTATATGTCTCGGGTTGTAGCTCATATGCCCGCAGGACAGCCTCTTTGAGCTCCTCATAAACAACGCAGGACTCCAAAGGCAGTGCATCGTTAGCCTTGAGCCCCTTACCTACGAGTCTAGAGGACACAACTTAACTTCAGGCCACTGATGCTCCCGGCACTTCTTCTCAAATCTATTGAAAAACTCTGTGACACCAGACTCGTTAAATACAGGGACCAGTTTGAGAAGGTGCGACAGAGACTGATCATGCGCACGGTTTCCAGTACCGAGTCGCTGTCCCGTCGTCTCAACACGAGACTTCTCTAAATCCATGTCGGCACAGTATCTTGTAGATTCTAGTTCAGTCCTAAGCTCAGCTTCCCTCGTCTGTTGCTGCATCCTAGCCAGCTCTTTTCTCTCTTCTATCTTAGCTAGCTCTTTTCTCTCTTCTATCTTAGCTACCTCTTTTCTTTCTTCCATCTTAGCTAGCTCGAGCTGAAAGAGCATCTCCGGGGTCAAACCTTGAGGAGGAGGAGGAGATGCAATGATGTTAGAAATACCTGGTGATCCCCCCAGGGGCAAACCACCCTGCCAGTCACTACCCACCTGCGGAAGCGTGCTCAGGGTCGGTACTCCAATAGGAGGATTGGGAGTCGAGTGAAGGGGAGGCTCGGCCAAAGGGCTCTGAGCACTCAACCTACCTCGTCCGCCAGTCACCCCACCCAGCACACACGTCATCAGGTCATCCTTGGTCATGCCACTAGTACATACATGACCGATAGCTGCGGCTAAGCACTGGAGACCGTACCGATTCATACCCACCAACCGGTCGGAAGTAACAGGCCTTTGTAAAAAATTCCTTGCATCCTCCTCACTGTTCACCAAGTTAACAACCTGCCCATGCTGCTGCTCCTCAGCTTCTACATCACGTACTGTGTCCTCATGCTGCACTGATCCGCTATAAGACATGATGCTCACTGAAGATTTTTCACTTTGATACACAAAAAAGAAGTACGCCAAACTCTTATACCACAATATTCACAATAAAAAATTCTCGGAGACCGCTTAAGTGCTATATTACTTTGCTAAAAAAATAATTCTTGCATGTCCTCAACAAATATTCCACAAAATCAACAAATGTTCACAGCCTAAACTGTGAGAAAAATCTGCACAATAACCTGCAATTATATGTCAGTTCACCAAATCCTGAGCTAGGTCGCCATTTGTTACGATTGGGTCTCGTATAAATCAGTGGCTCTTATACATTGGACTAGACTGGCATAAATGCAACAACGGAAACGCTAGATCCAACCCCTGATATATAATCCCGTCGAACAAAGAACACATAATACCCTCCAGAGTTATATCTGCGATAGCGGGGTATCTTAACTCTCAGTATCTATGTGCTTCTACTATAGGCTGATGTTCTCTGAAACAGCCTATTACCTATAACATATGGTTGCTTAGTTATGGTACACAAGGAAAAGATAGTTAACTTATTTCAATCACAAGAGTGATCTAATGCAAACAAGAAGAAGGTTTACTTAACGTTACTTTAATCAATAATATCTGTCACTCCTTTATGAAAGAAAGTGTTGTAAAGTCCTCAAGCACCGAACAAGGAATCTTCTGAATAATGTCGGATGCTACTAAGAAGAACGTATCGGAAATGGAACCACAAAATAGCAGGAGGCAGGACAATGCACGTGTAGGCTAAATACACAAAAAGGCTGGACCTATAATGTTATTGGACACAAGAATATTATAAGCGGTGCAACAGTAATAATGCTCGCCACGAAAAAGTAGTACTCCTATTAACAAAACCGGTCTATGCTGGTTGTGTCTCTCTACAGCAACCTAGATCTCAAAATGCTTGTGTAGAAATAATGGGTATGCATAAAAGAGTATATGATCTAATCCAGCTAATGTCTACCCGGGTCAATAAAGTCTAGCTGGGATGCGCAAAGGTACAGAATTCTGGTGGAGCAAGGCAGCTCCTAGCCTAGTGTGGACCTTGGGTCTGTGCGGCCTGATTACGTTAATATGAAGGGGTGCTCTCTTGAGGATTCTCGATCACAAGTATCGAGTATCCTCCTGGCGACCCTCAGAAGTAAAAGCAAATAGAGTTAGAACAGTGTTGGGTGGATTAGGCAAGCAGCCCTCACGCACTACACAGTCTAAACTCCAAGGTACACAGACAAAAGATCCACCCAGGTAACCCACAGAATCTGTAGTGTCGTGCAGCTCAAAAGTAGCCTACACACAGTGAAAACACCAACAGCAAGGTACTTGATCCCTAGTCTAGCATTATTTAACCCTGTAGAAACATTAGTGATTGATGGAGACAGTCTGAGCAATACAATCTCCCAAAAAGACAACAACTATCTTCAACCTTAGCCTAGTACATAAGAAATGTGAGATCCAGCATATAATACAGTCTGGCCACCAATTCAAGGTGTGGATGCGGGGAACCAGAGGGGGATTGATATTAATAAAAGGTGAGGAAGTAGTGGAAACGATAGAGGAAGTAGAAGAGAAAGATTCTAAGACAAGAGTGTGGAACAGTTCATGGGAGATGCTTAGAGTATGCTGTCTGGGAAGGATCTGACAAGGATATTCCCAGGGACCGCCTCGCTGGAGTCCCAGTTCGCAGGAATGGCACGAGGGCGCGCGACAGTCGCCCAGTAAGCAGCCGCCTAGTAGGCAGTGTTAGGCAGGAGGCAACGAATCCCGCGAGGCCTATGTAAGGGGGCCAGCCACGTGCCACACTCACCACCAAGTCACACCACCTGGTCTCTCTCTCTCTCTCTCTCTCCCGCTCGCCTTCCCATCATTCAACTACTTAACACAATACTTTCAATTGACTAAATAAAATAGAAAGGATTGTGACAGACGAAAATAAAGAACAGTTCTGAACTGTCTGCAACACAAGCTTTCTCGAGAAGGAAAGTACACAATGATAGGTAGACTGTAGCTACATTCTCTGCCCTGGCGAGTCCTAGCGAGTAAGCCATGCGGTTCTGGGGGAAGCGGTGAGCGTCACATCATATAGATTTAGGATGTCATGGAAGAAGTCTAAAAGGTTTGTTAAGTAGGAACGTATTTTTGCGAAAACCATGTTGTGTGTCTTTTAGTATAATATTTTCCTCCAAATGAGTAATGGGTCTGTTTCTTATTATTGTTTCTAATATTTTGCATACTACTGAGGTCAAGCTGATTGGTGAATAATTGCTAGTCAAGGATTTGCTACCTTTTGACAAAATTGGTGTTACGTTCGCAAGCTTCCACTCATCAGGTATTTCACCGGTTTCCAAGGATTTGTTGAAGATCAGCGTCAGGGATTTGGAGAGCTCGCATGTAGCTTCTTTAAGAACTCTAGGAGAAATCGTATCGGATCGGGAGAAAGAGAGAGAGAGAGAGTGTGTGTGTGTGTGTGTATGTATGTGTGTGTGTGTGTGTGTGTGTGAGTGAGAGTGAGAGACTGAGAGAGAGGCACAGACAAGTAAAAAGATAAATCCTCTCTACAGAGTATGACGAGGATGGAGGAAGAGGGGAAGAGATAATTTTACAAGAGTTAATTTTCATTGTACTTTCAAACCCACAATTTTACAATGTTTTAGTTTCCTTATCTTGTATTACTTTTGGTTTTGCTTCCGTATATATGTGTGTACTGTTGCATTGAATAACATTTGTATTCCAATTATTATGTTCCAGTTGTAATTCTATATTTTTACTATATAATTGTACTTGTTTGTTTTATTTATTATTTGTTTGTGTGCATTTTACTTGTAGATTCTGGCTGTTTATTGTTCTTAAATGCATACCATTTGTATTTTGTCATCTCTTTTCTCTCTCTTGTTTTCTCTTCCCTGTGTTAATTTTTGTATTTACCTCCGTTGGCATTTTATCCCTGCAATACGCTTAACCCCTTCAGCACGATGACGCCTTTTACCTTTGAATCTGGCTAAAATTATGATATTTAATGCAACTTAAGAAGGACCTGTGTTATTCAGAGGATTCGTCGTGATCGTATTTCACCGTCTAAGGGTAACCAGAATAGCATGAACATTCCGTCATCGTGCTGAAAGAGTTAAAGTAATATTCTTCGTCTTATAATTATACGATGACCAATGTAAGATTCCCTCTGTGTATTTGTGTCATCATATACTGTATATTACTTGTCAATGTGTACTTGTTCTCTTCTTCCTATTGTTACTCAGGTTAACGAATCCCACTCAAACGTGTTTGATTAATTATACTCACAACTTAAGCGTAGGATATTTATAAGAAACCATAACTTCTTCGGCCAAATTTCCTAGCGGTGTTACATATGAGGCTGTAGCGGGATTGTAAGAACGATAGTAATCTCCCGGAGCTCTTAATCCACAACAAAGAGGGAACTTCCAATAATAATCGTCTTTTCAATTGCTACACTCTTACCCTCGCTCTGAAAAGGTTGGGGGGGGGGGGGAGAGAGAGAGAGTGAGTGTGAAAGAGTGAGAGAGAGAGCTTGAGCTTATAAAGGGCTAGCTGTTATATTGGATTGATCCATGATACTGATCATACTTATTATATATTGTAACCATAGTCATACACCAGGAGAAATTCCCTGCCTCTTTAGCACACTAAACTAGTAGAACTATAGGTAGCGCCAACGAACTTGACAATTATCTCGATCCCTGACCTCTTCGTAACTCAAAAGAATCTTCAGTAAACTGGCTGTAAATTTCCACACCTATTTCCTGGTGGACTCTTCCCAAATTATAGAAATGTCAGCCCGATTGCTTTAATTAATTTTGAGTTATAAGAAGTTAAGGGGTCCAGATTATTGTAAAGTTAGTTGGCGCTACCTATAATTAATATACCATTATAATTATGAAAATATGATTTACTTCTACACTCAACACTGGAAGATACATTATTCGAATAAACGATTTTGCATAATATTTTTGTTTTCAGTCGTTCAATTACATGAACATTGCCATGTTACATAAATACCAGTTAATAACAAATAAATTAATACTTTCAAAACCATTACATCTAACGAATTGTACCTCAATAATCTTAAATGGCAACTTGTTATCACCATCATATACTGATAGTAAGAATAGTGTTAGTTACATAAACACGAAGTAACATGCATTAGAAGTGGCTACACTGTTTCTGAAATACCCTGTATACTGTATATCACATATACAATATATAATATTACATAATTATTATACACAGTACCTACAAATACACGTTGAGAGTGCCGTATACGTAATTTAAGTCATGTTTGCTTAGGCTATTCTAGACAAACTAAATAGTGACCCGGGACCAATTATGTATTCCTATTTAACGCTTAACTTATCAGCCGTATATAAAGACTCTAGCCCGGTACTAGCAATGTCTCGTTGTCCTGAATGGTTACATTATTGTTTTTAATTAATTCTTGTTGCATTTGATTAGTTGTCGTATTGGCAAGCACAATGCTTATCTGAATATCGAGTTAACAGATTACTTAAGCGGGGTTTAAGGACAGACTTCTCATAAATTTAAAACTTCATGAGGAGACAAGCCTCACAATATAATTAAACACTAAAATAAAGTCCAGTGGTGCAGAACGTTCCTTTCTGGAAATCTCACTTCTAGCTTTTTCAAAATATTTCAAATGCTTTCACGGAGTGTCAGGGGACAACCATCAATCATACAGTGAGTTATTGGCAGACCGGGTCAGGGACTGCCAAACACAGATACACATTGTTCTGCTTTCTCCAGGTGAGAAACAATTACATTATATCTGAATTTGATTGAATCCACAGAGCCCCAGCTAGTTATTAATAAATGTACCACCAGGGACCAGCCGGTTTTGAAAAAAGTTTTTTTTCCAGAAACAATAGCGAATGGGTTAGGAATGAAGGAAAAACCACAAAAAAATGATCAAAAAGGTCAAAAATTGGTCCTACGGAAACCCCGAAAACGGATTTTACACGAGTACAAAATTGAAGGCAATAACACTCAAAATTCCGGTTTTTGCGAGCTCACGCGCACGCAGTTGGACTTTGAGAGTTTTCAACCATTGTTGTGGTTGCGTGGGATACCTACACAGCTCCCATACAAATCTGAGCCTTCTAGGTGCCATAGGACCGAAGTAATTGGGACCGGAGTAACACTGATGCAACTGTTGCTTCGCTGGGGTTTAGCGTTACATACATTGCTGACGCAAACGCTGCGTCGCTGGGGCTCAGTGGGTTAAGCAATATAATAATGCTAGGTAATAATCAATGTCAAATCTTGTATTACAGAAGCGATAATATTATTATCAACTCTGCGAAGCAGAGTGGTATCGCGCAAACAGATCCCGCCAGTATACTGTGCACCACCAGCCAGCCTGTCTGTCATCGACGTCCGTCGTCGTCGTCTGTCGTCATCGTCCGTCGTCGTCCGTCTGTCTGTCCGGAAACTCCTCCTAGACCGTTCGATGGATTTTCACCAAATTTCACAGGTATATCCATTTGGTCAATGCGATGGTCAGTCAACAAGATATTTCCCATTTAACTTAAAGGTTAAGGTCAAAGGTCAAGGTTAAAAATAAGGTCAATATTTCATATTTTTTAGTTTTTACTAAAATGTCTTCATTTTCACTATACAAGTTACTGGTAACCTTAATATCATAATGACCAAATTATAGGTAAATATTCAAAAGGGTAAAGTCAAAGGTCAAAATAAGTTTTTCAGTAGTATTTCTTATACTAACTGTTAGATTCTCACTAGGCTTACCATGTATATTCGGAATGCCTAGGCCAAGGTCATACAAGAAACTATACAATTCCATATGAAAGGTCAAGGTCACAGGTCAAGGTCAAATAAAAGGTCAATAAGCTATTTTTTTTACTTTTCATGCAAACTTCACAAAATTTGGTGAGATCATTGCACTTTCAATGAAAAGGAAAATAACACAATTGGACACACATATCATAAAGGTCAAGACAAAGGTCAAAGGTCAAGGTCAACTATTCTATTAATATACAGTATATGGAACTAACTGATGGGTTTTAATGAAATTAGGCATGCTTATTTGATTTTCCAGGGCAATGTCAATGAAACAAAGAAAATTACTCTTACATAAAGGTCCAGGTCACAGGACAAGGTCAAAGGTCAACTTTTACTATTTATTTTAATTTTTAATAAAATTTCTTAATTTTCACTATACGAGTTACTGGTAACCTTGACATCGTATTTTCCAAATCATAGATGAATATTTATAAGGGTAAGGTCAAAGGTCAAAATAGTGTTTTACTAGTATAACTTATACTAACTGTTTCATTCTCACTAGGCTTACAATGTATATTCGGAATGCCTAGGCCAAGGTCATACAAGAAACTATTCAATTCCATATGAATGGTCAAGGTCACAGGTCAAGGTCAAATAAAAGGTCAATATGCTATTTTCTTTACTTTTCATGCAAACTTCACAACATTTGGTGAGATAGCTGCACTTTAAGTGAAAAGGGAAATAATAAATGTTGACATAAAGGTCAAGATAAAGGTCAAAGGTCAAGGCCAACTATTCTATTAATATATATGAAACTAACTGGTGGGTTTTAATGAAATTAGGCATGCTTATTTGATTTTCATAGGGAATGTCAATGCAAACAAAAATGTACCTTTACATAAAGGTCAAGGTCACAGGTCAAGGTCAAAGACAACTGTTATTATTTATTAAAAAAGATTACTCAACTTTTTGAAAACTGGCTGTGTTATGACTTATTACTTAAATATCATATATATAAAATTTCACATAAATATTGTAATAGTTAAGGTCAGAGGTCAGGGTCAAAACAAGAGTATTTGTCATTTTCCCTAAACTCCTCCTAGACAGTTTAATGTAGTGTCACCACATTATACAGGCCAATTCAACACGACGACCATCCAAATATATGTATTTTATTTTATGTCAAAGGTCAAAAGTCAAGGTCACAGTATATGATCACTATTTGTAATCAATATGTTTTTATACAAATTACTCCATATTAATAATGCTCGTTAATACGAGCATTGCTGTTAAGCTAACTAAATCCTGGATAAGAAATTCTAAGGTCGAATGTCAAAGTCAAAGGTCAAGGTTAAAGGTCGAAATATGATTTGTATTAGTATTTTCTATTTAATGTAAGATTCACATTAGGCATATCATGCATATTCGGAATGCCTAGACCAAGGCCATACAAAAATAAACATGATTATAATTGATAGGTCAAGGTCACAGGTCAACGTCAAATATAAGGTCAATATGCTAATTTCTTTACTATTCATGTAAACTTCACAAAATTAATTGAGACAGTTGTGCTTTAAGGGAAAATTAAAATGTTAAATTTTCAGACATCATGAAGGTCAATATGAAGGTCAAAGGTCAAGGTCAACTATTTCTTTAATACCTTTGAAACTAATTGATGATCTTTAATGAAATTTGGCACACTTATTTGATGTTCTAGTGTTACATCAAAGCAAACAAAAATACAATCCTACATAAAGGTCAAGGTCACATGCCAAGGTCAAAAGTTAACCTTCATCATAAAAAATACTAAATTTTCGATAAGCTGATGACTGTTAGTTGCATTTTACTTAAATATCATGTATTTCAATCATATATATATATATATATATATACCGGGTATATATATATATATATATATATATATATATATATATATATTTTATATATATATAAAATATATATTTTATATACTGTATATATATATATAGGTGTGGTGGAGTGGTCTTGCCACTGGCCTGGTAATCAAAAGGTCCCGGGTTCAAATCCCGATGTATCAATGGGAAGATATTATTGGGGTGGAATTTGTGCTGTACCTAGTATCAGTGCATTACCACAAGCCCACCGAAACGTCAATAAAATACCCTCATTGTTCCCTGATTAAATAGCACTGTATGAATATTCCCATATTCAAAATATGCTATAGGGGTGCAATGCCTGGTGAGTTATCTGCTCAACAGGTGGCGTTGTGTGTGTGTAAGTGTGAGAGTCCGAGTGTAGGGGTTGAGACAGTGAAGCACGAGAACGAGGTGGCTTCAGAGATGGGGTCGTTTCGGGCCATGAGTGAGCACCGTGCCTCATGTGACGGCAAGATGGCAGGTGCTCGTTGTACTCTACGTGCTTCACATGTCTCACTCCCTAGACTGGAAGAAGACCTCACGGGCTTCACTGTTCATTGTAAAGCGGTGAATGTTAAGGCTATCAGCCTATGCCCGAGAGGAAGTAAGTTGGAATATAAAAAAAAAAAAAAAAATATATATATATATATATATATATATATGTATATTATAATACTTAACATTAACACCTTAAGAGCGGGTGGTAGAGTATATTTCACCGTGCCACCCAGCGGGTTTTGTTTACCATAAATGGCCTTGTTTCCGTACTCTTTTTCATGCATAAATAAGAGCCAGAGCGTAATACAATTAATGCCCTGAAAGGGCATTAATTGAGCTTTCCAATGACACCTGAACCATCCTTCTACGATCACTGGTTGTCTTGCAACGATCGTGCAACCGAAGGGCAAAATCGCTAAAATACGGTCATTTCGTTACATAATTACATGTGTAGCGAGGGAGGGAGGGTGGATGTGTGTGGAATAAATGTCAGTAGGCCCACGACGGCCGTGGCGAGCGGTCATGAGGCAACCTATGCTCCTCCCGTCACTCGTCTCTCTCTCAGAGCCAATATTGCGCCAAAATTGCACACAGACTCAGGTAGGGCCCCGCTCTTTGTGCTGGTGTTCTCTATACGGACTAGAGTCGGGCCCCGCTAAATAAGGGTTAAAGGTCAAGATCAAAGAACAAAAGAAGAGTGTTAATAATGTTCATTAAACTCTTCCTAGACTGTTTAACCCTCTGTGTACCGGTGACGTCTTTTTTATTGTAGTCTAGCTATAATTAGACGATTTTGTCGAGCGTATGAAGGATCTGTGGTAGTAAAAAGGGTTAATTAAGATAATTGAAATCCTGCTAAGTTTATGGAGGCCCTTCATAAACTAAATAAAATCGTCTTAATATCCAGTATGAAATGAAACCAACAGAACTGTACTGAACGGGTTATGCATCTTCACCAAGTTTTGCTGGCCAATTCAGTTGGTCAATGCAACGATTGTCCAAATTTTGTGTTTTTGTTATACAAAGGTCAAGGTGAATGGTGAAGGTCACAGATTATGATCACTATTTATTTCTTATATAATTATATTCTAAATTTGAATTACACCATATTCAAAATGCTACAAAATAGTGTTACGCTCGCTGACCTTACTATAGATAAATATTCCAATGGTTAAGATTCATTATGATCATAAATGTAGTTATATAATATATATATATATTATTATGTTCTCTCCACTAACCAACTTTATAATATAATATATACTGTATACAGGGTGTCCCAGGAGGAAAGGGCATAACTTTGGGAAATGATAAAATAAAATATTCTGAGCCTAAAATGTTCTATAAGAAATATTCCAAATCTCAACCAGTAAAGAGATATTGCATGTTGAAAATGGCTTTTTCTTAAGTATTTCCCCATAAGGGTGGCCTAGCTGTCCTCGTACCTACCACACCTCCATCTAACTGCAATTATTTTACCATGTTATTGCAAAGATATTATAATTCTGTAAGTTGCAAATTCTATCTATCTATCTATCTATCTATCTATCTATCTATCTATATGCTCAGGCCCAATCCCCATTTTGGGGGTAGCCGACTCAAGACAGAGCAAGAACAGGGAAAACACAAAAACAACATAAAACAAAAAATAAACACAGATAAAAAACACAAACTCTCACACATCCAGGTCACCCAGGAGAAGACCCAGAGACCAGGGTTACCAAGGTCGCTCCAGCACTCCCCCGGCCCCTGACCACCCGGAGAGGTTCCGATCTCGGCAGGCAGACATGCAGCGGAGCCAAAGCCACAAGCCCTCCCACCACACTTCCAGGCGCACCCTTCATATTAATCGTCTCCCCAGGCCAGGCGCCTGATGGACTATTATCTAGTCCAACTTGCGCCCGACCCCTTATTCCAAATGACCTCGTGTTCACTCAAGTATTCACAAGCATTCTCCATTCACTCCTGTCCACCACCACTTCCCCTGCCTGATCTATAGTCATTCCTCTATCATCCAAAGCCTTTCTTACACAGTCTCTCCATCTCAATGGGGGTCTTCCTGCCCTTCTATCTCCCCTTGTACCTGACTCACATATTCTCTTTGTAAGCCTTTCATCTCCCATTGCAAATTGATTATAGATAAAATAGCTCACTGTGGACCAGTTGGAAACTTTCTGACATGGAAGAGTCTATTACAGTGAGGAGGGGGAGGACACTACATAAAACCTTCAATATATTTTCAACGGTTGAGATTTGGACTTTTTGTTATTGAACATTTTAGGCTTAGAATGCCTTGTTTTATCATTTCCCAAAGTTATGCCCTTTCCTCCTGGGACACCCTGTATATATATACCGGTATATATAATATATATATATATAATAAACCGATTTTACCTAAGAGATTCAATACTACTTGCAGAATTCTAGGTCGCAGAGTTGAGTATGCATTTTTTTTTTTTTGGTAATGCGAAAACTGCACACCTTCTTTATTGTACATAACATAATTCTATGTGGTTAATATATTGTTCAATATAGGGGATACAGTAATAAACAACCAGACGGGTCGTATAAACATCGCATTTGAACACATTACACAGTTCAAGGCAGTACGGATAAAAGTAAATATCAGGGGGGATATCATGCCCCTAACATCCGATAAACCTCCTGTGTTCCGACATTAATGGAGCACCAGAGCAACAACCTAAAGGAGACCTGGACAAAAAATAGAGCCCGATAAGACTGAGCAATACTCAACAGTGTGGTATATTAGAGAGGGGAAGGAGGACGTACGATGTGGTGGTGGGTTTTTACCAGGTAGGGAATGTCACATGTCGGAGGAGAGGATATTGTTTTGTTTTTATCCAGTGATTCATATCACACCCCAAATGTTTCTCTTTTCTGTAGTGATGACAGTAGAGGAGTGGTAGTTTATGTTATTGGAAGTGAAAGTATTGAGATTTAATGTACTGTATGGTAATTCATACTTTATTTTCTTCAATGATAACAATGAAGCTCGGGGCACACTTTATGCTTCTTTTGAAAGTGGAAATGATAGAGTTTAATGCAAATACTATATTTTATAAACAAAGTAGGGGCTCTCAAACAGGACGACAGCGCTCTACCAATGTCCAAATACTATTACTTCACACATTTACATATGTATGTGCATGGGTGTTGTATGTGCGTGCATGAGTGCATGGATGTGTGTACACTTGTGTATGCTTGCCTAATAATAGTTATGTTTTTGTCTATCATCAATTAGCTCTCCCTTTCACAATTTCGCTCCCAAAGGTTATCATCACATTTCTCTCATCTTTCATACCCCCCACCCTACCTCCCCTTCCTTCTTCATCTCGGTTCATATCCCCCTGTGTCTGTCATTTATCAGGTAATCCCCCTCATCTGTTACGTGTCTCTCGGGAAGACCCTCGTATTTATGTTTGATATTTTGTTTTATAATCATCTCGTCCTTCACTGCTCGGATTTGTTTTACACGTCAGCAGATTTAGCGGAAACATCTTCCTTTTGGGGATCTCCTTTTTGTATTACCCTTATATCTTTCCATAAAACATTAAATTAAACTGCATCACATATATATGTTAAAGGTGTATCTTTTTTCCAGTGATAGTATACTAATATTCGTAAATTGGTATTTTAAACGAAATATTTATACATTTATTTGGGGATGATATTTTGTTAATATATTGCGCAACTGTTATGTACCATATCATCAAAGTTATCGATTTTAATATTTTTCAACCTGTTCATATTTTCTTTCTCTGTATATACTGTATATATATATATATATATATATATATATATATATATATTATATATATATATATATATATATCTGTTTGTCTATGTACTTAGCTTTTCAACTGTATGTATGTCTATCATTCTATCTATTTATGTATTTATTTAGGAACTTGCTTCAATTGTGCCGCCTCTCCACATCTTTCCCCGTAGAACTAGGGCAGCTGAGAGCGCCCATGAATTTACACTTTCTCCTCCACAATGCAGAACTTCTGCTTATCAGAATTCATTTATCCCCAGAGCTACTACTCTTTGGAATTCACTTCCCTCGAATTGCTTTCCACAAACTTACAATCTACAAATGTTTAAATCCAGTTGTTACAAACATTTTATGAATGGAGGATGCCTTTAGGCACATGGACCTTTTTGTTTTATCTGTGTTTTTCCTTCCTCCGTTCATTGTCTCTTAAAAAAAAAAAAAAAAAAAAAAAAAAAAAAATGTCTCTCTCCAGATGACCCTTTCTCACATCTAAGTTAATGAAGGTGATCGGTATTTGGAGAAGGCCTGAAATTGTCCCCCCCCCCCCTTTTCTCTCTCTCTCTCTCTCTCTCTCTCTCTCTCTCTCTCTCTCTCTCTCTCTCTCTCTCTCTCTCTCTCTCTCTCTCTCTCTCTCTCCTCTCTCTCTCTCTCTCTCTCTCTCTCTCTCTCTCTCTCTCTCTCTCTCTCTCTCTCTCACTCACTTAATCACTCACTCTCTCTCTCTCTCTCTCACCTACACAGAATCTTAGTGTTCCTATCCTTCCCCTTTCTACCAATATCCAATAAGACTTCCCAGTATCCTTGAATCCCTTTCATTATAACACCAGTCTAGTGTTCCTGTCCTCTCCCCTCTATCGTAAGTTTTCATTTTGTCCTTCCATTGTCTTCCTTTGTTTTCTTTTTTGTCTGTTTTCGGTATATTTGGTTCGTGATTGGCTTTAGTTTGGAGTTTTGGTTCATGCCTTTGTATCAGTTCAGTGTTTCTCTTGTTCTTTATGTGTCCTATTCCTTGGGCGATTTATCTAGCTCGTCCTTTTAATGACCCTGTATGCTACTGTCATGTCTATGTATTGTTCGTTTCTGTCAATTATTGTTTTAGCCATCTTATTTGTCTTATATCTATATATCTTGGCAAACATATTCATATGTACCATGCTGCCCTTCCCTTTCATTTGGTTAGCTTCACGACTGCACGCATTTATCCTTATTATGGTTTCATATTATTTTACTTAATTAATGTATTCCCGTTCTTCGTAATTTGCTTCCCATAATTTAATGTTCCTTCGCCTTCGTTCTATTTCCCTTGATGATATTTACCTTCCCCTCTCTGCTGCTACTATCCCTTTATAGAGTCTCTTCCCTCAGTGTTCTCTGCTGCTACTATCCCTTTATAGAGTCTCTTCCCTCAGTGTTCTCTGCTGCTACTATCCCTTTATAGAGTCTCTTCCCTCAGTGTTCTCTGCTGCTACTATCCCTTTATAGTCTTTTCCCTCAGTGTTCTCTGCTGCTACTATCCCTTTATAGAGTCTCTTCCCTCAGTGTTCTCTGCTGCTACTATCCCTTTATAGAGTCTCTTCCCTCAGTGTTCTCTGCTGCTACTATCTCTTTATAGAGTCTCTTCCCTCAGTGTTCTCTGCTGCTACTATCCCTTTATAGAGTCTCTTCCCTCAGTGTTCTCTGCTGCTACTATCCCTTTATAGAGTCTCTTCCCTCAGTGTTCTCTGCTGCTACTATCCCTTTATAGAGTCTCTTCCCTCAGTGTTCTCTGCTGCTACTATCCCTTTATAGAGTCTCTTCCCTCAGTGTTCTCTGCTGCTACTATCCCTTTATAGAGTCTCTTCCCTCAGTGTTCTCTGCTGCTACTATCCCTTTATAGAGTTTCTTCCCTCAGTGTTCTCTGCTGCTACTATCCCTTTATAGAGTCTCTTCCCTCAGTGTTCTCTGCTGCTACTATCCCTTTATAGAGTCTCTTCCCTCCGTGTTCTCTGCTGCTACTATCCCTTTATAGAGTCTCTTCCCTCAGTGTTCTCTGCTGCTACTATCCCTTTATAGAGTCTCTTCCCTCAGTGTTCTCTGCTGCTACTATCCCTTTATAGAGTCTCTTCCCTCAGTGTTCTCTGCTGCTACTATCCCTTTATAGAGTCTCTTCCCTCAGTGTTCTCTGCTGCTACTATCCCTTTATAGAGTCTCTCAGTGTTCTCTGCTGCTACTATCCCTTTATAGAGTCTCTTCCCTCAGTGTTCTCTGCTGCTACTATCCCTTTATAGAGTCTCTTCCCTCAGTGTTCTCTGCTGCTACTATCCCTTTATAGAGTCTCTTCCCTCAGTGTTCTCTGCTGCTACTATCCCTTTATAGAGTCTCTTCCCTCAGTGTTCTCTGCTGCTACTATCCCTTTATAGAGTCTCTTCCCTCAGTGTTCTCTGCTGCTACTATCCCTTTATAGAGTCTCTTCCCTCAGTGTTCTCTGCTGCTACTATCCCTTTATAGAGTCTCTTCCCTCAGTGTTCTCTGCTGCTACTATCCCTTTATAGAGTCTTCCCTCAGTGTTCTCTGCTGCTACTATCCCTTTATAGAGTCTCTTCCCTCAGTGTTCTCTGCTGCTACTATCCCTTTATAGAGTTTCTTCCCTCAGTGTTCCCTTCTGCTACTATCCCTTTATAGAGTCTCTTCCCTCAGTGTTCTCTGCTGCTACTATCCCTTTATAGAGTTTCTTCCCTCAATGTTCTCTGCTGCTACTATCCCTTTATAGTCTCTTCCCTCAGTGTTCTCTGCTGCTACTATCCCTTTATAGAGTCTCTTCCCTCAGTGTTCTCTGCTGCTACTATCCCTTTATAGAGTCTCTTCCCTCAGTGTTCTCTGCTGCTACTATCCCTTTATAGAGTCTCTTCCCTCAGTGTTATCTGCTGCTACTATCCCTTTATAGAGTCTCTTCCCTCAGTGTTCTCTGCTGCTACTATCCCTTTATAGAGTCTCTTCCCTCAGTGTTCTCTGCTTACTATCCCTTTATAGAGTCTCTTCCCTCAGTGTTATCTGCTGCTACTATCCCTTTATAGAGTCTCTTCCCTCAGTGTTCTCTGCTGCTACTATCCCTTTATAGAGTCTCTTCCCTCAGTGTTCTCTGCTGCTACTATCCCTTTACAGAGTCTCTTCCCTCAGTGTTCTCTGCTGCTACTATCCCTTTATAGAGTCTCTTCCCTCAGTGTTCTCTGCTGCTACTATCCCTTTATAGAGTTTCTTCCCTCAGTGTTCTCTGCTGCTACTATCCCTTTATAGAGTCTCTTCCCTCAGTGTTCTCTGCTGCTACTATCCCTTTATAGAGTCTCTTCCCTCAGTGTTCCCTTCTGCTACTATCCCTTTATAGAGTCTCTTCCCTCAGTGTTCTCTGCTGCTACTATCCCTTTATAGAGTTTCTTCCCTCAGTGTTCTCTGCTGCTACTATCCCTTTATAGTCTCTTCCCTCAGTGTTCTCTGCTGCTACTATCCCTTTATAGAGTCTCTTCCCTCAGTGTTCTCTGCTGCTACTATCCCTTTATAGAGTCTCTTCCCTCAGTGTTCCCTTCTGCTACTATCCCTTTATAATCTCTTCCTCAGTGTTCTCTGCTGCTACTATCCCTTTATAGAGTCTCTTCCCTCAGTGTTCTCTGTTGCTACTATCCCTTTATAGAGTCTCTTCCCTCAGTGTTCTCTGCTGCTACTATCCCTTTATAGTCTCTTCCCTCAGTGTTCTCTGCTGCTACTATCCCTTTATAGAGTCTCTTCCCTCAGTGTTCTCTGTTGCTACTATCCCTTTATAGAGTCTCTTCCCTCAGTGTTCTCTGTTGCTACTATCCCTTTATAGAGTCTCTTCCCTCAGTGTTCTCTGCTGCTACTATCCCTTTATAGTCTCTTCCCTCAGTGTTCTCTTATCTGGCCTTCATTAGTGGTTATATGGGGGGTTTTGAAAAAAAGAGAGAGAGAGAGAGAGAGAGAGAGAGAGAGAGAGAGAGAGAGAGAGAGAGACAGAGACAGAGATAGATAGAGAGAGAGAGTTTATGTGCATACTATACATAATATGCTATGATAGGTATTCTATCTTATATACAATTATTTCAATTATTCCTGTACCATAAACAATAATTAGTAAAGCTTGACAGTACAAGCACGCGCGTGTGCATGTGTGTGTGTGTGTATGTTTGCTTGTGTATGTTTATACGTGTGTCTATATGTATACGTTTGTGACCCAATCACTGCACGTAACAATATCCATTATCTCTGTTTGTGTAAGTCAGTTATAGGATGTGAGACACACACCTACAGTACACACACACGCACATATAATGCTCAATGCAAGCAGAGGTAATCCTTAGCAATCAATATCACATCCATACGGACCACTCGAGATCAAATGAAAATACAGTAGTATGTAAGTTCGCATAATTACGTTATTGTTATTGGAAAGTGGATAGACCACGAACACGAGAACTGAACGAAATAGAAAGACAACTGTGGTATACAAGAGGTAAAGACTTGGAAATGGGGAAAAAGCTAAAGTGTAGTTGCATTAGAGTAAGATGAGCTATTAGCTATAAGTTTAACAGACTTTAAAGATAAGTGTAACAGACTTGAAGATAAATTTAATTACGTGAAACATTTAACAAAGTTCCAGAAATATCGAATTTTGTCTTTGTGAAGTTTATGCCAGGAGGAAGGGGGATTTGTTTCCCGGGCTACACCACAATTTATAACAAATATTATAATATCTGCTAAATTTAAATGAACGACAAAGAGTGTGTTGTTATTTTATCGTCTGTCACTACCATCTATAATCCACTACCGTAAGTGTCTCTTGATAATGGCATCCTATAAGAATAATGCATGTAATACAAAAAGTACTACCTTAAGTACCAATAAGTAACGTTAATTATTAATGGACAAACAATCGTCCTTGCCTCTCTCCCTGGTCATTACTGCTTCCCCGCCAACACTTTAAAAGACTCTTGATAATTTATGCATGTTGGGGAAATTATTGAGTTTCTGAAAATCTAAATGTAAAGGGTGTTAGCTTCAGGAGACTACGTACAGTATATTTACATCCCTGAAGCGGTCAATAGATAAACAGGTTGATAAGAAAATAGACAAATGTACAAAATAAAATCAAAGCAATATAGGGAGAACGACAAATATGAGCAAGATTGCTCGATTAATAAATAATAGAGGTATTAATTATACACGCACACACACACATCCACACACACACATATATATATACAGTATATATATATATATATATATATATATATATATATAGAGAGAGAGAGAGAAAGAGAGAGAGAGAGAGAGAGAGAGAGAGAGAGAGAAAATAAAATAAAACGAATGTAATACAATGACGTACGGTATAACTTATCTATATTATTAAATCAGTTCGTATGTCTGATTGTCTGTCTGTGTATTGTTAATAGGCTGCCGCAGTTTTGGACCTGGGGAGCTAAAACTTTGCATGTGGGTGCCATTGACCTGGCTCAGGTCATAGAGGGGGCGAGGCCACGATCGGAGGTCGTTTCCAGGCCGAAATTGAAAACAAAATAAAACAAAATTACCGTTTGGGGCAGAAGGAGGCCTCCGATCGAAAAGGTGTATGGAACGAAAGTTGTTCGCAGCCCCAAAAATGGGGGTAAGGATTAGGTCAGATCCAAAATCGGAGGTAATTTAGCGGCGGAAATCGAGGTCGCCGTTTAATGAGGCACAGGGAGGTCGAGGCCGGTGATTATGGTAGTAGTAGTATTGTGATGATTGTGGTAGTAGTGATTGATGATGGTGATTATGGTAGAAGTAGTGGCGGTATTAGTGATGGTGATTATGGTATAATTTAAACCCGGGCAACGCCGGGTACCCCTGCTAGTTTATATTAAATCAGTTCGTGTGTCTGTTTGTCTGTGTTCTTAACCCTTAATTAGCGGCGAGACACATAAGTCGAGTTAAATAAAGCTGGACTATGTGGCGGTGCTCGACATATATCGTGTGGCAATTTCAGCACGTAATGTTGCTGAGAGAGAGAGACAAGTGGTGGCAGGAGAGTAGCGAGCGTATGACTGCTCCAGACCACCGCGGCGAACCTACTGACACGAATCCCACCTCCTCCCTCCCTCTCTCACTCGCTATATACGGAATTGTATGGGGAAAGTGCCTAATTACATGCTTTTTGCACTCGCGTTGCACGGTTATTGCAAGAAAACTAGCCATCATAAAAGGATCGTTATGGTGTCATTCGAAAGCTCTGTTTATGCCCTTTCAGGGATAGATACTTGTTTTACGTTCTGGGTCTTATTTAGGCATGAAAATGATCACGTAAACAGCCCTATTTTGGCTAAAAACACCCCGCTGGGCGGTACATATAAATAAACCGCATAGGCCGCTCGTAAGGTGTTAATAGGCGGCTGCAGTTTTGGACCTGGGGAACTGAAACTTTGCATGTGGGTGTCAATTGACCTGGGTCAGGTCACAGAGGGGGCGAGGCCACGATCGGAGGTCGTTTCGAGGCCGAAATTGATTTTTTTGTTTTTTTAAATGGCCGTTTGGGACAGGAGGCCATGGACACGGGCAAACCTTGACCTTCAATTACGGCTGCTTGAGGGTTACTGAGTCACGGTCATGCAGTGGGGATGTATGGGTGGGACCTTGTAGTACACCGCCTGGTCACCAAGTTTCGCTTTCCACCTAAATTAGGGCGGGAATACGCCCACAGACTTTAGTCGGGCCCCGCCATTTAGTCCAATTTTCTCGATTCGGACTTAAGTCGGGCCCCGATCTTTAAGGGTTAAACCAGCCCAGTATCAACTGATTTTTTTTTTTTTTTATTATTATTGGCCCTTGGCTATGCCAAATATCACTCCTCCACATCCCCTCCTTCCCCCCTCCCCCCCCTTCAATTATCACCTATTCTCTCTGTTATTCCCTTATTTCGTCGGTATATTTTCGTGCTATCAATAGCGATTCATAAGCAGGGTGTGCTTGTATGTGCTACACAGCGAATGAAAGAGAGAAAGAGAGAGAACCACACGACAGTGTCTCTCCAGACGTTGTGAGGGGTGGATGTTTGGCAGGCTGGCTCGCACTCGATAACTATAACTTCCGCTCTCATTTGCCGATTTTAACCAGCCAAACGCTGTTTCCACTTGTTTTAGTGTTGTAACAGGTTAATATCTTTATAATCAACGTAAAATAGGTGCATATGGATAAGTATTAATGATATTTATGGTACGATGACGATTTGAGTGAAGGAATCAGTCTAAATACCTCCGCACAGGGAGGGGTGGCCACTACCACACCTGCGCAGCGGAGAGGTTAACCTATCTAATTTCAAAAGTCACTCAATTATGTATTGAGAAAAAGACTCTCACATATAGATTTTTTTTTCGGGTTCTATTCTATATCAAAATGTAATATTCGCAAACTTTGAAATTGATGTGCTTGGTAAATATTAATGAGAGGATTTAACAGGGGAAGATGGTTGTAGGAACGCCGAAAGCAGTAACAAGAAATAGGGTGGTCAGCATGGAAGTGAGGAAGTCCTAGCATGACAGTGTGGTAATCCCGACATTGACTTACGGAAGCGAAGCATGAACATTGGCGGAGAGACTCAGACCTAGAGTGAAAGGGGTGGAAATGAGTTACTTGAGAAGTGCGTGATTAGTTACATGGAGGGATAGACGACGAATGAGGAAGTAAGAGGGAGGTGTTGTGTGGAGGTAGATGTACTGGAAAGTGTGAAAAGGAACGCCTTGAGATGGTTCGGCCATATGGAGCGTATGAAAAGCGAGAGGGTGTATGAGAGCGAGGTGGAAGGACAGAGAGGGAAAGGTAAACCGAGAGAGAGGTGGAAGGATAGAGTGAAGAAGTATATGAATGAAGGCGGTGCTGGATGGCAGAAGGGGCGTCGACTCACTGGGAACAGGTGCATGGGAGCGTTTTGTTCGTGGCCACCCCTTCGGGGTTCACAGTGCGAGGCAATAGGTAGATAGATGGATGTGATCACATATTACTTTGGATGATAGGATGCATCCTAAATAGTTAGTGTGAGTGAAACATCTGTAATTAATCATTCAATATCCATAATAAACAGTAGCCTACACTACTTGCGCTTTTCAAGTGAGAAAAATTAACTGTCAACCCATCTGACGCAGTCTCACAGCGATGCCCGCTCTTGCTTGCTGCCAGTGTGGCCCCATGTATTCAATACAGTGGTGCTGGTTTTCTCACCTCTGATCACACCCGCCCGCTCTCGCTTGCTGCCAGTATGGCCACACGTATTCAATACAGTGGTGCTGGTTTTCTCACCTCTGATCACAAACGAACGCTCTTGCTTGCTGCCAGTGTGGCCCCATGTATTCAATACAGTGGTGCTGGTTTTCTCACCTCTGATCACACCCGCCCGCTCTCGCTTGCTGCCAGTGTGGCCACATGTATTCATTACAGTGGTGCTGGTTTTCCCACCTCTGATCACAAACGCCCGCTCTTGCTTGCTGCCAGTGTGGCCACATGTATTCAATACAGTGGTGCTGGTTTTCTCACCTCTGATCACACCCGCCTGCTCTCGCTTGCTGCCAGTGTGGCCACATGTATTCAATACAGTGGTACTGATTTTTTCACCTCTGATCACACCCGCCCGCTCTCGCTTGCTGCCAGTGTGGCCACATGTATTCAATACAGTGGTACTGATTTTCTCACCTCTGATCACACCCGCCCGCTCTCGCTTGCTGCCAGTGTGGCCACATGTATTCAATACAGTGGTGCTGGTTTTCTCACCTCTGATCACACCCGCCCGCTCTCGCTTGCTGCCAGTGTGGCCACATGTATTCAATACAGTGGTGCTGGTTTTCTCACCTCTGATCACACCCGCCCGCTCTCGCTTGCTGCCAGTGTGGCCACATGTATTCAATACAGTGGTGCTGGTTTTCTCACCTCTGATCACACCAGCCCGCTCTCGCTTGCTGCCAGTGTGGCCACATGGATTCAATACAGTGGTGCTGGTTTTCTCACCTCTGATCACACCCGCCCGCTCTCGCTTGCTGCCAGTGTGGCCACATGTATTCAATACAGTGGTGCTGGTTTTCTCACCTCTGATCACACCCGCCCGCTCTCGCTTGCTGCCAGTGTGGCCACATGTATTCAATACAGTGGTGCTGGTTTTCTCACCTCTGATCACACCAGCCCGCTCTCGCTTGCTGCCAGTGTGGCCACATGGACTCAATACAGTGGTGCTGGTTTTCTCACCTCTGATCACACCCGCCCGCTCTCGCTTGCTGCCAGTGTGGCCACATGTATTCAATACAGTGGTGCTGGTTTTCTCACCTCTGATCACACCCGCCCGCTCTCGCTTGCTGCCAGTGTGGCCACATGTATTCAATATAGTGGTGCTGGTTTCCTCACCTCTGATCACACCCACCCGCTCTCGCTTGCTGCCAGTGTGGCCACATGTATTCAATACAGTGGTGCTGGTATTCTCACCTCTGATCACACCCACCCGCTCTTGCTTGCTGCCAGTGTGGCCGCATGTATTCAGTACAGTGGTGCTGGTATTCTTGCCTCTGATCACACCTGCCCGCTAGCTCGCAACCGCTGTCTGTGTGTCCGTGGCCTTAACTTGGTTAAGCCTCGCCGAACAGTGATTTAACCTTCCTGCTTTTGGTGGCATTGGGTGTTTCGTTGAATTCTCAGCATTTTCGCGCGCTTATAAATACGCAAAAACAAAAACTTACCTATGTTATATAATTATATATATATATATCCAGTGGCATTACTCGTTGTTATATCTTGGGATGGGTGAAGACTAGAAGTCTCTAGACCACGGGGTTCAGTTGTTATGCTGAAAATATGTAGGTCAGTTATGGCGGTCGGGAGCCTAGAAACTTTGTTTACTCACGGTTTTCTTCATTTACTGATTGATACTCATATCTCTGCAAATATATGGCCTAACTATAGTTTACTTAGATACCAGAGGCAGTAATCGGTACTGTCTTGCGATAAATGAAGACTAGAACACTGTAAATTGAGTGGTTATTGTGTGAAGTGAGAAATAAGACCGGCTGTTTTGTTGTGATACGTAGAACTGTTCGAATGTGGTGACACAGTAGCTGTGGCCACGGCTACGGTCTGTATACATTCGTTCAATAATTGATTATTGATTATGGATTATGTATTATGAATTATGTATTATTATTGGATGTATTGATTATTGATTACTGATTTATTTCACCATTGTAACCATTCCTAAGTCACTGTCATCTGCTTGCATGTATCGTTTGGGACTCAGTTTCAGCAAGTACAAACTTTCGTAGGCCTACTTGCGAGCATGAGTCACATGACTGACTGGCTATCAGTTCTTGTTTTTGTTGGTTATACGGACCACCCGCTAAGACAACAAAACTCTCTCTATTGCGGTTTTAGGTAGTTTTAAGCTATTAAATATAGCTAGGGAGCTATGTAGGCCACCTGTGTGAGAATGGTTAATGCATCATGTTACCCTTGTTCTCGATTGGTCCAATTAACAACAATTAATGTAAACACAGCTGTTGGTTATGTGACCTTAACCCACTGAGCCCCAGCTAGTTATAAATAAATGTACCACCAGGGACCGGCAGGTTTTGAAGAAAAAAAAGCTTTCAAGAAACAATAGCGAATGGGTTAGAATGAAGGAAAAACCACAAAAAACCGATCCCCTAGGTCAAAAAGGGGTCCTACGGTGCGCCCGAAAGTCAATTTTACAAGAGTAAAAAATTGAAGGCAAAAACACCCAAAAACCATGTTTTTGCGCGCTCACGCGCACGCGGTTGGACTTTGAGAGTTTTCAACCATCGGCAAGGTTGCGTGGGATACTTGCACAGTTCCCATACAAATCTGAGCCCTCTAGGTGCCATAGGACCGGAGTAATTAACCCTTTCATGCTTATGACGTGATTTTGAGCCTATTAGGGATACTTTAAAGCCTTTGTTACCATCAGGGGTATTTAGAAACCTTTAGTTTGGTTACTTCAACCTCTGCAGTTGTCTTTGACATAGCTGTGGGCAGAAAACTAATTTTGGAGAGGTAATTATAAGAGTGAGATAACTCTATTTCTTATTGCTAATCTGGCAACCTCTGCATCATATGAGTCTGAAGGGGTTAACATTGACGACACGTTGTCGTCGCTGGGGTTTAGCGTTACATACATTGCCGACGACACGTTGTCGTCGCTGGGTTTCAGTGGGTTAATTATCTATAATGTAGCGAATAATTTACAAAAAAATGTCCTCCATTGCTAACCAAACTATTTGGGAACCTAACGCCAGGGTCAGCTAGATCGAATATACAAATCACAACGTAATACAGTATGCCAGCATTCATAAGTGTCATACATTACGTAATATATCTAATGTTGATATGAAAGAGAGAGAGAGAGCGCGCGAGAGCGAGAGAAAAAATGAGAGAGAGAGTGAGAGAGGAATAGGGGGGGGGGGAGAGAGAATAAAGACCTCATTAATTTCACCAAGAGTATTAAATAAGTCGCTCCTTATCTCATTGAACTTTACTACTTAATTTACCTTAATGAGCCAACTGGAGTAGAGAACATTGGTGGGTTGTGCAACTTTGGTAAAGACTCACCAAATATAAATACAAATAATTAATTTGGGGAGGTGGTGTATTACTGTCAAAACATCATTATTTAATTAACTATTTCATAAAAGAGTACAGTATGCCACAACATGAAACATAATAATGTAAGTCTCTTAAGATTTTATATTTTATTTTCACATTACCGCAGCTATTATATTACTGGTTTCAATAATATATACATTGTGCTAGGAACATAAATAAAAGTGAATGGAAAAGTGTATAATGATAGTGGTTAGGAGAGTGGCAGTTTCAGCGCCTGTTCTCTTGTTCATGTATTTCTCTTCTGTCCTACCATTGTTATCTTCCGGCCTAACCCTTCCCCTTCCACTGTGTTCTTTATATATATTGGCGTCACCCTTGGCCTCTCTCTCTGATTTGTTGAGCTTTTCTCTTCCTGTCCACTGTCGTTTGCACATGTGTCCAGTTATCAATCTTTCCAGGTGTCCTCGGGTTTCTGCCCACTACATAATAACATAATATGAAATGGAACATGGAGTTATTATTGATGTTTCTTACTACAGCACTTGTATTAATTAACTGTATTGATATAATTGTATCCGATCGAAAAATAATGCACTTGAATTGAACTGAATTTCGATTCCAATAACAGCGACTATATGAAATATAATGCGTAGTATTATCTAACAAAACACTATCGACTACTAACGAAAATTATTGAATATATGTGTCGTTCATTCCTTGTGGGATATCCATTAATTTCTTAAAGGCCTCTACATTACAGACCCCTATTTCAAAAGCAATCAAGCAATCACTGCCATTTCGTGATGAATATTGAATCGAAGTGAGTTTCATGTACCGTAAGTATAACAATTACAGCAAGGTGCGTAGAATAGGTAGAACATATTGTCCTGTGATTGAAATACCTATGGCAATACAATATAGCACGGTATATTATATATTTTCAGTTGGGCACTGAAGCTGGACCACTGCAATGCAAACTCCAACCTCCACCACCTGGCGGTAAGTACAGTAATTTATCATCAACATACTGCTATCACTTTTACTGTTTTTCATGTATAACATTTTCTCTGAAGTGCGTATGTTTTCATTATGCAGGTTATATTTTGTTTCCGGAGCCCATTAATTGTTTTGCAAATGAACATTGTTTAAATATCTAAATAAAGGTATTTAAATTAATGGGATTTTTTGCCTGCAACTACCGATTATTGTTCAACACACGATATATACATAATTAATTCAGGCTTAAATTAAATTGGTATATACATATACGGGCGTATTATGCAAAACGCAGAGACTATATATAAACGTATGTGTCCAGGAACAATGTTGATGTATATTCTGGAGCCTGCCAAGATTATCTAAACTCTGCTGTCAGGTAATTTGTTATCTCCCTCTTAACCTAAACTTTGCAACATTCCCCTTCCGTTCCTGTTCCCCCACGACCTTTATGATGTTCTAACCTTTTCTCCTTTTTCCTCTGCCCTCTTATCACTATAAATTTCCTCAGACAGGAAGGACCCATACACAAACTAAATATATAAAAAGGTGAAGGTCTAATGAAGGAGGATCATAAACCCTGAGAGCTCCGAGGGACATACATTACAACGTCTAGATGTAAACATTAAATTCACGTTGATTATCACAACATGTTCTAGGTAGCGCCAGCGAACTTGACAATAATCTTGACCCCTTAATTTCTTATAACTCAAAATTAATGAAAGCAATCGGGCTGAAGTTTCTATCATGTAGAAATAGTCCACCAGGAAATAGATGTGGATATTTACATCCAGTTTATTCTATGCCCTTTTGAACTACAAAAGGTCAAGGATCAAAAGGTTTGTCAAGTTCGTTCGCTCTACCTATAGTATTCGTTCTTTACCGACATATATTGTCATAGATAATTTTGTATTCATGTAATGGTCTATTATTGTTACCTACAGTGTATAATTAAAGTATACTAGTCATCATAATCAATTTACCAGTAAAACTGTATGTGTTCTTTTGAAGAAATTAACCATACCTTATGACATTTAGATATACATTCACATACAACCAACACACCTGTTACTCACCACATACATAACTTACACACAGACAACCCCCCCCCCCCCCCAGTCAAACAGTATTCACAAACCGTTGCCGACACCTACCATGTTTCTTCAGCAATTCGCTTGTTCATTTTAGTAATAGTAATATAATAATAAACTTTAAGCACAATATACACATACACTATCACAGAAACACACACCAGCTTCAAACTCAGGCTTGCAGCGCAAACAAAATCATTGCAGGCACGCAGGAATTGAATTCGAACCGTGTGCGTGAGATACATTTAAAGACAACCATATGGCAATAACAGCCTGGTCAATTATGTGCTTCAGAATGTTAGGGAAAAGGGCAATACCATGAGATTGTATAGCAAGCAGATGTTCAGTAAGTTTGATTGGGTTGAAGTTACTTTGTATATATGATAACAAACGTTTAGGTGAAAATTGACTTGAATTGGTTCTGGTTGGGGTTGGTCAGGTCATGATAGGGTGCTTTTGGGCTTTGTTAAATCTAGTTCACTTTGGCTAGTTTACGGACAAGTGTTGCATTTATGTCTATAAATATTGAACTCTCATAGCAATTTTGGCATTTTGTTCACAAGTTTACTTCATTAACACTCAAAGAACGGGGCAGTTTGTACCATCAACTACCTGCCAGGCGGGCATTTTTACCGAAAACGAGCTTCATTCCATGCTCTTTTATATGAATACACAAGAGTCAGAGCCTAATACAATTATGTATCCGTGAAAGGGCGTTAATAGAGCTTTCCAATAACACCTGAATCATCATTGTATGACCACGAGTTATCCTGTAGCGATCGCGCAACCGGTGGTGAAAATACCCTAAATAAGGTAATTTCCTATTTTTTTTCCTTACATCGCGAGGCCGAGTGTGTGTAGGAAGGCGGCGGTGGTCATAGAACCAGCCCAGTGATGGTACCGAGCATTCAGACCCCGCCTATCGTCCTCCCAACGCACAGACTCTCTCTCGGAGCCCCTAATGTGCTCAGAATTCCGCCCGTCATATGACGGGTACCGGAGGATAGGCCATTTGTCTCTCGCCCGTCATATGACAGTCACCATTGTTGACCATTGGTGACCATTGGTGTTGTAGAGGGTGTTGTGAGGGTGAAACTTGTCTAGATATAATTCCCTTATGTTGTTGTTGTAGAGGGTGTTGTGAGGGTGAAACTTGTCTAGATATAATTCCCTTATGTTGTTGTTGTAGAGGGTGTTGTGAGGGTGAAACTTGTCTAGATATAATTCCCTTATGTTGTTGTTGTAGAGGGTGTTGTGAGGGTGAAGCTTGTCTAGATATAATTCCCTTATGTTGTTGTTGTAGAGGGTGTTGTGAGGGTGAAGCTTGTCTAGATATAATTCCCTTATGTTTGGTGTTGTAGAGGGTGTTGTGAGGGTGAAGCTTGTCTAGATATAATTCCCTTATGTTGGTGTTGTAGAGGGTGTTGTTGGGTGAAGCTTGTCTAGATATAATTCCCTTATGTTGTTGTTGTAGAGGGTGTTGTGAGGGTGAAGCTTGTCTAGATATAATTCCCTTATGTTGGTGTTGTAGAGGGTGTTGTTGGGTGAAGCTTGTCTAGATATAATTCCCTTATGTTGTTGTTGTAGAGGGTGTTGTGAGGGTGAAGCTTGTCTAGATATAATTACTGATATAATACCACAGGAGACAGATATAATTACGTTATCCCTACTGTGGCCAAGGACAATGCCTATATAGACAACACCTTATTTAACACGTTATTAGTCAGCCTCGTATGTTGTTGATCTCTCGCTCTACAGTATATACAGTATAATTTTACTAGCCAAGGTATTCCCACTGTGTGCGGGTTATTGGGAGGTGGTTGTTTTTTTCTGGACCCCTTTTTCCTCATGTTTAGCCCGTTTGTTTTCCACATTTATGACGTTCGGCCCATTCGTTTGGCAATTATAAGACCTTTCGCCCTATTTCTTTGTCACTAATAAGACCCTTCGTCCAATTTACTTACAAACTTACAATCTACAACAGTTTAAATCCAGTTGCTACAAACATGTTATGAATGGAGGATGCCTTTAGGCACATGGACCTTTTTGTTTTATCTGTGTTTTTCTTCCTCCGTTCATGGTCTCTTAAAAAAAAAAAAAAAAAAATAGGTGTTAGGCCTATTATGTTTTTTCCTGGAGAGCGATAGCGATCTTGTAATTATAAGAGGAACCCAGCCTTAGGCCGGGACATTATCTACCGACAAATTTACACATGTATCAAGAAGGGGGATGTGGATTTTGTTCAAGCTAGATGGAGGTCTATGGAGGCAAGTGGAATTATTAATTATTTTTCCACCAACCAACTTCACCTCGTAACTCAATTAATGAAATCAACAAATGCATGTGGTACTCCATGGACTCGAACCTAGGATACTCACATATTGCACATTTGTATATCGACCAATAAATATACCCTTCCCCCCCTTTAAAGAGTAGAGCCGATCATATATTGGTACTGCGCTGCACTATGACAATATACTCCACGAGGATCACATGCTGAATATAAGCAAGGAGAGCCGGTGTGATGACATCATGTTCATGTTTTAGCTTTGTTTTCAGGTTTTTCGCTAAACACTCTTTCTGTGACTCTTAGAGTAGCCATGTGGTTGTATGTATATTTTGTCTTGCGTATCGACATATACAGTTGTAAGTTATCATTGTTTAAATGGTGTAATTATTATATATTATTAGTCAGTAATTTTCGAACAGCTTACATGAACCTCTGGAATGCAAGTACCATGTAGAGTAATCCTAGGCAGATAGGTACCAGTCTCACAGAAGTTCACAATGTCAACAAAATAAGTGGCCGCATATTTACTGTACAGTGGCTAACAGAGATCATTTTTACATAGCTAGTGTTGTATATTCTGTTCTAGCTAAATATGTGCATGTTATGTACACACTCAAAACAGGATGAGTATAACAACGATATACGTAAACTCAATTTAATGTAGGTAAACCGAGCTGTTTATGTTAGGTCAGGTTTTCTTGAGTTACGTTAGGTTCAGGATAGGCAAACAAAGGCTATGTTTATGTTTGGCTAGGATATGACGTGGAAATTTAAGTATAAACGTTACTGAAGTGCCTTTAGACGATATTATTTATGTTTCTCTCTCAAACCAGCCTCTCCCAAGTTTTATGGCTGATTATACTTGCCTTAATGTTCAGTGATGGGGCTTATTCTCCTACTCATCCACTTTGATTTATTACCCTCCCTTAACTTTGTAGGTCTCGTTTAATATTAGCCCTGTGTCATCATTAGTATGGTTCCATTACAAGACTCGTGCCTTCACTTCAATTATGATTTTCCCCTAGCTTTTCTGAGTCTTATTTAAATGTCACGCTATGTCTTATGGTTTTGTTATTTCATGTCACTTATTGGTCAAAGGACACATTAGGTATATTTTGTACACACTGTTTGATATAAAGGTATTGTTCTTAAATCATCACTCCTTTCCTCTGTATATGTTCGGCTTGGTACTGACACCGACCATCCAATATGTTCAGTTATATATACACACCCGTTTAGAAGTATACCTATCCCAAACGAGACGATGCAAAAATATATACTAAATGTTTCATGACTGATGATGATGAGTTGGTGCTATATACTGATATACTGTAATATGTAAGTATGCAGTGTTGTTTGTTCATGTGATTCCTCTAAGGTGTGTATCTTTCACCTAACTAAGTATTACATTACATGTATAATGTAATATAATCCTGCCACGTGCCTCACCATGTATGCATCAGCCGTTCTTAGCCTTTATCTGTCTCTTCCGGTTTGTATTCTCCACTCTTCCTCTCCTCGAATGTCTGTTCCTGCCCCCATAAAGTTAGATGACAGTTATAATTACACTTTCCCCCACGGCTTGATAACTCTTGCTGGGATATGAATTAGGGAAGAGGATCTGGACGGTGGCCATTAAATCACGTATGGAATATCATGTTTACTGAAATGTACTTCAATATAAATGTGTTTGGTATATGATCAAATAATTTATCCCTGTTCATTTCAAGCTAACTTTCAGTGTTAAATTAACATTGTAGTACAGAAGGCTGTAAGGAGTTTAACAGTTCCGAATCATATATAGTGTATTATCAGCTCGTTTTATATTACGAATTTCATACACAATGTATCTCGGACTTTCCCATATAGACAGACAGACCACCCGAGGAGACAACTAAGACAAATGTGAGGCCAGTGAAGGAGAACAATATTGTGTATAATCACAGGAAAGGGGCTAGCTTTAACCGAAGCAGAAAATAGGAATATTAGTAAACCACAGATGGTATGTTGAGAAATAATGTAGTGGACTGGTGAAAGTTAAATATTTTAGTTACGATTCTTGCTGAGATTTATTGTAACCGTATTTTGTGACGGGTTTTCTGTCTGCTTGCGGACATTCACATACATATATATTACATGAGTCTTGGTCAGTACATCATTTGTTAGCTTCACAGAACCGATCAACTTGAGGCTATCCTACTACGATCACCTTACCACCAACACCACTGTGCAATATAGTACCAACATTCCCTACCATCGTAGAGAGGTTTCATCTATACTAACATAGTTAAATATGCCTCTGGAATACTACCTATCGTCAAGTATGGAAGTCAGAGTTACTATCTCTAGCTTAGGGATCCCTCACAGAGGGATAGGGTTTGTTAAATGTTATTGGTACTCACTGTGATGTATATAAATTACCCCAAAACATATATGTTTTACTGTCTGCTTCCACATTGACAGTAAATCACCATAATATAATATTGATAGTACAGCATGAATGGCGACAAATACACATTTCAATATAATGTCGCTTTCTAATAATCTAAACACTGAAATATTGAGCAACAACAGTTATACTGATCCTCGCTTGGTAAGTCACTGAACAATAAGGAATAGTTACTTGTAAGAAATATTGTTTTATAAAGCACAGATACGGTCAGTTGGGTAACTGAGGAGAAATATTTGTATAAGTGACCATTGACAGTTTTAATTGTGTGAGTCTGGTAGGTAGATAAGTGGGAGAGTTGCATATGAATTATTAGATAAACGTGAATGGTAATGAAACAATCCATGATCGTGGGAGTAATGCTAAAAGGTCAATAATGTTTTTAACATAGACAGATACATAATTCATTTTAACCGTTCAGACCAATATTTATTTCAAGTCTTCATAACTGCAGACCATTTGTATATTATAACATATATGCTGAATATAGTTGTCTGAACATACTATATATATAATTAAAGTTGTTTTTAAATGTGTTTTTGGTTATAAAATATAAATCAGAAAATGTGGGTGATGCTATGAGAAGATAAACAGACTGACGCACTTTGGAAGTAGGGAAGGAAACATTCTCAACGTATTAGGTTCGGCTTGATTAACGTGCACTTGTCTTTTCGGGGTGTGCATTAGGCCCTATATATATATGGCTGAGTGGTCTTGCCACTGAACTGGTAATCCAATGGACCCGGGTTCGAATCCCAACATGTCAATGGGAAGATATTATTGGGATGGAATTTGTGCTGTACCTAGGTATCAGTGCATTACCAGAGCACACCGAAATGCCAAAAAAATACCCTCATTGTTCCCTGATAAAAAAATAGCATTGTATGAATATTCCCATATTCAAAATATGCTACAGGGGGGCAATGTCTAGTGAGTTAATTGTTCAATAGGTGGCGTTCTGAGAGTGAGGGTCCGAGTGTGGGGTATGAGACTGTGAAGCGCAGAGGTGAGGCGGCTTCAGAGATGGAGCTGCTTCGAGCCGTGAAGCTTCGCATGTCTCACTCCCTAGACTGGAGCAAGACCTAACGGGCCTCACCGTGTTCAGCGGTAGAGTGTAAAGGCTATCAGCTTATGCCCGAGAGGGATTAGTTGGAATATCGGCTAGAAAAAAAAAAGAAAAAAAAAAAAAAAAAAAAATATATATATATATATATACATATTATTATACAGTACCGGTATATATACAGTATATATATATATATATATATATTTTTTTATTTTTTTTTTTTTTTTTTTTTGGTAGCTGACTAATAATGGTAATGTTAATATATACATGGACTTTAATCGGAGTTTATTCCTTTACGGGATGTGATATGGATTGGTCGTATAGCCTACATAACATAAGTTGTTTTAAATTAAATACAAATCATAATATACATCCACATTACGAAATATAACTCATACATATCTGCACATGTTAAGGTAAGTATATTAATCAACTAGGCTAAGCAACAATAATAAAAATTCCCAGAACTTTAGCAGAATTAATCTGCTAAAGTTCTGGGAATTTTTCAGAAAATATAGTTTAGACAAAATAATGTTGTCTAAACTTAATTTTTTGAAGCTACGTCGTTAGTAGAGATTGTCAGTATAAAATATTGTATATACTAGTTGTTAACAAACATATATACTGTATATATTGATAGTTGTTAACAAACATATATACTGTATATATTGATAGTTGTTAACAAACATATATACTGTATATATTGATAGTTGTTAACAAACATATATACTGTATATATTGATAGTTGTTAACAAACATATATACTGTATATTGATAGTTGTTAACAAACATATATACTGTATATATTGATAGTTGTTAACAAACATATATACTGTATATATTGATAGTTGTTAACAAACATATACTGTATATATTGATAGTTGTTAACAAACTATATACTGTATATTGATAGTTGTTAACAAACATATATACTGTATATATTGATAGTTGTTAACAAACATATATACTGTATATATTGATAGTTGTTAACAAACATATATACTGTATATATTGATAGTTGTTAACAACATATATACTGTATATTGATAGTTGTTAACAAACATATATACTGTATATATTGATAGTTGTTAACAAACATATATACTGTATATATTGATAGTTGTTAACAAACATATATACTGTATATATTGATAGTTGTAACAAACATATATACTGTATATATTGATAGTTGTTAACAAACATATATACTGTATATTGATAGTTGTTACAAACATATATACTGTATATATTGATAGTTGTTAACAAACATATACTGTATATATTGATAGTTTTAACAAACATATATACTGTATATATAGTTTTAACAAACATATATACTGTATATATTGATAGTTGTTAACAAACTATATACTGTATATATTGATAGTTGTTAACAAACATATATACTGTATATATTATAGTTGTTAACAAACATATAACTGTATATATTGATAGTTGTTAACAAATATATACTGTATATTGATAGTTGTTAACAAACATATATGCTGTATATATTGATAGTTGTTAACAAACATATATACTGTATATATTGATAGTTGTTGACAAACATATATACTGTATATATTGATAGTTGTTAACTAACATATACTGTATATATTGATAGTTGTTAACAAATATACTGTATATGATAGTTGTAACTAACATATATACTGTATATATTTTGTTAACAAACATATATACTGTATATATTGATAGTTGTTAACTAACATATATACTGTATATATTGATAGTTGTTAACTAACATATATACTGTATATATTGATAGTTGTTAACAAACATATATACTGTATATATTGATAGTTGTTAACAAACATATATACTGTATATATTGATAGTTGTTAACTAACATATATACTGTATATATTGATATTCTTCAGGAAAATTATTATATGTTTATAAAATCCAATATTGGATTAATTGAAGGAATATATTTTAGATGCATTAATCTATATTTTATTAATTTCACCACAACACCAAACACCCCCAATGAAATTAATTAGAGTATGTATGATCCGCCGGGATTCGAACCCAGGTTATCACACACAGATTTGTGCCACCTTAACCATTACACCACCAGGACGGTTAAAGGTTTATGCACACGCCTACGACTTATTATCCATTCTCGAATACTGGATATTAATCTAATCATGTTAATATTCCCAACCGCGCTATGGTAGGCCTAATGTTTAAGTGAGAGGAAAGAATATTCATGGGGCACATATCATATACACCGGCCTCGCGACGAAATATCCCTGATCCTACTGATAATCTATATTTTATTAATTTCACCACAACACCAAACACCCCCAATGAAATTAATTAAAGTATATATGATCCGCCGGGATTCGAACCCGGGTTATCACACACATTTTTTTTCCCACCTTAACCATTACACCACCACTAGTTAATGCAGAACACGAGAGTACTATTAATTCACAACGTATCAAGCTTTAAGAATATTGATTTTGAATGTGTTGATAGTTTTGTAAACTGTAACTCTTTTAACCATTATTTTGTTACATATTTATTAAAGCTGTCGTCTTGAAATATGCAAAATTGGTATGAGTATATTAATAGGAAATTTAACTAGAATAATAATACCTACTAATTCACGTATGCAGAAACCTAATATAATCATATTCAGATAGGAGAGACCAAAGGAACTAGGCTAATAAGAAACACTCGGCTACGGTATATTTATCATGCCTTGAGCGACCTCCAAAAATGCTGATATTATCATAAAGGAAATTATGTATTCGGGAATATCCCCAGACGCAGAGAGTCAGACCATTTAAACATTTACACAATTTAAGCTAACCTAACATAATCTTATTGTATTTCTAACTTTAGTGTAACATAACTTTGGCCTAAGCAACATAACCTTAAATGTGGAAACAAAAATGGGCTCGCAGTGAGTGCCAAGAGTGAAGCCATTGGTCGGAGCTGTGTGGGAGGTAAGCTGAGGGCTGGGTAGAACTGGATCGGCAGACAGGCAGGACTACAGGCAGACAGGCACATGCACTAACAGACAGAGACACAGCCAATCAGGTAGAGTAGGCTATAGGAAGACATGCAGATAATAAGCATAATACATTCATACATACATACATCCAAGTGTTATAGTCCACAGAGAGTGGTTTCGGTCTAACGTTATAATGGTGGCAGTTATGGTGACCCTGACGCCCTCTGACGCCAAATTGTTTGTTTTGAGATCGATCTGAAATACTATATTTTTTTCCACCAACCAACTTCACTTCTAAACTCAATCAAAAAAATCAACAAATACATGTGGAACTCCAAGGACTCGAACCTAGGATACTCACCGAAATTCCGAGCAGTTATGCATTACGCTATCAAGACAGTATATACATGACTCCACGTTTTTCTAGGTTTACTCCTACGCGCAGCTCTCCCCATGTTCACAGTTTGACATTTGTACAAGATTTGTTAATATTGTTGGCAATATGTATCTGGCCACATGTTTGACCTGCCATTACTCTTATTTGTCAAATCCAGTTGAAAGAAACAAAATAAACATATGCAATGCTTAAAACAAGTTGCCTAAGGAATATTTGTTTTCAGAAAATGCTATCTTGTGTCACCAGGTACATAATTATTATGTGTATTGTTTGTTTAAGGGACTTCTGCCGGATGTTTTACTTAACTATGATATATGGTGATAACAGGAGGAGAACCATACTATAGTCATTTATGAGAGGATCACTTTTCTTTGCAAATTACTTCTGTTGGCTTAGACATTGACTGTTGTCGAATGATTTTCTACATATAACAAATATATATTTGCCATTCATGATGACATGGTGACTGAAGGGAAAATTATAGGACGTATGGAATAATAATAGGCTAAACATGGAAAATTCTCAGTAACGAAACTATACGACTAAGACCTAAAACCCCGTCTTCGATACTAGGGATTAATTTATTTAATACAGTGGATACTATACAATTGTATTTTATTGTGGAAGATTTCATTGGACATGTAAATATACTGCATAGCACATTACAATCTTCATCTAACTCCACTATAAATAATGTCCATAAACCTAATATCAAGGATGGAAAGTGAATTCCTATTAGTGATTTCATTTGAGGGTTGGACATAAGACAGCAAGCGAAGAGAGAGAGAACTGCATTTGTATTTGAATCATAAACATATATAAGCAAGTGAAGTAAGTGAGAAACTGAATAATAATATTATTTTAGCAAATTGATTGTTTTAAAGTACTGTAGGCCTATACGACAATGATCCAAATCCACTTGCTCAAATCATAAGGCAGTTAAGACAAATCCACCTTGACTAAACCATAACCAAACGGAAAGCAATTTAACCCATTCAGTACCAGGGACGTCATTTTTATCAGAATCTGGCAACTATTAGACGATTATATTCAGCTTAGGAAGGACCTCTAGCATTATTTAGGCTTCAAACTATCTCAACCAACCTTTCAAACTAATACATATCCTTTCTAAGCTGCATAATATTGTCTAAATATTGTGACGTTAACCACTCCGTTACAACCGCATGGCTTGTCCTACAGTGACTCGCTAGGATCGCCAGGGCAGTGGATGTGGCTACAGTTGATGTATTATTGTGTGCTTTATTTCATATGAAAGCTCGTGTCATGGGCAGTCCAGAAAGGCTCTTTGTTTTCGCCCATGTCAAGGCTTTATATATTTAATTGCAAAGTATATGTTTTATCATTAAGTAGTAATGATAGGATTTGAGAGAGAGAGAGAGAGAGAGTAGAACTGAGTGAGAGGAGGCGCACAGTGTTTTTTGCCATGCTTGATGACGTCACGGCTGGCTGGCCTGGGATTGGTTGGAGGAGTTTTTTACCATGCTTGGTGACGTCATGTTTGGCTGGCTTCTTTGTCATTGGCTGAAGGAATTGTTACCGCTTTGTCTACGCGGTGCGAGCTAGTGCTAGTATATATACAGCTCTCTCGCCACTCTCTCCCTCAGATCTGGTTTCTAGAATGCATCCCTCTTATCCCTTTGATATCTGTCCCCCTATTGCACCTGAGAACCTTTTCCTCTGCCTATCTCTCTCATTTTCCATATCTTTCACCACCTTTTGTTAATATTATACCCCCTCTGGTTAACTCTGCATAATCAGCTTCATGCTGGCCAGTTGTATTGTGCGTTAAGGTCTTATATAACCCATGTATGTTAGTTGTTAAGATAAGTTGATCACGAAGCATTGGTTGGCATTCATAATAATTATTGTTCAGTACCGCTTCCTATAATTATTAGTGTTCTGCTGGATTAGATAATGCTAGACTAGGAATCTGATACTATAAGGTATTGTTTCCGATGGGTGTTGGATTTAGTTAAAAGCTGCACGACATACCTGAGAACTGGAGTTGATTGGGTAAATTCTAGTCTGTGTGCCATTGAGAGTAGAGCATGCACGAATGAGGGTTGTATGCCTATACCATTCTGCACTGTTCTAAGCTCGTTGTTTGTCTTTGAGGTACGCCAGGAGAACGCTTAATACTTCGGTATTAAGGTTTCTCAAGAGAGCTACCCTTCCCTATAACGTAATATTTGACGCACAGACTTGAGATTTGCACTAGACTATGCGGCATGCCATGCGCACCAGTATCTCGTATCATTGACTCTAGCTAGACTTTATCAGTCACAGTAGACATTAAGTATATTAAACCAATTACTCTTTTTATGCATACCCGTTTATGATTACACAAGCATTTCGCAGCCTAGTTTGATGTATTGAGACACAAACGACTTAGGCTCATTTTGTTGATAGGAATACTGCATTGTCGTGGCGATTATTATTGTTGTAGCGTTTAGGATATTCTTGGCTCCGACTGCATTATATATTCTGCCTTTTGTGTGCATAGCCTGCACGAGCATTGTTCCGCTGCCTGCCTTTTTGAGTTCCATTTCCGATTCGAGCATCTTGATAGCATCTAACATTTAAAGAAGATTCCTTGTTGGTGTTGAAGGACTTTAGTGCACTTTCTTTCATGCAGGAGTGCCTGACATTTATTGATAAAAGTAACGTAAGCTGTAACTTCTCTTACCACCTTACTTTGCATACCATAACCAAGCACCTTCGGTTATAGGTAGTAATAGGCTGTTTTCACATAACATTAAGCCTAGAGTAGACGCACATTTATTGAGAGTTTGATAACCTATTATTGCATATAGAACTCTGGGAGAGTATTTGTGTTCTTTGTTCAGTGGGAATATACATCAGAGGTTGGATCTAGCACTTTCCGTTGTAGCATTTATGCCATTACTAGTCCAATGAATAAGAGCCCTGATATATTTAAACCTCAGTCGTAACAAATGGCGACCATACCTAGGATTTGGTGAACCTACATTTATTAGCAGGGAACATTTGTTGTTTTGGGGAATATTTTGCGGGGATCAGCAAGAATAATTTTTTTTGCAACATAGTATAGCCCTTGAGTATTTCCGAGAATGTTTGTGTGTATATTGAGGTATTAGAGTTTGGGGTGCTTCTTTTCCGAATATTGAGGTGGGAAAATGTTGTGAGCATCATGTCTTATACCGGATCAGAGGAGAATGGAGATACAGTACGTAATGTCGAAACTGAGGAACAACAGTATGATGAAATGGTTAATCAAGTGAACTGTGAGGAGGATGCTAGGATATTTTTGCAATGGCCTGTTACTGCCGAGCGGTTGGAGGGTATGGATTGGTACGGTCTTCAATGCCTGACCACAGCTATCGGTCATGCGGGTACTAATAGCATGACCAGGGATAACTTGATAACGTGTGTACTGGGCAGGGTGACTGGTGAGCGAGATGGGTTGAGTGCTCAGAGCCCTTCGGCCATGCTTCCCCTACACTCGACTCCCAGCCATCCCAGTAGTTTGCCGACCCCGAGTACGCTTCCACAGTTGGGTGGTGACTGGCAGGGTGGGTTGCCCCGGGGGGGACCACCGGTAATTTCAAACATTGTAGCACCTTCACCTCCTCAAGGGTTATCTCCAGAATTATTGTTTAAGCTCGAATTAGCTAAGCTTCAGCATCAGCAGCAAATAGAATCAGCTAAGATCGAAGAGAGAAAATGTCAGCTTCAACAGCAACAAAGGGCATGTGAGCTTCAGCAGCAATTAGAATTAGCCAAGATAGAAGAGAGAAAAACTATCAGTCAAGCAATAATCCAAGCTGAGTCGACTAGGTACTGTGCCGACATGGACGTAGAGAAGTCGCGGGTAGAGACAACGGGACAGCGACTTGGGGTTGGTAACCGTGTTCATGATCAATCTCTCTCACACTTATTGAAACTGGTCCGGTGTTTGATGAGAGTGCTTTGAGAAGAAGTGCCAGGAACACCAGTGGCCAGAGAATAAATGGGCAGCACTTGTATCCTCTAGATTAATAGGGAAGGGTCTGAAAGCCTACGATGCGTTACCTTTGGAGTCATGTATTGTGTATGAGGATCTCAAGGAGGCTGTCCTGAGGGCTTACGAACTGCAACCAGAAACGTACCATTTGCAGTTCCGGGGTGTAACCAAGGGATGAGATAGCACCTTTTTGGAACACGCCCGGGACTTGTCCGATGCTATGGGGAACTGGCTCCGATCTGAGAAGGTAACAACATTTGATGGAATTAAGCAGTTAATGATGTTGGAGCATTTCTTTAAGAGCACGGGCGGTGATCTAACTTTGAACTTAAAGGAGAAAAGCCCAAGATCTCTAGTCGAAGCAGCAGAAATGGCTGATCAACGGCTGTCGTTGATTCGGGGTTGCGGGTCCTCACAGAAGTACGATGCAAGTGCTAGGGACCGTTATCCTCCCCCTCCCCGTAGCAATGACACATTTAAACAAAAGAGCAATGAAACTAAAACTGAATCCAAACCTAACACCACGCCGTATGAGAAAAGTCAGGGGCTTTTTACATCACAGTATAAGCCGAAACCGAATTTTATGTGTTTTAAGTGCCACCAGGAGGGTCATAAGGCAAATGAGTGCCCTAGTCGACCTCCTCCGGCAGCCGTGTCTTTTGCTCACGGCATTGGAGTGTTCAAGAGGACATCGGAGTTTGTTAGAGGCAATTCTTCTGAGGTAAATACACTGCCAGTGCAGAAGGATCCGGAAGTCTTATTCCCTGTCCGTGGTGCCTTTTGTGACCACAGGGGACTCGGTTGTGTGGAGTGGGGGGGTAGAAGACATGAGGTGAGAATTTTGCGTGACACTGGGGCATCGCAAACATTGTTGAGGAATTTCACTGGTAAACCTGTAAATACGGCGCGGGTGGTTGTGGTTCAGGGAGTTAATGCAACAAGGTCATACCCGCTTGTAAGAATGAAGATGGAGGTTGATGGTGTGACTCGTGACCTGGATGTAGGAATTGTGGAGAAGTTGCCTGTTGGGGGCGTCGACCTCTTTCTCGGCAACGACTTTGCGGGGCCTACTTCTGAGGCTCCACCCTTAGTCGGTGCCAAGAAGCTGGCCGACGTGAGTAGGGAGGAGCAGGAGTGGGTTGAGAAGTGTCAGGTGCAACCTATGGCGTGTGTTGTCACCAGATCTCTTGCATCCAGGGAGTCACATTCTGGTCAACAGTCTTTAGACAAGCGGAGGAAAGGTACCGAGAAGGGGTTGAAAGTTGATGCGGTTGAGAGTTTAGTATCAACGGACATTCTCGGGGACTCATTATTAGGACCGATTCTCGAGTCTGGAGAAGACCCATTAACTGTTACTGAGAAGGCAGAAGATGGGCTTAAAAAGACGAAGAGACAGCAACGATACACAGAGAGAGAGCAACGGGAGGCTAAATTCAATGTAGGAGGGGGGCATGACTTGTTTCGCAAACACTTAGATAAGCTTGCTCCTTCGGACATTTGTAAATTGCAATTAGAAGACCCGGAGGTTCTTGAATGTGGTACCGGTGCTGTCGAGTTGGAGGAGGACAGTGATGCACAGTCGGGAGATGTAGCAACAAGGTATCCTGACACGTACCCTCTGAGAAATGGGTCAGCGAAGACGGTGGTCCGAAGCTTGCTAGTGTATTTTTCCCGGTATGGTTACCCGCAGGGGATTCAGTCAGACCAAGGATCCAACTTCACTTCTAGCCTCTTTGTTCAAGCAGTGCCGCAGCATGGGATTGTTACGGTTGTGTCATCTGCGTATCATCCGGAGAGCCAGGGTGTGTTAGAGCGATGGCACTCAGCCTTAAAATCTGTGCTGCGTTGTTGTTTCTTTGAGAGTGGGAAAGGTTGGGATCTTGGCCTGCCATATGTTTTATTTGCTGCACGGGAGGTACCTGGGGAAAGTTTGGGATTCAGCCCTAATGAGCTCGTCTTTGGACCCCGTGTCAGAGGGCCTCTCCATATGGTTGAAGAAATATGGGAGGGCGCAGAAAAACCTTGTTCTATGCTCAAGTATGTCCTCGACAGTCGAGAACGGATGCTGCGCAGTCTGGATTTGGCTGGCCGTAATTTGACAGGCTCTCAGGCCCTAATGAAGGACAGGTACGACCTCAAGGTTAAACTCAGGGAGTTTCACGTGGGTCAGGAGGTGTTGATTCTACCGCCCCTTGTAGGTCATCCCTTATCCGCGAAGTACACTGGTCCTTATAGGGTGGTTGAGAGGCTATCAGACCTGGATTGCTTGGTGGCCGCTCCAGACAGACGTAAGCGCAATCAGTTATGTCACGTTAATCTCATGAAGGAGTATGTGAGGCACCCCCCTGAGCCTCTCACTGTGCCTGTGATGACGTTTAGCAGTTAAGGTGGAGAAGGAGAACGGGACAGTCAAGCTCAGGTGGAGGATAACTGGAAGGATAAGAAAGTCAAATGGTCGCCTGAGTGTGAGAAGGCGTTTAGAGTAGTAAAACACCTGTTGTGCACTCATCCGATCCTCAGGGCCCCTGACATTAGCCTACCTTTCCAACTAGCAACGGATGCTAGTGGTGTGGGGGCTAGTGCCGTCCTTATGAAAAAGGACGATGATGGGCTGGAACTTCCTGTTAGTTTCTGTTCGGAGAAGTTCAATTCAGCACAGGGAAGCTGCTCTGTTGTCGAGAGGGAGCTGCTGGCAGTTGTGCTTGCACTGAGGCATTTCGAGGTCTATGTTCCAGCCTATGGTCCAGTCGTTGTAGTTTACACAGATCATCACCCTCTCAAGTTCTTGGACCAGTTTCACAATCGGAATATTAGGCTGACCAGGTGGTCACTAAGGTTATTGGTACATAACCTGGACATACGCCATATTGCCGGTTGTGACAACGTGGTTGCAGATTGTCTTTCAAGGGTATATGATCTTGGGTAGATTGAGACACGGCTAGCCTCCTGCTTTAGTTTGAATAGTATTTTGAGCTTGGTGCTTGTTGGCTCGCGGTTGTAGCCCAGGGTATTGGGTCGTAAAGCAGGAGTTGAGCGTTTGGTATAGAAGAAAAAACTAGGCTTGCCCCTATAGTGCAGCCGAAATAAACAAATTAAAAACATAAAAATCAAATAAAAACTCTTTCTTTGATAGTTGAATATTTTCAGTATGTTATAGCAGTAATTCTGAGTTGCATTCCTCTCAGAATGCTGGGCTAGAGAAGCTCGCTCTTGAGGAGCATAACTACATATGATTTAACCTATTGTGTTGGGGAGGGTTATAATTTTGTAAAATGTTTTGTTGAAGAACTGTGCCAGATATTTTACTGCCGCTGGGTGATGGGAAGTAGAGATATAGCATGGGTTCTAACCATCAGATTTTTCTTGAGCTTTGGGGTTCTGAGAAAAATCTTGGGGGGGGTGTGACGTTAACCACTCCGTTAGAACCGCATGGCTTGTCCTACAGTGACTCGCTAGGATCGCCAGGGCAGTGGATGTGGCTACAGTTGATGTATTATTGTGTGCTTTATTTCATATGAAAGCTCGTGTCATGGGCAGTCCAGAAAGGCTCTTTGTTTTCGCTCATGTCAAGGCTTTATATATTTAATTGCAAAGTATATGTTTTATCATTAAGTAGTAATGATAGGATTTGAGAGAGAGAGAGAGTAGAACAGAGTGAGAGGAGGCGCACAGTGTTTTTTGCCATGCTTGATGACGTCACGGCTGGCTGGCCTGGGATTGGTTGGAGGAGTTTTTTACCATGCTTGGTGACGTCATGTTTGGCTGGCTTCTTTGTCATTGGCTGAAGGAATTGTTACCGCTTTGTCTACGCGGTGCGAGCTAGTGCTAGTATATATACAGCTCTCTCGCCACTCTCTCCCTCAGATCTGGTTTCTAGAACGCATCCCTCTTATCCCTTTGATATCTGTCCCCCTATTGCACCTGAGAACCTTTTCCTCTGCCTATCTCTCTCATTTTTCATATCTTTCACCACCTTTTATTAATATTATACCCCCTCTGGTTAACTCTGCATAATCAGCTTCATGCTGGCCAGTTGTATTGTGCGTTAAGGTCTTATATAACCCATGTATGTTAGTTGTTAAGATAAGTTGATCACGAAGCATTGGTTGGCATTCATGTTGTTCAGTACCGCTTCCTATAATTATTAGTGTTCTGCTGGATTAGATAATGCTAGACTAGGAGTCTGATACTATAAGGTATTGTTTCTGATGGGTGTTGGCTTTAGTTAAAAGCTGCACGACATACCTGAGAACTGGAGTTGATTGGGTAAATTCTAGTCTGTGTGCCATTGAGAGTAGAGCATGCACGAATGAGGGTTGTATGCCTATACCATTCTGCACTGTTCTAAGCTCGTTGTTTGTCTTTGAGGTACGCCAGGAGAACGCTTAATACTTCGGTATTAAGGTTTCTCAAGAGAGCTACCCTTCCCTATAACGTAATATTTGACGCACAGACTTGAGATTTGCACTAGGCTATGCGACATGCCATGCGCACCAGTATCTCGTATCATTGACTCTAGCTAGACTTTATCAGTCACAGTAGACATTAAGTATATTAAACCAATTACTCTTTTTATGCATACCCGTTTATGATTACGCAAGCATTTCGCAGCCTAGTTTGATGTATTGAGACACAAACGACTTAGGCTCTTTTTGTTGATAGGAATACTGCATTGTCGTGGCGATTATTATTGTTGTAGCGTTTAGGATATTCTTGGCTCCGACTGCATTATATATCCTGCCTTTTGTGTGCATAGCCTGCACGAGCATTGTTCCGCTGCCTGCCTTTTTGGGTTCCATTTCCGATTCGAGCATCTTGATAGCATCTAACATTTAAAGAAGATTCCTTGTTGGTGTTGAAGGACTTTAGTGCACTTTCTTTCATGCAGGAGTGCCTGACATTTATTGGTTAAAGTAACGTAAGCTGTAACTTCTCTTACCACCTTAGTTTGCATACCATAACCAAGCACCTTCGGTTATAGGTAGTAATTGGCTTGTTTTCACATAACATTAAGCCTAGAGTAGACGCACATTTATTGAGAGTTTGATAACCTATTATTGCATATAGAACTCTGGAGAGTATTTGTGTTCTTTGTTCACTGGGAATATACATCAGAGGTTGGATCTAGCGCTTTCCATTGTAGCATTTATGCCATTACTAGTCCAATGAATAAGAGCCCTGATATATTTAAACCTCAGTTGTAACAATATAGCTAGCATAAAATTTAACACACGTCACTGATACTCAAAGGGTTAAGTAAACACAGTTGGTATATTAAATATTTGAGATAATAAAGATTGAACAAGGATATAACTCGACGTGAATGAGGAGAGATAAATGAGACAATCAAATTACCCGTTGAGGCAGACAGATGGTCATTTCATTACAGAACTAGGGAGGCATTAAATGGAAAATGTGGACGGTAGGTTGGATCACGGCCCTTTTTAGATTACAATGTTTTATTTAAATGTAATTGTAAATATTTAAATTGGCAGAGTTTAGAGTTAAATAAAATAAAATCCTATTTTCATACATTTTGTTGTGTGGTGAACTAGAGGGAAGAAATGCCAATTCAATTTCGACATAATCCAAACATTTATTGGCTTTCTGCATTCGAACGAATGTGAATGCAGTATTGAATATATTTAGCTATTGATAGACATAAGGGTAACCCATTTAATGTTAACACACATATTTGGGCGTCAGCATTTTATGAATTATACAATAATCATGAAGTCAACACAATGTATGTAATATTTTCCTCGTTGACTTGACCGAAAAAATATGATCCTATTCCGTGTTTTCATTTATATGAACAATTATTTTTGTCGCAATACATGTATACTTATATACATACCATTTTCTGTTAACGCTCATTTTCATCATATTGAAATAGTTAAGACAGAGTCGCGTTTCAGCAGTTAGATTGCATTACGATACATTTAATTTAATTTGTGTTATCTGTCTATTGTATTGTGAATACAGGGTCCAAAATCCTTAAATTGTATTTGTGTCCATAAATATATAGCTGTTTGTATTCCGTTTGAAAGGTTTGTCTGTCACAAATTTTACTGTTGAATTGCCAGCATGGATGTAAGAACTGTCACAATGTACTAATTCCCCAAGATATGTATTCTAGTAACATGTAGATTAAGATCAACCACCGTGAACCAAGGGAGGCTAGTTTAAGTCAGTTGGTAAAAGACTCGCACGACTACATTACCATGTTATTGTGGCAACTCACACTCCATGATAGTGTATGTGTGTGTGTGTGTGTGTGTGTGTCTGTGTGTGTGTGACTGAATCATACCCCAAGAAACGACAAAATCATACTGCTTGGAGACTTTAATGCAAGAGTGGGGAGAAATAGTCGAACATGGGGTGGAGTGATATGGAATAATGGCATCGGACAAGTTAACTCAAATGTAATAAGACTACTAAACCTATGTGCTGAACATTGCATAACAATTACAAATACTGTTTGCCAACCAAAGAACAAATACAAGACTTTTTGGATGCACCCAAGATCCAAGCACTGGCACCTAATTGATTATACTATATAATAGTGCGATCCAGAGACATGAAAGATATCCTGATGACTCGAGCAATGATGGGGGTGGGGTGCTGGACTGATCATAGAATGATAATAACCACACTCAAACTACAAGTACGACCACCAATACGCCAACAAAAATCAAGGAAGGAAAACTGTACAGCACTAAGGAATGCAAGCAACCTTGATGCCCTACGCTGCTTTGTATAGCCCAAAAGCTGACTGACGCAGAACCTCTCTTACGAGCTGATTAAGCCTCAGTTTATGACAAATGGACCTCCATAAGCACTCTTTTATAAGATGCTGCAATTGATACAATTGGTTACAGAGGTAAGAGGCACCAATACTGATTTGATGAAAGCAAGAACAGAATCGGCGCACGCCAGGAAAACATGCACAAGGCACATACTGCTACTCTCAATAAATCAGCTTCACAAGTTTTCAAAAAGCGATGGAAGGACCAACGTAAAGAGGTACAAGCCACTCTACGCAACATGCAAAATTAATGGTGGACTGCAAAAGCACAACACATACAACAGTATGCAGATTCTAATGACATGCACAATATCTATGATTCACAAAAAATAGTCTACGGGCCAAGAAACTCCCCCTTTATACCTGTCCGATCTGCTGACGGAGAAACACTTATCAAAGACCAAAAGCAGACCTTGCTAAATCAAAGAAATTTAGTAGACCATACCATACAAGATGAATTCCCTGACCGTCTTATTGTACTTGACCTAGACCTACCTCCAACCTTCTCAGAAATCTGCCTAGCAGTCAAAAGCATGAAAGATAACTCGATTCCAGGCCCCGACAACATCCCAGCAGAAATCTTAAAAAATGTAGGGTACCTTTGTTACAGAACTCACCACCAGTACATCTTGGATGTATGAAACAAGAAAAGTGTGCCACAACATCGTCACAATATACGAAAATAAAGGAGACAAATTTATCTGTGGCAATAGCAGGGCGATAGCTTTGCTAGCTATTGCAGGTAGAGTTCTGCCAAAAGTGATGCTTAGCAGATTGATACACAACATCTCCGAAGACATAATGCCAGAATCACAGTGCGGCTTTCGCAAAGATCGTGGAACTGTGGAGCTGCTCTTCACAGCACACCAACTTCAGGAAAAATGCAGAGAACAACACCAAAACCTCTGTATTGCCTTTATTGACCTTGCCAAAGCCTTTGACAGATAACAGAGAAATGCTGTGGGATATGCTAACCAAATGTGGATGTCTCCGTACGTTTGTACATACTATAACAGTAACAATATCGAGTAACCTAAAACCGAGTCAACAATGTTCAGAAGTTGTTAAGAAGGCAAACAAAATAATTGGCTTTATAGGCAGATCATTTGAGCATAAATCCAAAGACGTAATCCTAACCCTTTACAATTCCTTAGTCCGCCCTCTTCTGGAATACTGCGTTCAATGCTGGTGCCCTTATTACCAAAAAGACATAAACAAGCTCGAACGAGTTCAACGTAGAATTACCAAAATGATACCTAGCCTAAAGAACAAACCATACGAAGAGCGTCTTAGAGAATTAAATCTATTTCCTTTAACCCAGCGCAGATTAAGAGGTGACTTAATTCAAGTGTTCAAAATCATCAAAGGCATCGACAATATGAACTGTAGTAAGTACTTCACTATCGACCAATCTAATTACATGCGGGGAAACGGTTGCAAAATTATTGGTAAATCTTTTAACTCACACGAATCTAAGAATTTCTTCTTCAATCGAGTTGTCAACTTGTGGAATGGGCTTCCCCGAGACATTATAGACTGCAGCACCGTTGATTCATTTAAATTCCGCCTAGACAAATATCTCGCATCAAACCCGCGACTGACTGCGTTTGTAAATGAATAACTTTATTTTATCCTCCCCTCAGTTACTAACCCATATGTCCCCTACTAACTTCCTAGTCCTGCCAGGTTAGTGGCAGGGCAGTAGTTCCCTTTCCAATGTTCCCTTACCCACTCTATACCACTGTTTGGACACTTGATCCTCAGTGTTTTGGAGGACAAGCAGCCTAGAAGGGTCACTAGATCTGTTGTTGCTTGATTTCCTTTGTACTCCTTTGTACTATCTTAAGACAGCTTCACAAAGGAATGATGGTTAGAGTGTTCATAGGTAACCATGAATCTGAACCATTTAATGTGTGCACTGGAGTGAGACAAGGCTGTGTTATGGCACCTGTTCTTTTTAATATATGTTTAAGTTACATGACAACGCTTCTACGGAGGATCATAGAAGACACCGCCGGTGCAGTGATTGATTTCAGACTGGATAGCAGCCTATTTAACATTAACAAATTCCATGCCAAAACTAAGCTAACTTCTGAGATATTGTATCTATCTATCTACTGTATTATACTCGGTCCCAATCACTACTTTTCCTTTTATTTATTTATTTATTAATTTTAATTTTTATTTTTGTTTTTGGGAGGGGCCGACTCAAGACAGAGCCATATTGAAGAGGTGTAATTAATTTATTTGATTTCTCCTTTTACTAGAGGTGTTTCTGAAGCTTAAAGTAATATGTTGGCGGTAACTGATGATATATATATATATATATATATATATATATATATATATATATATATATATAATATAAATAGGGTGGTCCATAAAAAGTGAAGTTCAGATATTTAAATGTGGCACCCCCACCAAAGCATTCCATATAGTCAGAACATAATTTAGGAAAATAAAATAGCTCAATTGAAGAACATTTGAAGGTCGCTACCGAGTATGTAAGTTTCACTCTCATAAGAAAATTGTCTTGTGTAGTATTCAAGTTAGCATATAGAAAAGTGTTGCAAACATTTGGTCATAATATACCACAGTATGGTGAGACATCATATAGAACAGGTTTAAGTTTGTATAAAACTTGGTTCAAGCTGTCAAGGAGTGATGCCAATGTCTGGCTGGTCTGAACGAGATGTGATGAACTCTTTGGAGAGAAGCTTCCTGGTAACTAGGAAGCTTCACTCCCAAGAGTCTCGTCTCGTTCCGTCTTGTATCACTCCTAGTGTTCATCCTTCATCAACATCCACAATAAATTCAGACCATGATGATACAAATAAATATATGGTAGATTGCCTCTTAACCCTTAATTAGCGGCGAGCAACATAAGTCGAGTATAATAAATCTGGACTATCTGGCGGCGCTCGACATAGGTCGTGTGGCAATTTCAGCACGTAATGTTGCTGAGAGAGAGAGACAAGTGGTGGCAGGAGAGTAGCGAGCGTATGACTGCTCCAGACCACCGCGGCGAACCTACTGACACGAATCCCACCTCCTCCCTCCCTCTCTCACTCGCTATATACGGAATTGTATGGGGAAAGTGTCGAATTACATGCTTTTTGCACTCGCGTTGCACGATTGTTGCAAGAAAACTAGCCATCATAAAAGGATCGTTATGGTGTCAGTGGAAAGCTCTGTTTATGCCCTTTCAGGGATAGATACTTGTTTTACGCTCTGGGTCCTATTTAGGCATGAAAATGATCACGTAAACAGCCCTATTTTGGGTAAAAACACCCCGCTGGGCGGTACATATAAATAAACCGCCTAGGCCGCTCGTAAGGTGTTAATGTAGTCCACATAATATATATAATTGCATTCATTATTTATGAAAAAACAGTAGGTATTTATTGCAATTTACAATTTAATTTACACAGTTAGAAATGCTACCAATAATGCTTGGAAGTTGGACTACTTCTATTTATCTTAACACAACCATAATTTGTATTTATTTACTTCACAATAATTTGGGTTTACATATGAATAGTGATGTATTAATGATACGTAATTGTTTATCTACCTCAGTTATGATGTAATATGATATCCCAGTATGAGCAGGTGATATCCGCAAGAGTGCGTGTTGTCGCTACAATCCAGTCACAGTAAATTGTGGTAATTTTTCATTAACAAAGCAAACCGGACTTGACAGCTTGAACCAAGTTTTATACAAACTTAAAAATGTTCTATAATTATGATGTCTCACCATACTGTGGTATATTATGACCAAATGTTCTATATGATGTCTCACCATACTGTGGTATATTATGACCAAATGTTCTATATGATGTCTCACCATACTGTGGTATATTATGACCAAATGTTCTATATGATGTCTCACCATACTGTGGTATATTATGACCAAATGTTCTATATGATGTCTCACCATACTGTGGTATATTATGACCAGATGTTCTATATGATGTCTCTCCATACTGTGGTATATTATGACCAAATGTTTGCAACACTTTTCTATATGCTAACATGAATACTACACAAGACAATTTTCTTATGAGAGTGAAACTTACATACTCGGTAGCGACCTTCAAATGTTCTTCAATTGAGTTTTTTTTTCCCCTAAATTATGTTCTCACTATATGGAATGCTTTGGGGGGGGGGGGTCACATTTAAATATCTGAACTTCACTTTTTATGGACCACACCGACATTTCACGCACTTCTGCATTATTCTCTTACAGCCTGTCTATATATACTATATATTATATACAGTATATATATATATATATATATATATATATATATATATATATATATATATATATATATATAGACAGGCTGTAAGATAATAATGTATAAGTGCGTGAAATTTCGGTGTGAGTGTCCTGGGTTCGAGTCCTTGGAGCGCCACATGTATTTTTAATATATATTTTTTTATTAATAGGCCTAATACGGAAGTATGCTTTAATCGAGGGGTTATTCTGTTAAGCTTTTCTTTATATTCCTATAAGGTGATATTGAACATAAGATAACTTATGATACCAGTACCAACTTGTTTTATGTTATCCATGTTGCGTCTGTCTGGCTGTCTGTTTTTCTGTCTCTCGTATAAATAAATATCCACAAAGGAATTTGAAAAACAACAGAAAGGCTTTTAATTTTTAAGAAAACGAAGAGGTAGAAGTAACTCGGTTGATTTTACTTCACATATTGAGCGATGGAGCGAAGTTGATTGGGGTATGATTGCGTGAATTTTCCCAAACGAATATTGAAAGATGATACAGTCTCGCAATGAATATTAGGACTAGCAAGCCAGTTAAATAGTTAACTAATATTGTTATGAATCTTTTGATTCCTAGAGGTCCTTCGGAAGTCGAGTATGAAAATGTTGTAGTTGCATTAACAATATAAACTAATTGTCGTCTGATTAGCCGTATAAGGGTTGAACTGTACTGTATACGTTCGACTAAATAAGTTATCCTTTGTAGGGATGCAACTGAGACGCCATTCAATATTAAATGTGTTGGATGTTTATGTTTCATATATTATAATGTGTAACATACTACAGAACATGCATATAAACTTAGAAGATGTCTTTTAAATTAAACCCAAATAATACAAGCATAAAACACCGACATTATAATTACTATAATAAACCCGCGCTAGTTGCATCCCTACACTGGATGGTGTTTATCAAGGATATGTTTTCCCCTTCCATTCTCTGGAATCCTGGGGGTGTAAAGGTGGAGCATGGATGGGCTAAGGTTGGAAGAAAGTATTCTAAATTTGGTGAACACTATTGTACTGTATGTTTGGGTTGCTATAGGTAGCGCCAACGAATTTGACAATAATCTGGACCCCTTAACTTCTTGTAACTCAAAATGAATGAAAGCAATCGAACTGACATTTCTACAATTTGGAAAGAGTCCACCAGGAAATAGGTGTGGAAATGTACAGCCAGTTTGCTCAAGGTCCTTTTGAGTTACGAAGAAGTTAGGGATCGAGATAATTGTCAAGTTCGTTGGCGCTACCTATAGTAATGTTAATAATTAAGAATATGTATTGTGAATGAAATAAGCATGCACATTGAATAATTGCTCCCCATTTTACCGAAGGGTTTCTTATTGAATAATAATACATGCTGCTATTGTTTATAAACGCAAATGTAGCAGGTAGAGGTAATGATATACATATTACATAACTCTTAATACGTTGATCTAAGTCATGTTAGTGGTTGGAGTGACGCTGACCTGTTGATATTAGTCTGTTGAGTGTCTTAACATCAGCAGTTTTCTATACCATTCGAGAGAGAGAGAGAGAGATAATTACCACGGGGAATCTTAAAACGTGTACCGATATAATCACTTGGATTGTGTGCTCAAAGTTACGTAATGCATAACAGGATAACCCCTCCAGTAATACGCATTTCATAATTATCGGTCACTGTTTATTAAGATATTATGCTCTTGCAAACTATATATACATTTATGTGTTCCCAGTTATCGCCAGCATATGACATTTAGTTTCAAAAGAATCTCTTAACACGAGTATTATAATACTCAAAAGCCCTCTTCAAGACAATAATCACTTACCCGTATTTATTGTTCCAGTTGCTTTATTGTATTGTATTAAGCTTAGGAAGGGCCTCTAATAGTCAGAAGTTAATGGAAAATGTTAAAGATTCTTATTTATCTATAATATACAAATTATGAATCGAATGTCTATTCTTACCGTGTGTTAGGCAATTCTATGTAGTCAAAGTATTATATTGACCTCAAAGTAGCATAGTGTTATTTGTAATCATTATAAAAGTAAAGCTTGTGACAGTAATTCAGATATTTCAGAAACTATAAATTCAAAATATCATACAGACATAAGTTCAGATCTCAATACTATTGGTAATAAGTCCGCACAATAAAATATTACTAAACATTTTGCTTTCAACATACGTTTAAAGCTAAATCATTGTAATCAGTATACAGGCATCTTGAAAACAACCATTCACTGTTAGTTCTGTAGTCCTGCCGCACCGTCTCGATTGAACTGATTCGAATTCCCACCCTCCTGCCACCACCACACTCACATTCCTGCGATGTCTATATTTATATTAATGTATACTTGTATAGTTATGCATTGATGTTAATTATATACACTGTATTTAATGTTCCTTAAAACTCAACGTCTTTCTGGAAATTATAATAAACCTGTAATAATGCAAATATCTAAGAAAATTGAACTTCACGATATTCCTCACCTCGACCAATCATGTCCCTCCTTTCACACGCCTTTCGGTTTGAAAGATTCATTCATAAAACTACGTTGTTAACTACGGATAAAATGCCACACATCTCCACACACCACAATATTTTGTTGCAGGACTAAGTTGGCCAACTGTACTTTACAACATTCTGACCTATAACAGTCCCACGCGCCACCACGAAATATGACTGATTGACTCGAATATATGTAATTGTTTCTAAAAGCCTGTTGTTTTCACAGCTGCCAAACTGTTACGTAGTTTGAACATTCGGTATCATAAATTACAGTAGGAGTTAACGGCTGAAATAACTTGGAGGTCGTTAGTGCATACACTTGGCAGAGAAGGAAATACACTGTTTTCAGAAATGTTATATTAGATCATGATCTGCTATCCTAAATATTTTGTTCTTTGATAATTATGTAATGTTATACGACTAATGTTACATGGTACACTATGTTATGGCATTCACTGCTTCAATCCATTCAGAGGTACGGATATTCTGTGCTAACCCTTGTTAATATTATATTAGTGATAGCTATACATTACACAATATACTGTACAATATATACATAACACATGTAGTGGCAATTTATCACGAATATGGTTTCTGGTGGATGACCTTTTTATCTGTAAAAAACAATAGCCAACACATTATGTATGCATAATGTATAACGCACTGCTAACACGTGTAACTTATTATAAGAGATTACCACTGGGACTACAGGAACAAAGTTCACACACCACAAAGTTCTGAATTGTCGTACAGATACATTATATATATATATATATATATATATACTTAATGTGTAGTCAAACAAAAGTATCTGTTTTACTCCAACCTAATCATATCAAATACTAAGTCTGAATGTTATAACAATTCATGCTAATTAAACTGATGTAATTTGCTTCATATCCCATCCATAATGTATTGATAATTTGTCTGTTTGTGTCTGAAATTTGATGACTGTGAATTAACCTACGTATCATCATATTCACCACTTGATTAGTCACCTTGCAATCAATCAATAACTCCTCATAAACATTCATAAGATGAACAAACATGTTTGTCTCCACCCCAGACCTACTGGACCATTCATCATTATACAGACAGTAGGTTAAGCCAGTCAATCATTGTCTCCACCCCAGACCTACTGGACCATTCATCATTATACAGACAGTAGGTTAAGCCAGTCAATCATTGTCTCCACCCCAGACCTACTGGACCATTAATCATTATACAGACAGTAGGTTAAGCCAGTCAATCATTGTCTCCACCCCAGACCTACTGGACCATTAATCATTATACAGACAGTAGGTTAAGCCAGTCAATCATTGTCTCCACCCCAGACCTACTGGACCATTAATCATTATACAGACAGTAGGTTAAGCCAGTCAATCATTGTCTCCACCCCAGACCTACTGGACCATTAATCATTATACAGACAGTAGGTTAAGCCAGTCAATCATTGTCTCCACCCCAGACCTACTGGACCATTAATCATTATACAGACAGTAGGTTAAGCCAGTCAATCATTGTCTCCACCCCAGACCTACTGGACCATTAATCATTATACAGACAGTAGGTTAAGCCAGTCAATCATTGTCTCCACCCCAGACCTACTGGACCATTAATCATTATACAGACAGTAGGTTAAGCCAGTCAATCATTGTCTCCACCCCAGACCTACTGGACCATTAATCATTATACAGACAGTAGGTTAAGCCAGTCAATCATTGTCTCCACCCCAGACCTACTGGACCATTAATCATTATACAGACAGTAGGTTAAGCCAGTCAATCATTGTCTCCACCCCAGACCTACTGGACCATTAATCATTATACAGACAGTAGGTTAAGCCAGTCAATCATTGTCTCCACCCCAGACCTACTGGACCATTAATCATTATACAGACAGTAGGTTAAGCCAGTCAATCATTGTCTCCACCCCAGACCTACTGGACCATTAATCATTATACAGACAGTAGGTTAAGCCAGTCAATCATTGTCTCCACCCCAGACCTACTGGACCATTAATCATTATACAGACAGTAGGTTAAGCCAGTCAATCATTGTCTCCACCCCAGACCTACTGGACCATTAATCATTATACAGACAGTAGGTTAAGCCAGTCAATCATTGTCTCCACCCCAGACCTACTGGACCATTAATCATTATACAGACAGTAGGTTAAGCCAGTCAATCATTGTCTCCACCCCAGACCTACTGGACCATTAATCATTATACAGACAGTAGGTTAAGCCATTCAATCATTGTCTCCACCCCAGACCTACTGGACCATTAATCATTATACAGACAGTAGGTTAAGCCAGTCAATCATTGTCTCCACCCCAGACCTACTGGACCATTAATCATTATACAGACAGTAGGTTAAGCCAGTCAATCATTCATCCAGCCAAGCTCTGGGTTAATTACTCATCCTTTCACTTTTAGTACCAACCAATCAGCTGGTGAATCACTAAGTTTATAGTGTTAAATCAGACAATAAGTCAAAGAAGATATTGATTTGTTTCTGTAAGCACACTAAAGGAATTCCTGTACTTTCTCCCTCTACTTGTTTTTATTGTTGTTATATCTGTTTTATGTTTGTCTTTTTGTTCGACATTTGGATAATTATTTCCGTGTTTATGGTTACAATCTGTACTCTTTCCTGCATTTCCCGTTCTTCATAGGGTACATCTACGTCTAAATGTTCTCTCATTACAAACTCAAACCTATAGGTTAGAATAAGACTAGTATAGGTAGGTAGTTGGTATATTATTGCCTGTTAGGATAGGTTACATTAAATTGGGTGGAATTTTATTTCGCTACTCAAACTTCGTGTATGTAAATTTTAATTAAATTAGATTAAGATGATCTATTATGGCATATCTTCTATGTTCTAGCTGAGGCTTCGTTGTAAATATTCTGCATTGCATTGAGAGGGAATAAGTCAAGTGAGGGTAGAGCAGGTAGATTCTACAGGAGAAGGGAAGGAGCACGAGGTTAGGAGGAGTGAGGTAAGGAGAAGAAGGAAAAAGAGGATGAGCAGGAATGGTGGAAGAACAGAGAGAGAGAGAGCACAAGAGAGACTGGTAAACATCTTCACTGGGTAATGCTATCATGCACGGTCTAAAAAAAACACATAGTATTTGCATAATGGAGTTAATGTGTTTTGAACGAAAGCATTCATGTAAAGAAAGGTGAAACGGAGCTCTTGCAGTTAAAATTAAGCATAATCAGCCAAATATGTGGCTTGTTTGATTTGATTAATTGAATTATTACCAAGTATAACAGTCGATTGATTTACTATTATCTGTATATTACCATCATGTATATACTGTATTATATAAAGATAAAGGAACAGTTGACTATTCAAAGTTAGAGCATCAATATCTACATATGTATTACACATAGTATTCAAGTATTAAATGATCACACACATTAATGGACATAATATATAGTTTCAAAATGTGTAATATACAAAGGAGTACAAAGGAAATCAAGCAACAACATATCTAGTGACCCTTCTAGGTTGCTTGTCCTCCAAAACACTGAGGATCAAGTGTCCAAACAGTGGTTTACAGTGGGTAAGGGAACATTGGAAAGGGAATTACTGCCCTGGAACTAATGTCCGTGGCAGGATTAGGAAGTTAGTAGGGGACAGATGGGTTAGTAACTGAGGGGGGGATAAAATAAAGTTATTCATTTACAAACGCAGTCAGTCGCGGGTTTGATGGGAGTTATTTGTCTAGGCGGAGTTTAAATGAATTAACGGTGATGCAGTCTATAACTTTTTGGGGAAGCCCATTCCACAAGTTGACAACTCGATTGAAGAAGAAATTCTTAGATTCGTGTGAGTTAAAAGATTTACCAATAATTTTGCAACCGTTTCCCGGCGTGTAATTAGATTGGTCGATAGTGAAGTACTTACTACAGTTCATATTGTCGATGCCTTTGATTATTTTGAACACTTGAATTAAGTCACCTCTTAATCTACGCTGGGTTAAAGGAAATAGATTTAATTCTCTAAGACGCTCTTCGTATGGTTTGTTCTTTAGGCTAGGTATCATTTTGGTAACTCTACGTTGAACTCGTTCTAGCTTGTTTATATCTTTTTGGTAATAAGGGCACCAGGATTGAACACAGTATTCCAGAAGAGGGCGGACTAAGGAATTGTAAAGGGTTAGGATAACTTCTTTGGATTTATGCTCAAATGACCTGCCTATAAAGCCAATTATTTTGTTTGCCTTCTTAACAACTTCTGAACATTGTTGACTTGGTTTTAGGTTACTCGATATTGTTACTCCCAGATCGGTTTCTCTGTTTACATTCTTAAGCCGAGTGCCATTCATCGAATAGTTTGCTTTCTCATTTAGGTATCCGATATGTAGTACTTTACATTTATCCGCATTGAAACTCATTTGCCAAATTTGAGCCCAACATGACAATTTATCTAGATTGTGTTGCATATCGTCAACTTGTTCTTTTGAGAGTACGCTATTTGCAATTTTTGTATCGTCAGCAAATTTTGAGATTGTACAGGTGAGACCCTCATCTATGTCGTTGATGTAAATTAGAAAGAGAATTGGTCCTAGTACCGATCCCTGGGGTACCCCGCTACTTACATTGGTCCATTTAGATGCCTTACCGTTTATGACTACTCTTTGCTTTCTGTCGCTGAGCCAAGTTTCTATCCATTTCAACACACCGTCTTGTATTCCATGCGCTTTTAGTTTTAGCAGTAAACGTTTGTGGGGAACTTTGTCAAAGGCCTTTTGAAAATCAAGGTATATAATATCTACAGCTTTACTCTCATCGTAGAGGTTGAGGATATCGTGGAAGAAGTCTAAGAGGTTTGTTAAACAGGAACGTTTTTTTACGAAAGCCGTGTTGAGTATCTTTAAGTATGTTATTTTCCTCTAAGTGATTTACGAGTCTGTCTCGTATGACCGTTTCTAGCATTTTACATACAACTGAGGTTAAGCTAATTGGACGATAGTTACTGGGTAGGGATTTGCTGCCTTTTTTTAATATCGGTGTTACGTTGGCTTCCACTGATCGGGCATAGTTCCAGACTGCAAGGATTTATTGAATAGTAATGTTAGTGGTTTAGAGAGCTCATTCATAGCTTCCTTTAGAACTCTAGGCGAGATTGTATCAGGTCCAGGCATTTTATTTACCTTGAGTTTATCTAAACAATTCAATACTTCTCTCTCTGTAACGGTGATATTGCTTAGAACATCTGAATTATCAATCTGAATCGGCGATGGTGTAGGGATTTCACTGAGGTCTTCTGTTTTAAAAACTGATGCAAAGAAGGTATTGAAGGCATTACTCATTTGTACTTCGTCTTTGGTGTATTCTCCATTTTCATCGACTAACGGTCCAACAGTTGAAGTAACTACTTTTTCTTTCTGATATAACTATAGAATTCTTTCGGGTTTGTTTTACTTTGATTCGCAATATGTAACTCTAAGGTCTTTTTACTTTGCTTAATTAACTTTTTGGCTTTGCGTCGTAGCTCTACAAATTTCAGCCGTTCTTCGTCATTTTGTGAGGATTTTAATCTATCATTAGCAAATTTTTTAGCAAGCAGGCAGTTTGAAATATCTTTATTCCACCATTTGGGCTTATTATTATGGCCTGGACGCCGTATATTCGATGGTATGCAGTCTTGCACTGCTTTTAGGTAAGTGGCTTCGAATAACTTCCAAGATGTATTTATGTCGTTATTGTGAATTAAAAAGCTCCAGTCAGTTTCTTTAAACATAGCTCTAAGTTTATGGAAGTTTGCTTTCTTGAAATTAGGGACTTTTTCGATGCTACTATTTGGTTGGTTACTAGTAAAGTTTAAAGTGAAAGTTATCGTACGATGGTCGCTGTTACTGAATTCATCACCAACATTCAAATTCTCTATTAATTCTTCTTTTGTTGCAAGTACAATGTCAAGAACGTTATTACCACGGGTCAGCGTTCGAACAAATTGATAAAGCGAACTCTCTTGCAAGTTCGTATACAAGTCATGTCCGGAGTGTGAAGTAAGAGTATCGCCCCACTTGGTCACAGGTAAATTAAAGTCGCCAAAAATGACGGTATCTTGTGAGTTACTTTCATCTGCAATTTGTTCGTAAATTTCTCGGTCAGTTTGCACTGATTGAGCTGGAGGTCTGTATATTAATGCAAGTATTATTTTTGTACCTTTATTATTCTTTATTAGCACAAAAGATGCGTCGACGTTCACAATTTGAGGTTTTGACACGAGGGTAGGGTTAAGACTTTCTTTGATATAAAGTAAAATGCCACCTCCATTTCGATTTATTCGGCTTTTCTCAAACATTACATAACCGGGAAGTGAATACTCTGCTAAAAAGTCTCTTATCTTCTGTATTGAGCCAAGATTCTGTTATGCCAATCACATCATAATTTTCTGTAAACACTAGCTCCTCTAAATCTGAAAATTTATTGTGTATGCTACGAGCGTTTGCATAGATAACCTTTAAATTTGTTATTTTAGAACTCACGGAACGCTCTTAATAATATTTTTGGTTCTTGTCGGATCTACATTTATGTTCATGGCTGTCCTCGGTCCTCGCTGTCTTCGGTCCTTATCGCTGGTGGTCCTCGGTTGCCTCTGTTTTTTTCTTGGCGTTGGATGATTTATGTCACTGCTGCTTCTTCTCGGATGGCGTTTTTTGTTTATCCATGGCTGCGGACTGCTTCGTGTAGGAGACGACCCATGCGTGCTGAACCCACAGGGTTTAGATATACATATTATGCAGAATATATATTTTGTCTTTGAACGTATACTAGTATTAGGTTAGGCCTATATTGAAGTTATTTCCAAATCAATTATGCTTATCACTTGTAATTTGAAATGTTCTTGCACTTCGAGTCACTATAAAAAGAAAATACATAAATTCATATATACAAACATATTTTGTAAAACTCCTCGCCACTATATTCTGATGGAGCTCATATACATAACATTTGTACTTCATAATGATATATGATTCTTACAATGTTCTATAGCCTACGTGAAACTCGAGGATAATTATCTTATCACCCGTTCGATTTTCTAGTAATAAACATTGGATGATTGGAATTGCATATTTACTCTATACCTAAGCTCAGTATTTTTGGATATTTTGTAATCTAGTAATTGCCACGCGCTAATTAACTTGCACATGCATTTTCATTATGCGAGAAAGAAATACTGTGTGTTGTTGGGTTCTTATTTTCAATCGGTTATTTTCGCGATATATTCGGCGAAAATATATTGTGATGCCAAGAGTAGGATACGTGCATTATATTATTTAACTATCATAAACTTTCGAAAACAAAACATCTTTCTTATCTTACTAACTCCTGGTCATCCTCCATTCGGGACTTCGGTGAAACTGTTGCACTAGACATAAAAGGCCTTCGATAGAGTCTGGCACAAATCCCTCATTTATAAACTACCTTCCTTCGGATTCTATCCTTCCATCTGCGCCTTTGTCTATAATTTCCTTTCCGGCCATTCCATAGCTGCGCAGCGGTCGTGGACGGCCACCGTTCATTTCCTCAACCTATCAACTCCAGTGTTCTTCAGGGTTCTCTCCTATCTCCAATTATCTTCCTATTATTCATTAACGACCTTCTCAACTATACCTCCAGCCCCATACACTCCATTGCTGACGACTCTACATTACACTATTGAACTAGCCTTCTACAAAATCATTCACAGCAGGAACTCCAAAACTCACGTAAGTCCATAAAACACCTATCTTCTGATCTCTCTACTATCTCTAATTGGGGCAGAGAAAACCTTGTTACTTTCAATGCTTCCAAAACACAATTTCTCCATCTGTCTATTCGTCACCCCCTTCCAGAAAACTATGACTTACTCTTCAACACCATACAAATTAACCTTTCGTCTTCTCTCAATATTCTAGGTGTCTCTTTTTCCTCTGACCTCTCTTGGAAAAATCATATTACCACTGTTGCTAAAACAGATACCCATAAGCTTTGTGTACTCAACTGCCTCCAGGGGTTGTTTACCCAAGCGCCGCTTTTTGCTCTGTACAGGGGCATAGTGCGCCCATGTATTGAGTATTGTTCACACGTATGGGGGGGGGGGGGATCCTCTCACACAGCACTTCTAGACAAAGTAGACAAAATAGCCTTCAGTCTAATCAACTCACGTCCATTCACCAATTCACTGCAGTCTATCTCTCTTCGCCGCAATGATGCATCTCTCTCACTATTCTACCGTGATTACAATAATCAGTGTTCCAAAGAGCTCTCTGAGTGTATACAACCCCCTCTTCGTAGAGCACGTTGCACCCGTCTTGTAACTCAATCCCACCCCTGCTCTGTGCAACTCTCCAACCCTAGAAACGTTGTTCTCAATCTTTCTTCTATTCAACAGCTGAACTCTGAAACTCTCTCTCAGATTTAGTCTTTCCCTCTTCCTATTTTGGCTCCAACGTCCAGTGAGTTTGGCCCTGTCGCTCTTTCAACTCTTGGGGAGGCACTTGCCACAGGCAGTTCTGCCTTTTCTCACTTTCACTCACATAGACAAAACATTCTATATCGAATGCAGATTTGCTTCTCACTGCATTTGAGTGAAGTGGAAGGACAGAGAGGAAGAGGTACACCGAGAGAGAGAGGTGGAAGGATGGAGTCGAGAAGTATATGCGTGAAAGAGGTGTTGGATGGGAAGAGGGATGTCGACTGACTGGGAACAGAGGTGCATGGGTGCAATTCATTCGTGGGCATCCCTTCGGGGATCATGACGTCTGGCAATAGACGTTAACTATTCTTACACAAATATTATTCATTTATTCTTGCACATGCCATCTATACACATATACGTGAGTGTCTTAAATCAAGTCACACATCCACGATATGTAAACATGTTGCATGGATAAAAACTCGCTAAATCTACAAGTTATAGAAAGCACACACTATTCTGAACTCCACTGATCTGTTGGAGTCATTCTCAGTCACACGGAACCTTTGTCAACCCGGGGCTTTAATCTCTTAATTGTCATGGTGTGCATGGTGATTCATCCATGTCATCCATGTATATTATTTACTGTGTTCCTTATCCTTACATAATAGCATAATTCACTTCCTGCTAGTGTTTCTACTTAGGTCATTGTTGTTGTTTGTTTACTGAAATTGATTTTACTTGTTCTTCTCTATTGCCCATTAACATGTTAATATATTTTCTTGCTACTCTATTTGTCTTCCGCTTTTAGCCAAATCAACTTAAGTACTGTATGTTACTCCATTGTTTGCATTTTATACAAACGACGTAAGACACATACTTTCAGAACATATTACATCGATAATTAAACCTACCCCGGTGCAGAACGGGAAAAACAAAATGTAATCATATTCTCCTCCCGGCAACCATGAGGGTATCGTGACATTAATATTTGGTTTAGCTCACGTGATTTATATAAATAAATGTTTCTGCCCCCTCCAAGACTCGAACCAAGGTCTATTTGATTGATATTCCACGTGTATATATATTCAGCTATCGTAGCGATACGAGTTAGACAACCTTTCACTATAACTAGAATAAAAGGAAAGTCCATCGTGGGGGTCATTTTACATTCCATGCCACGACGTAAAACCGGTCCTTTTAGAGAAAAGTAACATTATGTTTACACCAATATATCTTAATACAAGTTTCCTCCTGGTAAGCATGAGTTAAACCAATATGTAGTTTATGGTATATTTATAGGCTATATTTATCTGAAAACACAACAAATCTTAACCTCTCAGTAGATGTGACAATACACCTACCATATGAACAACACAAATAAGTTCTTATAACCTCATTTTCACATTTTAATCACATGTTTTCCCTACCACTTCAACATTGACATTTCTCTACACATTTTTCTCTCTACTTTTCTCCCTCTGATATTTGTACGTGACTCGTTTAGGAAGGAGGGGCCATCTACGTTGCCTTTTTCACCTACAATTTGAGTTTGTTCTCATGTCTCGCATATGCTCGTTTTCTAACATATCTTCCATGTCATTTGTTAATTAGGATTCTATATATAGGCAATTGTCGTGCGTATGAGTATGCATGGCTTTATAAACCTCTTATACTACTTTCATTTGTGTTTAGGGATTCCACTGACATTTGCATAATATACTATTTATATGAAAAAGAAGTAAAGTTTTTCTCTCTCCAGACTGGATTATTGCAAAGGATTATGCCGAGGTAATGGAGGGGTTCCATGTCATATCAACCAGTAGACCATTTCAACCATGGAGGTAGTTTCGCCCTTTCAATCGGTTGAGGTCAGTGTTGTTTGGTTGTGGCTGACTGTAGATGATTTCGTTTATCTTGGGAGGTATCTCTAGGTATTATCTTGGGAGGTATCTCTAGGTATTATCTTGGGAGGTATCTCTAGGTATTAGTGGATATTAAATAACCTCAATCAACCCTCTAATTCCAACATACTCCTCCTAACTTTAATTATGACGTCAGAAAGTAGCTCACTATGAAAGGTTGTGCGTCGTCTAGGTTTAATATTAGGACCCCATCCCAAGCGGCGAGTGGGATGAACCCGCCTTTTAACTCAGTCCCACTCCTACTCTGTCCGACTCTCTAACCCAAGCATTAGCTAATTTTCCCAGTATTTCTTCTTCTCAATAATACATAACTTACACGCTCTAACCATTACACCATCAAGACAGGTATATATGGCACATAACCACGATTGATAGTTCTTCTTCTCAATAATACATAACTTACACGCTCTAACCATTACACCATCAAGACAGTTATATATATGGCACATAACCACGATTGATATCCATTTATCGAATACTGGATATTCATCTAATCATGTACTGTACCCAAATGCACTATGAATAACCTATGTAGAGCATTTATCTTCATTGAATTATGTCCCCTCCTTTTTATGTCGAATATCATTTAGACATTCTTGTTATTGCATCAACCAATCTATGTCTCTGCCCATGCAAGAGTACGCATAAACAATCAATCAAATAGTAGTAGTTGTTGTTGTTGCTGTTCCCCAGGCTGCCTGGCCGAACAGCCCCAAGGCCCCATACAAGGCCAAGGCCATAATCGAGCGCCCCCACAGAACCCTCCCTGCCTACCACAATAAAGCCTGGGTGACCTAAGCCACTCCATGGCGGGGAGCTGAGTAGTACAAAGGAGTACAAAGGAAATCAAGCAACAACAGGTCTAGTGACACTTCTAGGCTGCTTGTCCTCCAAAACACGGAGGATCAAGTGTCCAAACAGTGGTTTAGAGTGGGTAAGGGAACTACTGCCCTGGAACTAATGTCCGTGGCAGGATTAGGAAGTTAGTAGGGGACAGATGGGTTAGTAACTGAGGGGAGGATAAAATAAAGTTTTTTATTTACAAACGCAGTCAGTCGCGGGTTTGATGTGAGATATTTGTCTAGGCGAAGTTTAAATGAATCAACGGTGCTGCAGTCTATAACATCTCGGGGAAGCCCTCGGGGAGGGTGCGGAAACGCCCGGGAAACCAAAGCCCCACCCAAGGCCCTGTGCCTCTCATCAATTATGAAGAGAAAGTGGAGGGGCAAAGGAAAAATTTGACGGTTTGGCTTCCAATCTGCCAACCTCTAGGTTGGAAGATTGGAAGGTCAATCCACGGAAGAGACACAGTCACTTGAGATCTAGTAAATATATAAGTAAAAGGAACAGTCAGAGTAAGCTATGGGTATGGCAGAGATCGCTCAGTTCTCACTCTGATAGACCAGCCCATCACCACATGACTAGAACCCATACCTCTCAGCATTAGCTAGGAAAGGCCCTAGATAGTAGTAGTTGCATAAATTGTATATTACTGGAAAGAACAAATAATATACCGGTATATATATTATATATGTTAACAAAAGTGCCTGTTATTCCCTGTGAGAACATACTTAGTATATTTCCATTATAAACGTTTAAACTGTATCCTCATTAATATGATAATCAGTTTGCAAAAAAACTCCCCAGGCAGAATTATTTCGTCTAATTAAAGTGTCTGTTTATCCTGTGGCGAGAATAAAGTGCCCAAGATAATTGTGTGCTACCAGCTTAATATTCATAATATATTTTTGGACTACATTAACAACACGTAAATAACCAAGCTTTCGATAATCAATCTCTCTATCTCTCTCTCTCTCTATATATATATATATTGTTACGTATCTTGATCCTCAAGTAGTTAACTTGATGAAACTAGATAGCACAGAGATATATATTAAGGTATCAGTCAGCTGAAGGCAAAACGAAAGTAAAATCTAATACAATTATTTCCTGTTGTTGCTTCCTTTCCCTTTGGATCTTAGGACTTGGTATCCCTTATTGACTGATACTCTTTCATTATGGAAAACTACTGAAACTAATTAAAGTCATGTAGTATTTATAAAGAATTATTATTTAACCGAAGCTTAGTAGGCTATGGTTATGAACCGAATAAGTTATATCTAAAGAAGGACTATTAATTATATATCAAGTCTTGAAAGATAAATATTAAGGTAAGAATATTTCTATCTCTTACCCTTTTTGAAATGAATAGCTAGTTTTCTTATATGTCCTTTTATTTATATTTAATGTAGTTTTAATGTAGTTATTATTCTTGGTTCTTGTCTTACGTTAATAGTATTATATTATTATTATCAGGATTAATATCAAAGTCACATAAAAAGTTAGATATATATTTAATAATTAGATAAATGTATTTCTTAACCACGTAACATTGAGGTTTGATTATGAGTAAATTAAGTTACAGGATCGCTTCATAGATTCGATTCAGGTCTCACTCAAATAATATGAAAAGCAAAAATAATATTTTGAAGCTAAAAGAATGTTCTTCAGCTTAGGAAATCACTAGAAGTAACATTAAAACAGCCATGTTAGTCTAAGGCGATATTACTAATATGAGACAATAGTATCACCGTTCTTGTTCTTACCAGCAATGTAAGCTTAATTAACACCTTACGAGCGGCCTATGCGGTTTATTTATATGTACCGCCCAGCGGGGTGTTTTTAGCCAAAATAGGGCTGTTTACGTGATCATTTTCATGCCTAAATAAGACCCAGAACGTAAAACAAGTACCTATCCCTGAAAGGGCATAAACAGAGCTTTCGAATGACACCATAACGATCCTTTTATGATGGCTAGTTTTCTTGCAATAACCGTGCAACGCGAGTGCAAAAAGCATGTAATTAGCCACTTTCCCGATACAATTCCTTATATAGCGAGTGAGAGAGGGAGGAGGGAGCTGGGATTCGTGTCAGTATGTTCGCCGCGGTGGTCTGGAGCAGTCATACGCTCGCTACTCTCCTGCCACCACTTGTCTCTCTCTCTCAGCAACATTACGTGCTGAAATTGCCACTCGAGTTATGTCGAGCGCCGCCACATAGTCCAGCTTTATTTAACTCGACTTATGTGGTGAGCCGCTAATTAAGGGTTAAAAGAAAATTAAAGAACTCGCAAGTATTAATATAAAACAATAGTATTACTTTTATCATAACCCAATTACTTGAAGAGTTGCTTTAGTCCACAAGTCAGTCAACTAAAATAGTTAAGTACATAATAGTAGCGTTAACGTTAATTCCCAATCACATATCTCACTAACCAACATAACGTAAGTGTTTTAAATGAGACTGATTTGAATGCCCACTACACGGGTCTTATATACTATGCAATGATGGTGTAGGAACGAATCAGGAGGCGGGGGATGGTGCGCGCCCCAATCACAGCTCCTCTAGTTGCTTAGCAGGTGCGTGGTCCAATGGCGTTGATTGGCGTCGATCATCGTCATAGCGTCGGGTCATCGAAGTATTTTGCAGGGTCCCATATGACGTATGCAGGTGTGAAGGCTTGGTTGCTGGTATGCAGACGAGCTGGTTTCCCACTCGCTGGTCTGCTTCGCCGCCTGGGTAATTCGGCACTCCTTCAACTCTTAATTCTAACTCATAATTAACATACAGGGCTCCGTATGTCAGACCTCCCCCCTAGAAAAGAGTTTAAGGAGTATAGTACATAATATACATAATACATAAATAGATTCACCACCAGATTGGCAACAGCAAGATTATAATGAGGATATAAAAAGGATATCACCCAAAGTAGGCAACGTCTCCAGGTACCACATCAGAACATAGCCGGAACGTAGCTGGAGCGTTATTCGAACTGCAAGGCATTATCTCACAGCTGAAGGCTTGAAAGCGCACTACTAAAGCATGATATTTACCTCACTACAAGGGAGAGCTAATTGCCAAAATCCTCTCATTAAGTTAATCTTACTGCTGTATGAGGCCAACCTGGTAAATGCAATCTTTAATAGATACGTGATAGGCAATTGGCTAGCACGTTCTGGACCCCCTTAATATGTTAACATCCAGGGAGTATTCCTGTAGCAACAAACTCCACCTGGTCAGTCGTTGGTTTTTATTTTGGAACTTATGCAAACATTTTAAGGGGTGATAGTCAGTACACACAGTGATGGCACCAGAGGCAGATTGCACATAGACAGCAAAGTATTGAAGGGATAAAATTAATGCTAACAGCTCCTTCTCAATGACTGAATAGTTACGTTGAGCAGAATTTAATTTTTTACTAAAATAGCACATAGGATGCAATACTTCACAGTCGTCTTCCTGTAGCAATACTGCACCAACCCCGGTATTGCTCGCATCCACTGCTAGGGAAAAAGATCTGTTAAAATCAGGAGCTCGGAGTACAGGATAATTTGATAAAATATATTTGGTAGCATTAAAGGCCTCCTCACATTCGGAGGACCACTAAAACTTCACATCCTTACGGAGAAGATCTGTCAGGGGAGCTGTTAACCTAGAAAAGTTTAAGATGAAACGCCTATAATAACCAATCATTCCTAGGTACCTTTGGATATGTTTCTTAGTGTTAGGAGTTGGGAATTCTAGAATAGACTCTACCTTTGCTTGAGGAGGTGCAACCTGCCCCTGACCTACCGTATATCCTAGATACTGGACCGTACTCTTTACAAAGGTGCATTTCTTAAGATTAACCACCAGATTGGCATCAGCAAGATTTAAGAACAGCAATCTAAGTTGGTAAAGATGCTCCTCCCATGACTGTGAAAAGATAAGAATATCATCGATGTAGACAACACATCCAGGTACCCCTTCAGTCACCAAATTCATGAGGCGCTGGAATGTAGCTGGAGCGTTTTTCAAGCCGTAGGGCATTACGTTACAGCAGAAGGCTTGATTATTGACTACAAAGCATGATATTTCCCTCGCTCTAGGGGTGAGAGCTACTTGCCAATATCCCTTCATTAAGTCAATCTTGCGGATATAGGTGGCTGTACCAATCTGGTCAATGCAGTCGTCAATCCGTGGCAGTGGGTAGGTATCGTTCTTTGTGACAGCATTAACTTGCCTATAGTCCATACATAACCTATGGCTCCCGTCTGGCTTTGGCACAAGTATGACCGGACTACTATCTATCTATCTATCTATCTATCTATCTATCTATTGCCTGACGCCGTGATCCCCGAAGGGGTGGCCACGAACGAACCGCCCCCATGCACCTCTGTCCCCAGTCAGTCGACGCCCCTCCCCCCAACCAGCACCACCTTCGTTCATGTACTTCCTCACTCCATCCTTCCACCTCATATTCGGTCTACCTCTCCCCCTCTGTCCCTCCACCTCGCTCTCATACACCCTCTTAGTCATTCTCTCGCTTTCCATACGTTCCATATGGCCGAACCATCTCAAGTTGTTCCTTTTCACACTTTCCAGCACATCTACCTCCACACCACACCTCCTTCTTACTTCCTCATTAGTCTGTCTATCCCTCCATGTAACTCTGCACGCACTCCTTAAGTAATTCATTTCCACTGCTCTCACTCTTGGTCTGAGTCTCTCAACCAACGTCCATGCTTCGCTTCCGTAAGTCAGTGTCGGGATTACCACACTGTCATGCAAGGACTTCTTCACTTCCATACTGACCACCCTATTTCTTGTTACTGCTTTTAGCGTTCCTACAACCCTCTTCCCCTGTTGTACCCTCTCCCGCACCTCTTCATCCATAGTCCCATCTTTACTCAACACACTGCCCAGATACTTAAAAGAGTTGACGATCTCCATAGCCTGACCGTTCAGCTTCACCTCACACTCTGTGACTTCACCCCTTTCGAAGACCATAACCTTGCTCTTCCCCGTATTTACCTTCAAATTCCGTTTTTCGCACACTGTTCCAAACTCATTTACCAGACCCTGCAACTCCCATTCATTATCACTCATCAGAACTGTATCATCCGCAAACAGCAGTATAGGTAGCTTCCACTCAATTCCCTCCCTTTTCAGCGATACACCAACATCCACTGCTCTTGATAGTATTTCTTTCATAACTCCATCCATATATACAGTAAACAACCACGGGGACATCACACAACCCTGTTTCAAACCAACATTCAGGTCAAAGAACTCGCTCTGCTCACTCTCCACACGTACTGCCGCCTTTGCACCCTCATACATGCTCTTCACTGCTTTCAGCAACTTGCCCTCTACTCCGTATATTCTAAGTACTTTCCACAAACCTTCTCTATCCACTCTGTCATAGGCCTTCTCCAAGTCCATAAAGGCAACATACACCTTTTGTTTCTTCTCCAGATACTTCTCCACAACACAATTCAGGGTAAAAATCTGATCTACACATCCTCTTCCCTTCCTAAAACCTCCCTGCTCGTCGCCTATCCATTTCTCCGTTCTCACTCTCACTCTCTCAATCACTACCCTACTGTATACCTTCCCTACTACGCTTAGAAGACATATTCCTCGGTGGTTACCACACACTCCTCTTTCCCCTTTGCCCTTATATAGGGGGACTATTATGCCAGTCTTCCAGTCATCGGGTGCACTCCCCTTCTCCCATGCTAGTTTGCACATTTTCCATACCCATTCTATCACTATCTCACCACCATACCTCAACATTTCCCCACACACTCCATCTGTTCCTGGTGCTTTCCCCAACTTCACTCTTTTCATGGCTTCCCACACTTCTGACCTGATCCCCACCTCCTCCTCCACTACTTCTCTTCTTCTCCCCCCTCCCATACCATATCCAGCTATGTTTGCTGGCTCTTCATTCCTTTCATTTAGCAACTCACTGAAGTACTCCCTCCATCTTTCGACTCTCTCTTGCTTCTCGGCTAGCATTCTCCCATTCTTATCTTTCACACCCTTACTGTTTCCCTTGCTACCTTCCCTAACTTTCTTGACTTCTTTCCAGAACAGTTTCTTACTCTCCCTCCATTTTACACTCAGATTCCTTCCAAATTCCTCATCTACTCTTCTCTTACTTTCCTTCACTACTCTCTTCACCACCCTCTTACTCTCCACGTACCTCGCTCGTTTCTGTCTCTCGGAATCTTCATTCCCTCTGCTACCCAACCACTCTCTATATGCTTTCTTCTTTTCTTCCACCGGACTACTCCACTGGCTTAAGGCCCTAGTGATCAGCTCGTTTTACAACATGAAGTCAAGCTCGACCTGCAATATACTCCTGCGTTGTGGTGAGACACGGTAGGGGGATAGTTTAATGGGTGTTGCATCCCCTACGTCGATGTCGTGCACGGCCAAAGAAGTGAGCCTTGGAGTATCACGGAACACACTGGGAGACTGAGACAAAACAGAGATTAGTTGGTTAGCTTGATCAGAGGGAAGATGACATAGTTTAGATGGTAATTCCCCCCAAGCTACTGAGTTATACTTAAAGTTGGATTGGCTACATGACATGTCAAAGTCTGCATGGATACCTTCAGGCTCTGGAACAGTCTGTTGCGGGTCAGTAAGAGAACTGAAGACTTCGTCTGCACCAGGCTGTCCACAGGTCCTGACATTCACTGCCACAGTGGGAGAATCTGGAGGAGAGGAATCAGGGGACCTATGGTAGGGTTTCAACATATTTATATGGAATACGTGCGTGGGCTTTCTCCTGTCTGGGGTAGTTACTAGATAATCGGTAATGCTCACCCTCTGAATGATCTTATATGGGCCCCTGAACTTGGCAGATAAAGGTTGGCCAAAAAGGGGGAGCAGGACCAAAACCTCATCATCGGGCTGAAACTCCCTCCCTCTCACGGGCTTTTCTGTCATACCAGTTCTTCATGGAGCTTTTAGCCACTGTCAAGTTTTGAGCTGCAAACTCACATGAGGATCTCAGCCGGGTTTTGAAGTCTGAAACATACTTGAGGAGGTTTTGGTTCCCCTCCTGGCCATGGCCTATATCCTGCAATAGTTGCAAAGGACCTCTTACCTGGTGACCGAAAACTAGCTCATTAGGGGAAAAACCCAGGGATTCAGTTGGAACCTCACGAGTAGCAAATAAAAGAAAAGGTAACCCCTTATCCCACTCAACTCCGGTCTCTGTACAATATTTACGCAACATGGCTTTCAAAGTTTGATGAAACCGTTCGAGAACCACTTGACTCTCTGGGTGGTAGGTGCTCGACTTAACATGCTCGATACCCAACTCCTTCAGGGACTGCTGAAAAATGTTAGAGGTAAAATTAGTTCCTTGATCACTTTGCACCTCATCGGGGAAACCCATTCTGGTGAAGAATTTGAGCAGTTCCTTGATGACAGTTGGAGCAGAGGTAGTCCTTAAGGGTATAGCCTCTGGGTAGCGAGTTGCCATGTCCATAATAGTTAATAAATAAAATTTAATGTTACCTTGGGAAGTCTTAGGCAATGGGCCTACAATGTCCACTACCACCCGAGTAAAAGGATTCTCGAAGACGGGCAAGGGCACCAGAGGATGTACAGGCACCTTCTGATTGGGTTTTCCTGTCATCTGGCAATTGTGACACACTCTACAAAACTCCACTATTTCTGCACGCATTCCTGGCCAGTGAAAGTGGGCTCTGATTCTGTCTAGAGTTTTTCTCACACCTAGGTGTCCTGCCAATGGTATACAATGTGCCATTTCCAAGATATCTCTACGACAAGGTTTGGGGACTACTACTTGATGGACGTCCCAGGCCCCGTCATCGATTGGTCTGTATGGCTGTCTCCATCTACGCCACAATACTCCTTCTTTGAGGTAGAAACATTCACCACCCTCCTTCTCACATTCCTCTTCACTCACGGCCCTGGCAGCTAACTCTTTGCATTCTCTATCATCTCTCTGTAGCTCTACCAGGCCACTAGGACAATTTGGAGGGGTTTCATGGTCATCGTTAGGGTCAAGATGAGCCATAAAGGTGTCAGATAAATCCACCTCTGTCACATCATCAGGCACAGTTGGAGCATCATTCACACTCTCATCATCCCTTTCATCAACTCTTACATTCGGTACATTTCTGTCTGAGGGAATTGCTACTTGAGACATAGAACGTGTGACAGCACACACAGGGAAAACGGTTGGCATCTCCTTTTCGAGCTCACCGTTTTATTTATTTATTTATTTTATTTTTTTATGTGATTGAGGGAGGCAAAAGGCATAACTGCCTATAGCGAGTGCCTCCCCCATAGTTAAAAGAGTGACAGGGCCAAAATCAAGGGACGTTCGAGCCAAAATGCCTGGACACACGGAGTTTGAAGCAATTTAAGTCATAGGAAGAGGGAAAGACTGATTCTGGGAGAGAGTTCCAGAGCTCAGCTGTTGAGTAGAAGAAAGTTTGAGAGTAACGTTTCACTCTTGGGTTGGAGAGTTGCACAGAGTAGGGGTGGGATTGAGTTGCAAGACGGGTACCACGTGCCCTACGTAAAGGAGGTGGTATGCACTGGGATAGCTCTGAGGAACACTGATTATTATAGTAGCGATAGAATAGCGAGAGAGATGCAACATTGCGGCGGAGAGAGAGAGAGATTGCAGAGAGTTGGTGAGTGGACGGGAGTTAATGATACGAAAGGCCTTCCTTTCATCTTTGTCTAGGAGAGCGGTGTGAGAGGAACCTCCCCACACATGTGAACAATACTCAATACAAGGGCGCACTATGCCCCTGTACAGAGCAAGAAGCTGTGCAGGGGAAAAGAACCCCCTAAGGCGGTTGAGCACACCCAGCTTCTGGGAGGCTGCCTTAGCAAGACTGGTAATATGGTCCTTCCAAATAAGAGCAGAAGAAAAAGAGACACCAAGAATATTGAGAGAAGATGAAGGGTTGATTTTTGTATTGCTGAAGAATAAGGGATAGTCCGCTGGGAGATCCTGACGGGTAGATAGATGGAGAAATTGGGTTTTGGAAGCATTAAAGTTAACAAGGTTTTCTCTGCCCCAATTGGAAATAGTATTTAGATCAGAATTTAAGAGTTCTATGGCTTCATTACGTTTGTCGTTGAGGGATTGCTGGCTGGGGCGTTCTGAAAAACTAATTGAGTAGTGTAAGGTTGAGTCGTCTGCGTATGAATGGATGGGAATTAAGGTACAGTTTAGTGGCTCGTTAACAGGGAAAGTGACAAAATGGGGTCTGGTCGGACCTTCTCACCTGCTACATCATTCCCCAAAAGGAGTGTTACCCCGGGAACAGGGATATCTTGGGACCTACACAAAGCTATGGTGGCCTCACCCTGTAGTAACTCACATTCAATTTCGCCTTTTACCAAGTAAGCATAAAATTGGCCTCCAGCACCTCTTATTATAACTGGTTCGCCAGGTGGGCACTCAATGTAAGGATTCACCATGAGGGTGCTAGTAGAACCTGTGTCTCTCAGAATGTTTACCTCATGCATGCAACCATTTAATCTCACATTGCCAGATGAAATAAAGGGACGGTAACTGTCCTGCACTGATGGTGAAATTATTATTGGCTTAACCCTAGTGGGTTGCACCACGCATGCTAGTACACCCCTGTCTAGATGGTTTACGTTAGCTGCAAGGTACTCCTTCTGTCGGGAGTCCTGTATTAAAGGAATTTTTGGTGCTAGGTACTCCTTCTGTCGGGAGTCCTGCATTAAAGGAACTTTTGGTGCTAGGTACTCCTTCTGTCGGGAGTCCTGCATTAAAGGCACATATGGAGTTTGAGATGCGGCGGCAACTGTCTGCCCCGATCTCTCGGTTTTCTCCTTGGCCCAGCACTGATAAGCTAGGTGGCCTCTCTTGCCACAAAAAGTACATACTTTAGGGGATACTGGAACATTCCCTCTTTTAGCATTACTATTACTTTGGGCCCCACCTCTGTTACCATTGCCCTGAGTCACATTTTTAGTTGGGGGAACAATTATATTTTGGCTAGCTGGGGTAGACGTTACAGGCTTGTGACTGGGTCAGTCAGATTTGTGATTGGGATACTTAAAATTAGAACTAGAATTATCGTAGGGCTTCTTTCCACGAAATTTGTTGTTGAGCACGTATGTGTCAGCCATGTCAGCGGCGTCGGCAAGACAATCTACCTTTTTCCCCCTCAAATGATAGGCTACAGAAGAATCAATTTTCCATAGGAAATTTTCTAACAGGACCAACTCCTTCAGATCGTTGTAGCTTGTGACATTCTTACTCTTGACCCAATGATTAAAAGTTTTAGTCATTGTCCTGGCAAATACCTTATGGGTTTCTTCTACTTTCTTCTGGTTTTTACGGAAAGATTGCCTGTAAGCCTTAGGCTGTAATTGATAGGTTTTTAGGATAGCTTCTTTGAGATTGTCATAATCCTGCCTAACCTCTGCTACTTCTGATAAATACGTGGCTCGAGCCTGCCCTGTCAAAACGGTTTGTAACATAAAAGGCCATTGATCTCTTGTCCACTTCATACCTCCAGCAACTTCCTCAAACAAAACAAAGAAATCCTGCACATTATCATCAGTGAAAGGTGGAATGACACTGGTCATAGTCAATCCCAGAGGGGGAGCAATTAAGGGAGCATTTGTATTGACATTTAGTTGAGCCGTACGATATTGATATTGATAATGTTCGGTCTTTATTCTGGCTAGTTCTAGTTCGAATAATTGATCAACCGTAAAACCAGGTGGCAATTGTTTGTCAAGTTGGCTAGGATTACCACCAACTGCTCCGTCACCCTCCTCGCCTTCTACAGGGAACAGGTGGGATTTTATGGTCTGAGCCACCTCTACTTTGGACATGTTTGAGACAGTTAACTGGAGATGTGAGGCAAGCACTTTCAGTTCGGATTTTGACAGACGGTCAATATCAGGGGCTGTGGGTTCTGATTCTATGAAAACTCGAGCATCTTCGTCAGTAATTATATCAGGCATGATTAATATTTGATTTTTAACCTCTGAAGTGCGCATGGGGGTAATTAGACACCTCTCCCTGTGCGCATGTATTTGAGGTGTTTCCAAATCACTAAAATATTAATTGTATCATTAATAGCATTAATACTTATCCATATGCGCCTATTATGGGTTGATTATAAAGGTATTAACCTGAAACAACAATAAAACGAGTGAAAACAGCGTTTGGATGGTCAAAATCGGAGATATAGCCCGTGAGTTGTATAATGTATGGGTGAGGTAAGCTGCTTTCCCGCCAAATTCCCCAAGGCCACTGAGACACAGTCGATCGATACTCTCTCTCTCTCTCTCTTGCATTCGCTTGCTATCAGTGATGACCACACCCTGCAACCGGATTTCTAATGTTAGCACGAAAATATACCTCAGAATAAGGGAATAACGGAAAATAGGTGATAACTGAAGGAGAGGAGGAATGTGGGGAAGGAGGGGAGGTAGAGGACTGAGATTTTGCATGGCGCAGGGGCCCCCCAAAAAAGCACGTATGAGGCTTTAATAGGCGAAAACATGCTGATAAATAAGCACAAACCAGAAATAAATCTTGTCAATAATAGTTGAAGGTTCATTATTAGGTACAATTGGTTGCTTTTTGGGTGTTCACATAGTTTGGTTTTTCATTTTATTTCGTTTAATTTTCACCATATATTGAGTTTACATATAGAGCTCAAATGTGTTCAGTTAATCAGTCCCTCATCGTCTTTCATTGGAGACTGGTGGTGTCATGGTGAGTTCCGATTTGTTTGTGACGATTTTCCTTGATGTGAATTTCAACACTTATCTTTTGATTCTTAGAGTAAAGTAATTCAAATGTACGTTTTGCTTTATGTTGCGGTTCGATGTGATTAGGATTACTATGATTTACTTTTAATTTGTATTACTAGATAATTTGAAATGTTTTGTAAAATCCTTCATTTTAATATTCTCGTTTATTATGATTGCTTTTATGATTGCTTTTGCTAAGTCTTGTCCTCACATGGTTGGATATTAGCATAATACTTTGGACGCTGTTTAGCGGTAGGTAAATTTTGTTTAATAGATTTTAGCCTTTACAGTTCAGAATAATATTTGAATTGAAAAGCAAATGATAACATAAATTTGATATCTTATGCGTTTTTATTTCTTTTGTTGCATTGAGATTTAGTTTATTTGAATTTGATGTTATCTAGCCGTAGATTTATTTTATATTTATACATTGCCTAGTTGGCCAAAATAATGTTGTTTAATTGTTTTTTAGATAGGCAAATTGCCACGTGTTCAACAATGCATTACATTTTAGTGATCCTGTTTTAGCAATATATACAGAGGTATACTCAATTTTTAGGATCTGTATGGTAACCCTTTCCTGAGGATGGCTGCGTGACGTCGCCGAAAATTAGAATAAATCATGATGTTCCGCAACTTATTTCTTCTCTTTGCCCTACTAATATATATATATATATATATATATATATATATATATATATATATATATATATATATATTACTTATTCGTCTTACTGAGGGCAATATTTTCTTCTTCGTCTCTATATATTAAACACAGCTGCAGTTGTTTTGGATTAAAGTTTCATCAAGGTCCATCAGACTTTCCACTTCACCCACTGGAAACCGATTGAATAGGACGTCACAACCAAGTATATAATAATTATCTGTGTTATTGATTTCACCCCAACACCAAACACCTCCAATGAAATTAATGAAAGCATATAATGTATGTGATTCACCGGGATTCGAACCAGGGTTATCACACACAGTTTTTAAAAACTCTAACCATTACACCACCAAGGCAGGTAAAGGTATATGCAGAAGCCCACGACTTGTTATCCAGTTTCGAATACTGGATATTAATCTAATCCCGTACATATTCCCAACCGCGCTATGGTAGCTTAATGCTTAAGTGAGAGGAAAGAATAGTCATGGGGCACAGATCATATAGACCGGCCGCATATAGCCCAAATGTATTATGGTTCGGCACCACTGGTGAGATCGATTCCGCGCGGCCTATTTATTGGCTAACTCAGCTAAACTCGCGCATATTTTACAGTACCGTATGGCGCGGCAAAGAGAAGACAGAATGAGACCACAGTTTTAAATCCTAACCTAACCTAACCTAACCTAACCTAACCTAACCTAACCTATACATATATATTTTACAGTACCGTATGGTGCGGCAAAGAGAAGACAGAATGAGACCACAGTTTTAAATCCTAACCTAACCTAACCTAACCTAACCGTTAGGTTAGGTTAGGATTTAAAACTGTGGTCTCATTCTGTCTTCTCTTTGCCGCGCCATACGGTACGGTAAAATATGCGCGAGTTTAGCTGAGACCACAGTTTAAATCCTAACCTAACCTAACCTAACCTATATAATTAACCAAACCTAACCTAACCTATATAATTATATATATATATATATATATATATATATATATATATATATATATATATATGTATATGTTAGGTTCCTAACCTATATAATTATATATATATATATATATATATATATATATATATATATATATATATATATATATATGTTAGGTTAGGTTAGGTTAGGTTAGGTTAGGATTTAAAGCTGTGGTCTCATTCTGTCTTCTCTTTGCCGCGCCATACGGTACGGTAAAATGTGCGCGAGTTTAGCTGAGTTAGCCATTAAATAGGCCGCGCGGAACCGTTCTCACCAGTGGTGCCGAACCATAATACAGTTGGGCTATATGCAGACCGGCCTTGCTACGAAATATACCTGAACCTACTGATAATCTATTTTGTATTAATTTCACCCCAACACCAAACACCTTCAATTAAATTAATGAAAATATATATGTGATCCAGCGGGATTCGAACTTGGATTATCACAAACCTATTTTTAAACACTGTAACCATAACACCACCAAGACAGGATATACGGTTTATGTAGTAGACTCTTCCATGCTGCTAGTTAAGCTATCATTACTTAGTAATATGTATGTATTTGCAAATGTGTATGTGTCATTCATTTTACTGTTATCACTAAATCATTAACATTAAATTGCACAGACACAGTTATTAAATTAGTATGTTTCGCATATATAATATGAACCATTTGCCAAAGCATCTTTACAAGGGTGTTGTCGTATTGTTTATCAGTTTGAAAATCAATAGGTAGCCAATATGAGTAACTTGATACAACAGCATGCTACACCATTATTATGTGTGTATGTGCATAGTTCGACTGTTCTATACTTGCTGAAAAATACTTATGTAAATATCCTTGTGCTAATTGTAATACAAGACTATGGAATAACTATCCAATATAATTACAGTAGTTTGTGGCATGTGCCAGTAAGTTTTACTTCCTGGGGTCTTACACGTTAGAGGAATAATTGCATTACATGATATAACCCTTCCAATAAATGGAAGATGAATGGATAAAGGAATAATTTAAAAGTTAAATATTGAAAACGGATCGGCAATAACAGGAAATCGGGTTTGATTTAACCATACGGCATGTTGTCATTCAATACGCATTGACAAACACTTGTAATGTTGACAGGATCTGAGACACACAGCCGTAACACACACCTGAGACACACTTCACACATTATACACACATTTTAAGCACTGTAGACGTAAACATCTGTTCGTACAACGCCACTGTCTTGTTCGACACCCCTATTTTTCCCATACACAGACACATATACAGATACAGCAAATTGATACAATACATTGTATGTGTTGGTCTTGTTTTTGCCTATTTGTCTGCTTGTTTTGTTGTATCTCTATTAACAAGGCATCTCAAAAGTTATGGACCGGATTTCACGACAGTTGGTGGGCAGATTGCTGCAGATAGGATATGCGCTATGCACAAAGAAGTGATTTATTTAAGGACGTGATCGGTAAAGCGCATACCTCCTCCAGCGTAGGCAGACTAAGCGCTCTTCCAAGTGCCCCTCTAGTTGAATAATATATAATCTCTCTGAGGGAGTTTTACGTTTACACACACAACAAATCACACACTCACACTGTTAGAATTACACAACCCAATGCTTAACGTTCTCTCTCTCTCTCTCTCTCACACACACACACACACCGTACTCCATCAACCCTACGTGGTCACCAGATTATACACCAACTTGATTACCAGCCTATATCCGCCACGCCTTCCCTCACTCCTTCGTCTTCCTTCCTACCTCTTTCTCTCCTCTTTACTTTCCTCTCTTCTTCTTTCTCCTTCTACCTCTCTGCTTTACCATCGTTCCTCTCACTTTCTCCTTTTATGCCGTACACTTTTCCTCTTGGCCTTCTATCCTCACTCACTGTTCATCTTTATGGGCATATGATTCCCTCTTCTCTTGCTAATCTTACCTTTGCCTTTCCTCTGTTTTCTCTACTCCTTCTTTCACTCCTTTCTTCATCGTTTTCCTACCTTCCTTTCCTTTACCTCCAACGTGTGCCTTGCTGCAAGGTATTACATTTGTATGCATGATCGTGTTAATTTTATCCTTCTATTCTCTCACTTCAATGTTTCCCTGTATTAGCTATGCATATCATTATTCAGTTATGATTTATAACACTGTTCGGCATCATGATGTGCGGGGGTTGTGTAAACACGACTGGGATATAGGTTCTGGAGAGCTTAAAGTTAATATACAGGATGTTAGCTTATGTCCGGAGCTAGAGTTGGAACACAAAAGAGAGAGAGGGAGGGGGAGTGAGAGAGAGAGAGAGAGACTGGGTTGATTAACTACAATAATGGTGTTGGTGGTGGTGAGAGGGAGGGACTGAACTTCCACAGACAATCACTGGAGTATGATGATAGGAGACTTGATCTGATCTCTCTCTCTCTCTCTCTTTCACACACACTTATAATTATAAACAAATAAATAAATATAGAAGGTCCCATCCCTTTCCCATTCTTAACCCTTCTTTAGCGGCCTATGCGGTTTATTTATATGTACCGCCCAGCGGGGTGTTTTTAGCCAAAATAGGGCTGTTTACGTGATCATTTTCATGCCTAAATAAGACCCAGAATGTAAAACAAGTATCTATCCCTGAAAGGGCATAAACAGAGCTTTCGAATGACACCATAACGATCCTTGTATGATGGATAGTTTTCTTGCAATAACCGTGCAACGCGAGTGCAAAAAGCATGTAATTCGGTACTTTCCCCATATAATTCAGTATGTAGCGAGTGAGAGAGGGAGGAGGGAGCTGAGATTCGTGTCAGTAGGTTCGCCGCGGTGGTCTGGAGCAGTCATACGCTCGCTAGTCTCCTGCCACCACTTGTCTCTCTCTCTCAGCAACATTACGTGCTGAAATTGCCACTCGACCTATGTCGAGCGCCGCCACATAGTCCAGCTTTATTAAAAACGACTTATGTGGTGAGCCTCTTTTTAAGGGTTAAGTAAGCCATTTTATATTTACAGAAGAGCGACTATTACTTGCCTTACTGAATGTCCACAAAAATGTCAGTAATGTAAGCAACATATTGATTCATCTCACCAGAGTTGTCTGAAGTTCACAACTATCACCATACTGTACAACTTGCTACACCACCGACCCTATCTTCCCAACTGTTGCCCAACTCTCACTAGAGGACTTACAGGATATATTATTTTCATTACCCATCCCAGTTCATATTTATGAAACCAGCCCAACGTTATTGCATTAGCCGGCGCCAATTTGTTCAGCAATTATGGTCTGGCAGATTCAAAATGTACGCTTTATCAGCATTTAACCACCTAACATAATCCACCTTCAGTCTATTTGCCGTTAATTGCAAAAATGTCCCGAAATATTACAAGAACAAACTGATTTATCTAAAATTGCCGGGAAACCGCTTTTCTGACAGCGGCTTTGTAAAGCTCCTCTCGTGTGAGCCTATATATCTGGCCAAGTCTCCTCCCTTCATAAACCTCCTCACAATACTCTACCTTTCTCTACATTTCACTTGGCTGTTCTTTTATTTAATTTCAAAGATTTCAGTTGCGTTTTACACGTTCGATATTTTGTTGAGGCTGCACGTTTTTAATGGAATCACCGTCTATCTCCCCTTATCTGCATTTTGTCTTATCATATGGCTACTATTCCCCACTATGTCATTATGTTCTAAGGTTCTCCCTTTAAGTTCTTGTCAGTTTCTTTGATGATATTAACTGTATGACTGTCTACCACTGCTCACTTTTCCTGCTCGATCTATAATAGCATTCATGGCATCAAATGTTATCGTTCTCCCCCTCTCAACATCCATCCTTATCAACCACATACTTTGTTTGGTATTATCATGTTGGCTATTTGATTTTGACCAAACCTTTAACGAAAATTGTTGTAGAATGTCCTGTATCATAGGAAAACAGCAGGATTAAATATATGATTACAATCTAAACTTGGGCACAACAACAATATGATACATTACAAATATTACATAACTTAAGCCACAACCTGATGTATTTAGAAACAAAAATATGGCGATTAGCGAAATAATTACAACATACAGTATACAGCACAGTACTTTGATATGCATAAGTTTGTGTTAGAAAATGTCAATTTTCTATCATTGTTTTCAAAACATTTTCTTTTCTTTGATAACTACTAAATGAGTCACGCAGGTGGCTCGCAGACCTCGAAGCTAACCAGGGTCACGGTGCTTCAAGCATTTTCTGGCACCTTACCTCCGTCTGATTGTCACATCCTAAATGCCGACATCGTCATTCTAGTGCTATTAATACTCAAAACAAATCATAACTGGGAATAATATGAAATAAGCTGTTCATTAATTGGTGGCTTGTGCGTATCACCTGACCGTAATTCATGGTACCTCTTGAATATCCGGTTCCAGGGCTCTGGGCACTTCCTGTACAGTCGCAGCCATTAATTATGGTACATGTTGAGGCCTGGAACTGATTTTACGAAACTCCGATATGCAAAACACAGATATAACAATAACAAGGAGGTTCAGTTCATTCCGATACAGCTTGGAATATATTTGAATCAATAGTAATGACCGCGACTGTACAGTCTGGGACTAATGTCGTGGCATGGATCTTCAGCCATCCATTAGTGCCCTCTGACGGCGGTATTCGAAGCAATCCGAGATATGAAGGGTTTAGCTCTCCATAGATGGCTCTGTTCGACACGTCCAGGTAGCGCCAAAAGTAAGCAAGAAACTTCCTGTTTCTTGGTGGATTACGATCATGCCAACTAGAACACACACACACACACACTACTTTATTATTTGAATGTATGTAACATAAATGCTAAAAGGAAGCGAACATTTCACTGGGTATCCATGATCAATGTAACAGGCACACATTTATGAGTTAAAATTGGTGTGTGTAATTTTCCTTTATAGGTAATATACTGTAGCTTTATATCCCTATATACAGTAGTATATTCATGCAAATAATATAACCAATAATGGGTGTTTATAGTAAAGGTCGTTAAATAACGGTATTTCCAGCGCCAATATGTATATACAATTGAGATTAGGATACTAATAATGCAACACAAATAATGTAACTGAATATGGGAATAGGAATGATTTAACATGGTGTAACAAAACATGAATTAAAACACCAACAAAATTATATTAATATAATGTCGAGGAACAATAGAAGGAAACGATTAAAGGATTACCTATTATAATATTTGTATGCAGTATACAGTATACTGAATTAAAGCAATATTGAGATATGTTTATTTCCATCATTCCATACAGTAAATTGTGTTGGAGATCCCTCCGCCCAACCTTGGCCTGTATCACACCGCCCTTCGATCATCCCGACGACTGTTTTACTATTAAAAAAAAAAAAAATACAAACTTTAATATGTTTCACTATTACCTCCTTCAACAAAGTTTGACCGTAGTGCAATAAATATAATCCATATGTTATTCCCATACCGTCTATATCTCATATCTTTATGAAGGAGAGTGAAAGTTTATGAAACGCTCCGAAGCTTGGAGGAAAGAACTACCAGTATATATCTCTTAGTACTTCAGGGCGTAGGGAGATAACGTAAACATCCAATGATTCATAGGTCAAACTAGGTCCTATTAAACCCTTCTCTTCCATGGATACTTTTTAATGATGTATAATATCAGATAATATCTAAAATAAGGCATTATATTGATTTAGGGATTACCTAAAAGTTTAAACAGCTTCCCAGACTGTAATAAGGTAGTTAAGCTATTTGTATGCGTAGAACAAACACACTAGTTGTGTCAATTGTATATATTATACAGCATACCTCTATTTCTTTGCTAATCATCGGGCTTCGTCAGTATTTGATATTATTGAATAACTTTTCATAGTAAATATTGTATGCAAAGTTTCATAAGCCATCTCCACATTAAATCCAGTGCCCTGGAGAACTCCTTGAAACAATTATTTGTGTTAAGTGTTCTAGTTATTTCTTTGCTTAGCAGGTCAAGCATCCTTTCTCTACCAGTTAATTAATCTGAATGATAGTACGCTGTATTTTCTACCATGTTAAGATTATTGGCTCACAAAATACCCATCACAAAATGTGTCCCTATTCTTTGTATCCTGTTGTAACATGCTGCCTAATAATGCACATCATGTTACACGTGAGGAATCTTCTTAAAATCAAGATGAGCACAGACGACATTTATTTTATTTTATTTCACTCTGGGTAATATAAGCTGCCCATATTGACCCGCCAAACCCTACAAGCCTCTCTCCCACTACCCTTCCCTCCCTTCACTTCCCACTACCTCCACCCTCCCTCCACCTCCCACTACCCCTTCCCTCCATCCACCTCCCAATACCCTCTCCCTCCCTCCCTCTACCTCCCACTACCCCTCCTCCCACTAACCCCTCCTCCCTTCACCTCCCACTATATGTATACCCCTCTCTCCCTCTACCTGACACTTTCTCTCTCTCTCTATCTCTCTGGCATCGTGAAGTCAATGTGCGAGAAATACGAGTTTGAGGAGAGATACTCACAATGCAGTGAATGTTTGAATGGACAGTTATACTCACCTGGTGGAAAACGAGTTTCTATTATTTACATGGACGCGACAAGTTTTAACTTTCACAACCACTCTTCACAGCCCTTCCTAACTGAATAGATCGCCAAATAGAGTTAAAACTTGGCGTATCTTTGTAAATAATAACTATAATAACAGTCTATCAAAAGATGATTGACTGTGGCCGAATCTGGCAACATAGGCAACGCGTGGGAACATCCCCCGATATAAAAAAAGCCATGTAGGATCGTATTGTGGCCGAGTATCAGGCGAACCTTTCCTTCTATTATGATAGAAAGAACATTGCCAGGGAACTGTGATAGGTTTAGTGAAGTGTAGATTGTTATTGGTCATGGACGTCCAATCTGTTTGCCAACACTGGCGGAGGAGTTGGGTAACGTTTGAGAAATATTCGGAGGAATAGGTCACGGCATGATCAAGTTGAGTAGGTTTTCTACGCAAACAGTCATAGTATTGCCATTATTCACTAGGTATAATATATTTCTAAAAGTGTGTGTAAACTAACCGTATATATAATTCCTACATGAAATATGACTAAATTATAATAGGCTATATAATTGTGTTGCATTCACTAACACAGCTTTGTATACTGTATCCACTATATACCATTTCCCTACTAAGTTAGATTACTCGGTGTGCCTTATTTACATTGCTAGGTTTTACCCATATTTTATAATATGTAATCATTAATATCCGGAACGGCGTCTTAATACAGTATTATCATGTATTTTTAATATATTCCTATACTAGAGTAACACTCGCATCACTCGATTATACATTAATTATAATTGTAGAGCATACTAATATGCCTTACATTCTGATAATGAAGTAGTGTGTGTGTTTGTGTGTGTGTTCTAGTTGGCATGGTAGTAATCCACCATGAAACAATGCTTCTCGCTTACTTTTGGCGCTACCTGGACGTGTCGAACAGAGCCATCTATGGAGAGAAAAAAACATCACATATCGGATTGCTTCGAATACTGCCGTCAAAGGGCACTAATGGATGGCTGAAGATCCATGCCATGACATTAGTCCCATACTGTACAGCTAAATTCCTTGGCTACGACTATCTCCCTGAGTGAACACTCTTGGACACAACTGGTGGCCTTCAGTTCTCCAGGTTATCCCGGACTCCAGCAAATATTGAAATTAATAATCTATATAATATAACTTTGGAACATTAAGTTTTTGAAGCTACCCGGAACGGAATTGACGCTTTTCAAAATTTGTTTACTTAGATAATGCAATTATTCGGTTCATTTAAATAGAGTAAGGGTCGGAACGGACCATTCCTTATGTCCCAGAGTGTATGTTCCGGTGGTTCATATAAGCCGTAGGGTTGTTCAGGAATAGTCAGGAACGTAAGTCGTGGCCTTAGGAATCGAATCTACGGCGTGGACCCAATGAATACTATACCTTATTCTACTGTAGGTAAGTAGTCCAAAACCCTATGAACATTAACCTCTATAACTCACAAACGACACGAGTAATTGAGCTAATATGTCTACCATTTGATTAAGATCAGCCAGGGAATAGATGTGGAAATGTACAGCCCATTTGCTCTGGCCATTTTTAAGTTCCGAAGGTTAGGGTTCACGATTTCTGGCCTACCTATTTCGAACAGGGTATCGTCCCGGACTATTCGAAACACATGCAGATCGTCATGTATACTGCTATATAACTAAAAGTACAGTGTTTATGAGTACTGTGTGTCGGTGAACTTTTGGTTGTGACTGTACACTCTAGGTTAGTAATTCTGACCCTGTCTGGCTGTCGTATAATTGCTTAAACCTCCTGGGTCTTTCACTGTATTCTGGTTATCAGAAAATGATTTTATCGAGTTTAGGAAGAACCTATAGGAATCCGAGTCATACCCAACCAAATTATGCCTCTGCTTCCAATATGTAGTCTCAAGCTAAATAAAATCGTTAATGATAGTCAGAATAAACTACTAAAATGCGTCATTATCCTAAAGGGGTTATGTTAATCACCATATTTAATATAATATGTACAGTTCGATATAACTACGCAAACGCAGGACCATAAGTTGTGTCCGTGAGTGTACATCTCGTTTGACTCGAGCTGAAAACATACTTCAGGGAGGGGGAAGGGAGGGATTGGCACAGGTGCCAATTTATCAGTTTAATACAAACAATTATCCATGCATCATATGCCTTATATGCAGCTCACAATGACTTGCAATACCTAAGATAAAACTACTATATACTAAGGAAATATTAAGATTCTTTGATAATATTCAAGGACACTAGTGCGACGTTATGAGAAACAATTTATTAGGGAAAATAGGCACCAATAGATTCGCCATATTTTCTCAATATAGTCCGCATGGAGGATTTTCGTTATCAACAAATTGAAAAATAGCCACTTCACAGACAAATACACCAAAAATCTAAGTCAAAGCGGGGGTGTGTGGGCGGCAGCCCCCACCTATAATACTAGGATAGGTTAGGTTAGGCTAATGTCCTTTCAAAGGGGTATAGGCTAGTAAACACTAGGATAGCCGGAAAATATCAAGGAAACCGGCCACAAATTTTCCTGGATATTTGTAAGTCACCCATCGAATTAACATAATCTATACATCATATTAATATATGTTTCAATTTTAGGAAAAACCGTTTTCCCCATTATCCAACAATCTTAAGATACGGCCCCCGATAGTGGGGACGGCTATGAAGTTTAGGGAAATTGAGGGGTAAAAGACGAAAATAAGGGGTAATATTAGCCTAACCTAACAACCTTACCTAACCTAACCTAGTATATTAGGAGGGGGCTGCCGCCCCCACACCCCCCCTGGTTTGGTATGTAATTAATAAAAGGTTGACGGACGCCAACAAAAAACTTGAATTAAGTCTATGGTATTTACTCCGCAATCTTCGGTATTGGCTGTGGATAACAGGAGGTAAATATTAACTTTTTCAAAGTAATTGAAAACGGGTTTTCCGAAAGTTGAAACATATATTAATATGATGTATAGGTTATGTTCATTCGATGGGTGACTTCCAAATTTCCAGGAAAATTCGTGGCCGGTTTCCTTGCTAAATACCGGATAGCCTATACCCGGTCAGAGGTAAGAAAAAGAAGAAGAAGAGTCCTGCAGTTGTCTTCTTGAATGCTACCGATTCTTTATAGGGAAGCTAATTAGTTAACATTCCTAAACTTGGTGCTTAAAATACCACATGGACTCGTTGGTTAACAGGGTGGCAGGAAGAGTGAGTGACGTCATCAATCAGTGTTGGCGTTTCAATCGAAGTGGGTGGACGCAATATCAATTAACTCTTCGGATTTTACTGCATATAAGGTTCGTATAGGGTAAATCTACAGTTATACTACCTCTCCCCCACTATCCCCCCCGACCTCCCCCCTTCAAAACACCCCTTTTAGCGTGTTTTTGGATGGTTCAGTATACGCGGAAACTGGAAAACAAATGTTTTTGTTTTTATTAATGTAAAACAAAAAAATCAAAGTATTTACACAGTAGCCTAGTTTTCTGTGTTAATTTTGATCAATATTTAGTGTTTGGAAGTAATTAGAAGCCTCTGGATATCCGTTTTCCCCGTTATCCAACGATCTTAAGACACGCCGCCCGATAGTGGGGAGGGCTATGAAGACCAGGGAAAATGAGGGGTTAAATGCGTAAAACGGCGATAACAGAGTTTGTTATCAAAACTTGGGGTTTAATTCTAGTTTCGCTTTCACAGTATACTCATAAATTTCTATGGCTACTTTAGAGTTGTCATATACCATACTTAATTCCTATATATGTCCAAAGCGGCGGAAATGCATTATAAGGAATTATACCTACTGTAAACAAAACAAAAAAAAATCTCCCCATATGCTGCACCATAGCTATTACATAATACTAGGTTAGGTTAGGTAAGGTTGTTAGGTTAGGCTAATGTCATTAATGTAGTTTATTATCATTATATTACGTCTTTTACCCAGCAATTTCCCTGATCTTCATAGTTGGTCGGGAAGCTATGCCTTTACAACGGCGCCTCCCTTTTGTCGCTGTGTACGTGAAACTAGAATTTTACCAAACTTGGCTCGGGTTTTAATGAATTGTAAATGCATAAATCCCAACATTTCGAAAACCCGAGCCAAGTTTGGCCAAAAGTTGGCTCAGGTTTTGCGAGTTTGTAGATGAAAAAAAGACAGTGACGTAATTTAGAAATTTGGCTCGGGTTTCCCGTAATTGCAAACCCCTAAAACCCCATTTTTTGAAAACCCGAGCCAAGTTTTGCCAAAAGTTGGCTTGGATTTAGCGAGGTTGTAGATTAAAAATAGACAGTGACGTAATTTAGAAATTTGGCTCGTATTTCCCGAACTTGCATACCCCTAAAACCCCATTTATCTCGTCTATTTTGACTGGAGAGTGAAAACAAATGGGATTATTAAAGACAAATTATTTTTGAGCACAGACTAAACAAAAATTACACTATGCATCTAAATTGACATAGCTGGTCATTAACCTAACCTAACAACCTAACCTAACCTGGGGGCTGCCGGCCCCAGAAACCCGCTGGTGTAAGGTCATTAACCCCTAAAAGTCGGCGCGCAATTTAAGTCGAGTTAAATAAAGCTGGACTATGTGGCGGCGCTCGACATAGGTCGAGTGGCAATTTCAGCACGTAATGTTGCTGAGAGAGAGAGACAAGTGGTGGCAGGAGAGTAGCGAGTGTATGACTGCTCCAGACCACCGCGGCGAACCTACTGACACGAATCTCACCTCCCTCCTACCTCTCTCACTCGCTATATACGGAATTGTATCGGGAAAGTGGCTAATTACATGCTTTTTGCACTCGCGTTGCACGGTTATTGCAAAAAAACTAGCCATCATAAAAGGATCGTTATGGTGTCATTCGAAAGCTCTGTTTATGCCCTTTCAGGGATAGATACTTGTTTTATGTTCTGAGTCTTATTTAGGCATGAAAATGATCACGTAAACAGCCCTATTTTGGCTAAAAACACCCCGCTGGGCGGTACATATAAATAAACCGCATAGGCCGCTCGTAAAGGGTTAACCTAACCTACCAACCTAACCTAACCTGGGGGCTGCCGCCCCCAGACCCCCGCTGCTGTTAGTTTTGTATTTGGTTTAGGGTAATATCCACTTCCCGGGTCATTTGAACAGTTGTATTGCTTCTATATTATATATCATATAATACACCATAGAATATGTTTGTAATAACTAGAAAAAAAGGCCTTCGATTGAACATTTACGAAATAAAAATTCCTCACGTGATTTTGAAGTAAAAACAAATGTGATGAGTCAAAGAATAGTCGCTATGTAGTTTGGGGCCGGGCAGGGTTGTACAATTTTGCAGCAGCCAGCAGGAACTCATGCAGTCGATGATTGGTGTTTTTGATGGCCATCAAAAACATGCTTCTCGCTAAATATCCCACAAAATGCTTCTTCCTGCAGCCGTACAGTGGAACCCTGCCCTCGAAGTCCCTCCACAGACGTTCAATGTTGTTGGTGTGGGCCTTTGTTATAGGGTCTACGAAGTTGACCGAATGGTTGACAGTCAAATGGGTGTACCCTTCATCTCCCAGGCAATGGTAGGCTCGCCAACAATCGGAGATTATGGTGGTGCCGGGCAGAATATGTGTTTTTATAATTTCAAGGAGAGTGTCTTTGGACCTATCCTCGACGGGAACCATGAAAAATTCCCGGGTTCCACGACACACTCCACCAAAAACCCACTGTCCCTCCACCATCCGGCCAACATGATATTTCCTTCTCCCGAATTTACTTTCGTCTATTTCTACAATCGGATTCTCGCCCCATATTTTCTGTGATTTGTCAAGACACCATTCAATTAAGACCTCCAGTGTAAAACTACACCAATCAATAACTGTTGCATATGAGAATTTGAATTGGTCACGGGCAGGTTCAATGAAGCCTGAAGCCATCATGAAGTTGTTGCGAAGATACAAATTAATGAATGATAGCAAGTCTATCTTAGGGACAAGAGTTTGTTAAAAAAAAGTATGTTTCCAAACGCTCACAGATGTTTCGCACTTCTTCGCTTTTTGCTTTCTGACACTTCGTTTTTTTTCGACAACACCATAAATTTCTAGGTAAATCTAATACCATGTTAGCCCTGCACTTTGGACATTGCTGAGCCTCCAAAACAATCCCATGACTGGCCAACCCTTTAAATAAAGGCTCTTGTGAGGACTTAACACCTTATTAGCGGGCTAGCGGTCTATTTATATGTACCGCCCAGCGGGGTGTTTTTAGCCAAAATAGGGCTGTTACGTGATCATTTTCATGCCTAAATAAGACCCAGAGCGTAAAACAAGTATCTATCCCTGAAAGGGCATAAACAGAGCTTTCCAATGACACCATAACGATCCTTTTATGACAGCTAGTTTTCTTGCAACAACCGCGCAACACGAGTGCAAATAGCATGTCATTCGGTACTTTCCCCATACAATTCAGTATGTGGCGAGTGAAAGAGGGAGGGAGGAGGTGGGATTCGTGTCAGTAGGTTCGCCGCGGTGGTCTGGAGCAGTCATACGCTCGCTACTCTCCTGCCACCACTTGTCTCTCTCTCTCAGCAACATTACGTGCTGAAATTGCCACACGACCTATGTCGCGCGCCGCCAGATAGTCCAGATTTATTTAACTCGACTTATGTTGCGCACCGATAGTTAGGGGTTAAACCGACAATAAAATTCAATGCACCCACCATCACAATCAGCACACGCCATGGCTTCTTTCCGGTATGAAAATCAGACTTCAAATGAAGTCACCCTTGCGGCTGATATTGAAAGGTGGCGCCACCTAAGATAAAAGCATTTTGACGACAAGATCAACATCGTAAATCTAATGAAATATGAATAATTAAGATAACCTAACCTCTAATAACATCTGTGACGTTAACCACTCCGTTAGAACCGCATGGCTTGTCCTACAGTGACTCGCTAGGATCGCCAGGGCAGTGGATGGGGCTACAGTTTATGTATTAGAGTGTGCTTTATTTCATATGAAAGCTCGTGTCATGGGCAGTCCAGAAAGGCTCTTTGTTTTCACCCATGTCAACGCTTTATATATTTAATTGTAAAGTATATGTTTTATCATTAACTAGAAATTATGGGATCTGGGAGAGAGAGAGAGAGTAGAACAGAGTGAGAGGGAGCGCGCAGTGTTTTTGTCCCGCTCGATGACGTCACGGCTGGCTGCCTCGTGGGGGTTGGTGGAGAGAGGTCCTTACCATGCTGCTAGCTCCCTTGCTAGTGGCTAGAGGACTTGTAACCGCTTTTTTCCCATGCGGCTCGAGCTAGTGCGAGTATATATACAGTTCCTCGCCACTCTCTCCCTCAGATCTGGTTTCTAGAACGCATCCATCTTTATCCCTTGCTACCTGTCCTCCGCTCCGCAACTGAGAATCTTTTCCTCTGCCTACCTCTCTCTTTTTTCATATCTTTCACCACCTTTTATTAATATTATACCCCCTCTGGTTAACTCTGCAAAATCAGCTTCATGCTGGCCAGTTGTATTGTGCGTTAAGGTCTGATATAACCTATGTATGTTAGTTGTTAAGAAAAGTGGGTCACGAAGCATTGGTTGACATTCATATTGTTTAGTACTGCTTCCTTTAATTATTAGTGTTCTGCTGGATTAGATAATGCTAGACTAGGAGTCTGATATTATAAGGTATTGTTTCCTATGAGTGCTGGCTTTAGTTAAAAGCTGCACGACATACCTGAGAACTGGAGTTGATTGAGTAAATTCTAGTCTGTGTGCCATTGAGAGTAGAGCATGCACGAATGAGGGCTTTTTGCCTATACCATTCTGCACTGTTCTGGTCTCGATTGTTTGTCTTTGAGGTACGCCAGGAGAACGCTTAATACTTCGGTATTAAGGTTTCTCAAGAGAGCTACCCTTCCCTATAACGTAATATTTGACGCACAGACTTGAGATTTGCACTAGGCTATGCAGCATGCCATGCGCACCAGTATCTCGTATCATTGACTCTAGCTAGACTTCATCAATCATAGTAGACATTAAGTATATTAACCTAATTACTCTTTTTATGCATACCCATTTATGATTACACAAGCATTTCGCAGCCTAGTTTGATGTATGGAGACACAAACGACTTAGGCTCTTTTTGTTGATAGGAATACTGCATTGTCGTGGCGATTATTATTGTTGTAGTGTTTAGGATATTCTTGGCTCCGACGGCATTATATATTCTGCCTTTTTGTGTGCATAGCCTGCACAAGCATTGTTCCGCTGCCTGCCTTTTTGGGTTCCATTTCCGATACGAGCATCTTTATAGCATCTAACATTTAAAGAAGATTCCTTGTTAGTGTTGAAGGACTTTAGTGCACTTTCTTTCATGCAGGAGTGCCTGACATTTATTGATTAAAGTAACGTAAGCTGTAACTTCTCTTACCACCTTACTTTGCATACCATAACCAAGCACCTTCGGTTATAGGTAGTAATAGGGGAGGTGTGGTGGAGTGGTCTTGCCACTGGCCTGGTAATCCAAAGGTCCCGGGTTCAAATCCTGATGTATCAATGGGAAGATATTATTGGGATGGAATTTGTGCTGTACCTAGTATCAGTGCATTACCACAAGCCCACCGAAACGTCAATAAAATACCCTCATTGTTCCCTGATTAAATAGCACTGTATGAATATTCCCATATTCAAAATATGCTATAGGGGTGCAATGCCTGGTGAGTTATCTGCTCAACAGGTGGCGTTGTGTGTGTGTACGTGTGAGAGTCCGAGTGTAGGGGGTGAGACAGTGAAGCACGGGAATGAGGTGGCTTCAGAGATGGGGTCGTTTCGGGCCATGAGTGAGCACCGTGCTTCATGTGAAGGCAAGATAGCAAGTGCTTGTTGTACTCTACGTGCTTCACATGTCTCACTCCCTAGACTAGAACAAGACCTCACAGGCTTCACTGTTCATTGTAAAGCGGTGAATATTAAGGCTCTCAGCCTATGCCCGAGAGGATGTAAGTTGGAATATAGAAGAAAAAAATAAAATAAAATAAAAATAGGCTGTTTTCACATAACATTAAGCCTAGAGTAGACGCACATTTATTGAGAGTTTGATAGCCTATTATTGCATATAGAACTCTGTAGAGTATTTGTGTTCTTTGTTCACTGGGAATATACATCAGAGGTTGGATCTAGCGCTTTCCGTTGTAGCATTTATGCCATTACTAGTCCAATGAATAAGAGCCCTGATATATTTAAACCTCAGTCGTAACACATCACATATCCTAACATAATCTAATGTAATGTAGATTATACGTCCATTAAATAATGAGATTATTAAATATTAATGAATCAAAGATCGAGGGTACAGCAACAAGATACACTGGGCAACTAGTGGCAGGTCGGTGAACTACTCATTCGAGAGCCGGGCCGACACGCGGCCCAACACTCATGTAAACAAACCGTGTACGAAGAAACCGCGGCGGACGAGTCTCAATTTGCCGAAGGTTTGTAATACTTCAATTTATCTTTTTCAAGTCAAATTTACATTTCCGCGTATCATCAAACCATACTAAGTCTACTACTAATAATATTAACCTACTAGTACTAACAGAAAAGCGTCAAAATAGGGGTAGTATTACTGTAGATTTATCGAATACCGTTACTCCAAGGCGTTCAGGTAGTGTCAGGATATGTCTTTAATGTTGGCAATGTGTGGCTGAGTGTCGGTGGTTGTACAGGGAAACATATAGTCATGATTAATTCAGTAAACTAGCAAACGAGGTGAATGTCTACTACCGTCATAGACTCCTCTACATAAGGACTGGCGTCGGCCATACTCGGGTCCCGGAACTTGGGTCCATTGTCAGGCCCACAAACTGAGGTCTTATTTTAGTTTTACTGGATATGGGACTTTGTGTTTTTACTCTACAACATCTTATTAACTAGAGCAACCAAGTAAAGGAAAATAAAACATTTGTTTTTGGTTGATTGACTCATAAGTTTCTTTCGTGATTGAACATAATAGGAAAATATACAGTTATAATGAGATATAAGATATAATGTTTATAAGAACATGTATTATACAAGCAAGGCATCATACCATGACTTACATTAATTAAATACTAGAAGAAATTAAAGTTAACCTTTGCAAAATATTATTTTACACATAATTTTACTTATATCAAAAGTCACATAACACAATAATTAACTTAAACATTAGAAAGTTTCTCTTGTCACCTTAAGCAGCCTAGTGTACACTCCCGATCGCTTGTATTAAATACAAAGGCCTTAAACAACACATTACACAATGTCTGGCATGCTCCTGAATGGCTAGCTAAAGGAGCATCTACATAAGACAAGCATTGTTTCAAGTAATTGCGACAACACTTTTTCGAGTCTTGAAGAGACATTTGAAGGGTGATGCTATGTACAAAGAAGACAGTAGCCAGTGTAGGCATACTCAGCCCACCTCGATTGAGCGCAGTCAAAATCTCTGATGACAAACATTCCCCAGAATCTACTTCCTGTTGTCCATGTTTATGAGCTAAAAATCCCCCAATGTAGACAATTTTATGTTTTAACACTAGATTAGCGGGCTAGCGGTTTATTTATATGTACCGCCCAGCGGGCTGTTTTTAGCCAAAATAGGGCTGTTTACGGGATCATTTTCATTCCTAAATAAGACCCAGAGCGTAAAACAAGTATCTATCCCTGAAAGGGCATAAACAGAGCTTTCCAATGACACCATAACGATCCTTTTATGACGGCTAGTTTTCTTGCAACAACCGCGCAACGCGAGTGCAAAAAGCATGTAATTCGGTACTTTCCCCATTAAATTCAGTATGTAGCGAGTGAGAGAGGGAGGGAGGAGGTGGGATTCGTGTCAGTAGGTTCGCCGCGGTGGTCTGGAGCAGTCATACGCTCGCTACTCTTCTGCCACCACTTGTCTCTCTCTCTCAGCAACATTACGTGCTGAAATTGCCACACGACCTATGTCGCGCGCCGCCAGATAGTCCAGATTTATTATACTCGACTTATGTTGCGCGCCGACACTTAGGGGTTAAAGTATCATCTGAATCTAGAAGTAGTTGAGTGTCTTGTAATGTCAGCTCTTCCAGAAGTTGTAAATCACCATCATCTATTGCTGCTGTACAAAATTCACAGCTTACTTCTTTGGCTCGGTCAGGAACGATGTCACGTTTTAACAGCTGATGCAACTGCTGTACTTTGGATGCTGCTTGAACATCCCCAATGTCAATGTAAAAATTTCCTCCACTACGTTGTCTTGCTTGACCAAAAAACTTTTCTAGGGGATCTTGTGAAAAAACAGCAGGTATGATGTAAGCAAAATCATGGGTTTCAAAAAGATATTGTGCTGCTTCTATGTTATACCTTGTTGTGATGACAAAGGCATCTGCTATTGACTATGTTAGTTTCTTCTCTCTGCCATGCCCACCAGTCCACCGACAGCTGCATACAACTGTACACATTTCCTGCAGAGCTTTGAAGTTTGTACAGTTTAATGTCCAAGGTTCACGATATTGGCCTCTTAACCCGGGAGCTGCGGGGAGACTCTTAAGAGTTCCCCCGGCGCACTGCGGGAAGACTCTTAAGAGTCAGAGAAAATAAAAATCAACTTTTGACATCGAAAAAAAAATATTTTTTTATATATTTTTTTTTTTATTTTTTTATTTTTTTTTGGCCCCTGGGCCATGCAAAATCTCAGTCCTCTACCTCCCCTCCTTCCCCACTTTCCTCCTCTCCTTCAGTTATCACCTATTTTCCCTGTTATTCCCTTATTCTGAGGTATATTTTCGTGCTAACATTAGAAATCCGATTGGAGGGTGTGGTCATCACTGATAGCAAGCGAGTGCAAGAGAGAGAGAGAGAGTATCGATCGACTGTGTCTCAGTGGCCTTGAGTGAAATTGGCGGGAAAGCAGATTGCCTCACCCATACATTATACAACTCGCGGGCTATATCTCCGATTTTGACCATCCAAACGCTGTTTTCACTCGTTTTATTGTTGTTTCAGGTTAATACCTTTATAATCAACCCATAATAGGCGCATATGGATAAATATTAATGCTATTAATGGCACAATGAATATTTTAGTGACGGAAACACCTCAAATACGTCAGCACAGGGGGACGTTTCCAATTACCCCCATGCGCACTTCAGAGGTTAAATGAACTGCGCTGTACTTGCTTTTAACATTCATCATTTTAAGCCAATTGGTTACCAGTGTTATGTATATCACTGTTCCATCCTGAAATTTAACAGTTCCTTTAAGACCTTCAAATGCAGCAATCGTTTTCTCATTGAACACTTGGCAAACTAAGGGCACACTCTGACGTTGCAATGGTTTAGGAAATACTGATGAGCGTGTGAGTTTTGTCAGACGAAGTGGTGTCTTCTGATCTTCATTGTAAAGAGCTTTAACATCACTCCAACACGCCAAATATTCTGTACCGTCCTTGCTAAAATGTAATTCTTGACATTTCTCTGTGATCCTGTTGTTTCTCATATTCTTGAGGATGTGAACATAATCATAGACAAGGAAAACATTTATGCCATCTGGTGCTAGTGTTACTTTTCCAGGACCCCCAAGCATTCTGTAAACAGCTTGATTCAGTGGACAGTTGTCACAGACGAACGATACTGGATGGCCACCACTAGCTTTAACAACATATACAGCCTCAAGTAATATTTCCTTCAGTTGAATAGCATTCAATTTTGATACAGGATGAATTCGTATGATGTACCGTGGTCCTCCATAGTGACAAACAACTTCAATAGCAAGAGCAGATGTTGCTAGATTTTCTGGTCCGTTTGTTGCATAGCCTACTATATGCTCTCCTGTAAATCTAAGGGCCTGCTTAAGCTTGACTTCATCAAACAAAATGTTAACTAACCGCTGTTGTGGCTTCAACTGATCAAAAAGGATTGGGAGACACTTGTCAGCATAAGTGCGAGATAACAATTGGCGAATCTGTTTCTCACAAGGAAGACTAATTGCTTTGGAGTTTCTAAGCATTCTATATGCTGCGGGTGATATACAAAACAGTTCTGCTGTAAGAATTAACATATGCTTTGTATATCGGCGATTTTTAGGAGGAATAAGAAGGAGTTGTAACTGTGCTTGAATGAACTGAAAACCTTCAATTTCATGAAATTCTGTGATAGAGTCAAGTTCTGAAATTATTCTTTTTAAGCGGTCAGTATTAGTCGCTTCATGAGTGTTCATAATTTTCACTATTTCTTCAATTTGAGACCACATACTTACCAAGCTATTTTTTTGAAGATTCAGTTTACTTTTTGGTATCTCCAAGCCACTTTTCTCTGCTACTACCATCTGCAGAAAACCAAAAGGAGACTGTACCTCTTTAAAATGAAGAAACTTATCAACTGCTCTACCATTACCATCTGTCTTAAACATTGTCAGTTCTCTACCATTTTGCATTATATAAAACTCAGGGAAGTGTTTTCCAATCTCTCCTGCAAATTTGTCATAACTATGCATTTTGTCTTGTTCATTTTCAAATTCAGTTTGTTTTTTAAGTCTTGCTTCACTTGTCACTGTTTTAATTAACCTAGGAGCTGACGTAAGTTGTTTGAGGCAAGACTTGGGTACACCTTTAACACCTTACGAGCGGCCTTGGCGGTATATAATATGTAGCCACCAGCGGGGTGTTTTTACCCAAAATAGGGCTGTTTACGTGATCATTTTCATGCCTAAATAAGACCCAGAGTGTAAAACAAGTATCTATCCCTGAAAGGGCATAAACAGAGCTTTCCAATTACACCATAACGATCCTTTTATGATGGCTAGTTTTCTTGCAACAACCGCGCAACGCGAGTGCAAAAAGCATGTAATTCTTTGGTGTTGTTGTTTCTTACTTCTTTGTTTGATTGTTGACCAGACTAGATAATTCCTGTCTCTTTATTAGTCTGTTGTTGAACACTAGTACCGAGTTCTTGTATACCCCGTTATAGCAGATTGAACTCTGGAGGGTATTGGTGTTTTTTGTTCGGCTGGCAGTACTCAGGGGTTGGGATCGTGTGTTTCCGTTGTGGCAGCGAGCCGTATTCGAGTCCTGATTGAGAGCCCTTGTGTACCCGAGTGCCAGTTCGTAACAGACTGTACATACATACATAAATACATACATGACTTTTTTACTGTATTCACTAATTAATATCTTTTCGTTTACAGGAACAATGCTGTGTTTCTCCTTGTTCTGCTGAACCCATCAAGAAGTGTATTTATAGTGTGATTGTTTATGGTGTGCCGTGCCGTAGAACAGAAAGTACAGTGAAAATATATTTATTATATATAAATAAGTGAAAATGTGCATACAAAACGGAAAATCTTTGAAAAAGAATTAATGCCATATACAAAATAATTGTGATTGGTGTTTATATTACAATATACTCTATAAGATTATGTAAGAACATTTATGATGCCAGTATACATGATGGCTTCTGAAAATTATTATACAACACAAGTAGTTTCTGGTTGGGCGAGAAAATAGCCAAAAGCGTTTTGATCTATGTACAGCCACTAACACTGATAAGATACACCCATTGAATCACCATCGAAGACAATATAGATTATACAATGGATTTTTATAACCAAAATGCTTTAGAATTTGGCTTTAAAGGTTCAAAGACTCAAATGGGTATAACCTTATATGTGTTTACAACTGTACATACTGCTGTGCGTGCGTGCATTATTTCCAGTATTGAAGAAGTCTTCAGTCAAGAGTCTACCCAGAGAAGGTAGGTGCCTTATATATTTGGTATACTTTCAGTCTAATTCCATTACTTCCCTGTTCACTTCCCATCCTTTATCACAAACTTTCACTCTTCCTCTGAATGTTCCGTCTTGATTTGTGACCTAATCAAAATATCAACCATATATACAGTACATTTTACTGTATTAAGTTTATATTGCTGTTCCAACCATGAACTTCTTTTATTTGTTTATTTAAATATCGTTTCGTTGTTTTAAACAAACTCATTCCAACTTCTCTTCACTATGCTGCATAGGCCTACAGGATCTTTGCCTACAATAACATTGTTTGACTCCTACAGTATATTCATACTAATATGTACCTTTCACCACTGCTTAACCCCTTATTGGCAGCGCGCAACATATGTCGAGTGAAATAAATTTGGACTATGTGGCGGTGCACGACAGCTGTCGAGTGCCATTTTCAGCACGTAATGTTGCTGAGAGAGAGAGCTGAGCGGTGGGACGAGCGTAGTAACCTTATGACCGCTCCCTACGACCACCGCGGGTGTACTGAATTGTATTCTAACTTTCTCCCCCTCTTCTCACTCGCTACACAGGGAATTATGTACGGAAATTACCTTATTTTAGGTTTTTTGCACTCGTGTTGTACGATTGTTGCAAGAGAACCAGTGGTCGTACAAGGATGGTTCGGGTGTCATTGGAAAGCTCTGTTTATGCCCTTTCAGGGATAGATACTTGTTTTACGCTCTGGGTCTTGTTTATGCATGAAAATGAGCACGGAAACAACCCTATTTAGGGTAAAAAAAAAAAACGCTGGGCGGTACATAGAAATTACCGCCTAGGCCGCTCTTAAGGTGATAATATTGTTCATATTTGTATTGTGTGTGTGTGCGTGTGTGAATTATATATGTATGTTTGTGGGTGTGGTTATGAGTGTGCATATTGCATCTATGTATGTGTGTGTGTATCTACGTGTTTGTATGCAAGTGTGTATATTAAAGGCATGTGTGTGCGTGCTAGAGAGAGACTATGTACAGGTATATGCCTGTGTACGCAAGTGGTGGTTCTTTAATATACTGTATAATATATACTCCTCTTGCCTCACATATACACTCTCTGCTCCGCTATCTTACTTTTCTTGCTGTTATTTTGTGTACATTGTTCGCCTTCCACTCCCAAAGACTTTCTTTAGGATGATTTGTTTGCACTAGTTCGTTAATCTATGTTGCTCCCTTCACCTTTTTCTCTCAGCATTTCTTGGCCCCTGTCGTTGTAATTCTGCTGAGTTGGAATATATTATTATGTTCGGGTTTATTTACCTTTGGAATGTTGTTGACGTTCAGTTACCAAGACAGGGTTTTATGTTTGACAAATAATGTATTTACGTTCTCTCTCTCTCTCTCTCTCTCTCTCTCTCTCTCTCTCTCTCTCCACATTACTTTAATTATACTTCTGTATTTATGTTCTGGCAGGATATATCGATTAACGTTCCCCTTGAGATATACAGTATAGTGAACGATCATTTATCAACCTTTTAGCTTGCGAATCAAGAAACATGACTTTGTTTCCTCTTGTTTTGTGAAACATAGAGGCTGTGAAGTAAAATTTTAATTTCAGGTTGATTAACCTGACAAGCGCGATATAGACGTAGGTGCTAGGGTAGTTATTTGTGCATTTCTAGCCCTGGATTCTGACAGAATTCGTTATATTTACAATATAAACCATTATTTGTTTTCGGTATGCTTTTATTTTACATATATGATGTATATATGAACCTTCAAGAGTGCTAAAATACGTGGGAAAAGCATTTGGGTGGTGAAAAACGAAGATATTGGCCACCCGGTCATAATCTCAGGCGAGAGAGAGAGACAGGCAGCCTTCCCCTCTCGCTGTCTGGGAGTCAACTGAGGAGAGCGGGGCGGTGTGTGCCGGTGTCTGGGTGTTGCATAACGATCTTTTATGCAACCCACTTGTGCTACATTATCGCGGGAGAGAAAAATAACCGATAAATGATGATAATAAGAGGAAAAATAGGTGATAATTGAGGAGGGGAGGGAGGGGGGAATAAGGTGGGGAAGGAGGGGAGGGGGGTGGGTGAGATTTACATGGATGAGTACTGGAGGGGAATTATCTCACCTAGAGACAAATTCCTTTGTTTTGATAGGCCCTTTTTTTTTATGGAAGGCTTTTTTTATGGTCCTGCTTCCGTGAGGCCTATCGCGTTCCCTATAGGAAGCCTTCCGTGAGGCCTATCGCGCTTGCCGGGTTAAGGAGAGCAAAGAACGGTGTGATTGACCTCACTGTCATTATCAAGTATCTTTGTTTTCCTATTTTCTCAGTTTTGTCACAGTTACTTTTGTTAGTACATCTGTAGTCTACGAAATACAGACTGAAAGAAAATTCAGTTTTAGCCTCATAGCCAGGACAATATTGCGTTTCTTCTTGCTTATGTAAATTAGTGGTTGTGAACCCAAGACTGTAATTCCGGTGACTTAATGTAGTGCGAAGGAAGATGTGAACTACCCGGGGAATATTTCATTATTTAGTAACATTATGTATTCATCTCCATGCACGCGGCACTCTAGAACACTAGTCTTGTGCTAGTATATTCTGAGGATCGGGTTTTCCGAGGCATCATTTACTTATTCATAGCATAACTTGAATGTATTTTACATAATTCATCATTATAAACGATGTAAGAGCGTTTTAATATTAAGTTCAAAATAGTTATATAAATGCTCGGCCATTGTTATCATATACTGATTTGATTTTGCTAGAACATACAGTATAATTTTCAAATTAATTTCTCTCTCTCTCTCTCTCTCTCTCTCTCTCTCTCTTTATCTCTTTCTGATACATGTTAAAGATGGGTGTGCATGCTATTATTTTCCTCCACAATCATTACCGGCAGTGTGCACTATAGCTTTTGGTGCAATATTTCCTGCTACAATGGCTTAATTATTTATATATTGGCCAAAATAGGATATGGGTGACACTTTTCTGGATTCGGAGTTTAAGCGCTCTGATGACGTATGCCCAGGAACACAACAAGCTCTTCTGACCGGTGGAAATGGAGGATAGTGACAGTAGTTCCGATTCGTTTGCCAATACTGAGGGTGATAACCGTGATTATGGCAAAGAACCTCAAGTGATGAATATTGGTGGTGTCCAGGCTTATATGTATGAACCTGTAGAACGAGATCCAGCAGCAGGAGAGGAGGGAGAAGCAGCTGGGATTACCGCCCCGCCTTGTTTACACTACTCGGAGCCGCGGCGGACGCTAGCGATCATGTCCCCGTCTATTTTGACTGCATTTGGATACAATAATGAAAGCCCGCCCCTCACGCCTCCATGACTTATTGTCATCATCATATACATTGCCAACAGGGTGCAAATAACAGAAAAAATCACTGTAAAAATAGACAGGAACTTAACCCTTAAAAAGCGGCTCACCACATAAGTCGTATTTAATAAAGCTGGACTATATGGCGGCGCTCGACATAGGTCGAGTGGCAATTTCAGCACGTAATGTTGCTGAGAGAGAGAGACAAGTGGTGGCAGGAGACTAGCAAGCGTATGACTGCTCCAGACCACCGCGGCGAACCTACTGACACGAATCTCAGCTCCCTCCTCCCTCTCTCACTCGCTATATACGGAATTGTATCGGGAAAGTGGCTAATTACCTGCTTTTTGCACTCGCGTTGCACGGTTATTGCAAGAAAACTAGCCATCATAAAAGGATCGTTATGGTGTCATTCGAAAGCTCTGTTTATGCCCTTTCAGGGATAGATACTTGTTTTACGTTCTGGGTCTTATTTAGGCATGAAAATGATCACGTAAACAGCCCTATTTTGGCTAAAAACACCCCGCTGGGCGGTACATATAAATAAACCGCCTAGGCCGCTCGTAAAGGGTTAATTAAACCGAGGCGATCGATTTTTTTTTTTTTTTTTTTTTTAGCCTAGTTGCTAGTAGTTGAATTTCAGCCAATAAATTTCTTTAGCCTAGGTTAGGCCTATGTCCATCGACACTGACTGTATAATTTGGGCTAGGCTTAAGTTAGCCCATATTATCCACTCTCCTGACTCCTGAAATTGGCAAGCACGTATGGGTGGGAGGGTGGTTTGGGAGATGGTGGGGGGAAGGTAGCAGGGTAATTGACTAGTGTTACAAATATGGAGCCGATTGGTGAGGTAGTTTCGCCACCACGGATTTTCATTTTTTTATGTGATGATCTACGGATAGGCTGGAAGTGGGTGGTGGGAGGAAGTTGGGGTTGTGGTGGGGGGAAGACAGAAGGGTAGGGGACTTGTCACACAAATATGGAACCAATTGGTGCAGTCTTTTCGCCGCCACATATTTTCCTGTTTTTCCTTTGTGATGGCCTGATGCGGCGACCCATGGTCGGCGAGTGGATTGGGGGAGGGGGTTGGGGTGGTGGTAGCAAGACGCCAGAAGGGTAAGGTACACTCGGCCGCAATTCCGCGTGGGCCACCGAGTCATAGGGTTTGGGTAAATCCGTTGTGTAGTTTGTTCGCTCTGAATATAGCAAGATCTCACACTCCCCTCCCTGAATCAATCGAAGATTTTACCCCATAGATGGCGCAGCTTGATGGGAAGGGAGGGAGCTTGTCGTAGTGTTAAAATGGTAGGACACAATGGGAGGAGGTGACGTTCTATAACATACAGTGACGAATGTTAAACTTATTTACTTCTACTTGTTCATACAATAATGTTCCCGAAACTAATTCGTAATGAACAGTAGATTCCCTCTTTCAGTAACTGAAACGTCACTCTCTCTCTCTCTCACTTTCTCTCTCTCTCTCTCTCTCTCTCTCTCTCTCTCTCTCTCTCTCTCTCTCTCTCTCTTTATTGGTATGAATAGAATAATAGTATACAGGTCATACTATATAATATATAACATACACCTTTTGTTAGCAAACTACAAACTAGCGACAAATTAGATTAACAGAAGTAGTAAACTATTATTATTTAGATGAGTTACCTTTGTAGTGTCAAAATATGTCGATCTGTGGATGACTTACCTCAAGCATGAGAGTCACAGTTAATACTGAGTCGGTGGGATATTGATTACATTGATCAGGATTCATTAAGATTGGTAATATCATTATCAAGATTCTAAATTACCTGTGGCCAGAAAGAAAACATTGCATATGATCACATTGATACATTAAGCCAAATGGTAGAGGTATGGCATGTCTGATTTATATATTTCACAATTAATTTACATCGAGGCAAATTTGTTGATAAAGCATTCCCCTCAGGAATATCAGTATATTTAGAGTAGCTGGCAACAGTGTTTAAACTTAGATACAAAATTCCTCTCTGTTTATGGCGATTTAAAGTCGATTTTCCTGTGCATCAGGGTAAACTACCCCTTCCCTCCCCCAAATGGATAGTTTGAGTCTCGTTTCACCTTTATTGCTCTCTGACATTAGGTTGAAATTAGTATGGATCTTCATAAAGAGCTCCTTACCAAAACTTCTGCTGAAAATACACACTTCCTACTCGACAGGCTTACCAACATTTATCAGGGTAAATTCTATGACCTTAACTATTCAGCTATAATATACCAATCTAATTCTTTCTGATTAACTTGCTCTATAGACGAATGCTAATAATTGATGTGTGCTAACCTAGAAACAATAAATACAATAATTACTAAAGTATATGAAAAATCTGTTGGTATCACGGAAGAGCCAAGTCTGGTTTCTCAGAGAGAGAGAGAGAGAGAGAGAGAGAAGTTGCACTGTGTTAATCGATTTATGTAGTAAATATGGTATTGATAAATAATGTGTGCATTACCTTGGTAACAGTGAGACTATGAGTAACTACATGTAAACTCAGGTTATTAGATATCACAAATAGACCAGGGTATACACAGATAATATTATTCCACACATATAGTTATTTATACTGATATGTTATACTCTTTGCATGTAGTTTGTTACATATTGCCAAGTCTGATAATATAAGATAATGTGATACAAGGGGAAATATTTACCTAGAGTAAATTACCCTCGAGAATTGCAATCCATTTTTTCCCCAACACATTATTTCCTTGATCTATTTACTTTACTATGACTGTCTAATAAATATCAATTAAATAAATATAATTATTGAAGTTAATTGAGTATACCTTTATCAATTGTTCATATTACCGCAAACATAATGTTTATCAACAGGACAATTTATATTTGTCATTGTTATATTGCATTGCGCAATAATCTTGTATGATCAAGCTACACATTTATTTTGAAATTAATTGAAAAAAAGCTAGATAATGGAATGAGTTACCTCGGCATATAGAAGCTTATGAAGGTGATACTTTCACGTCCACCTCCTCTCGGGAGATAAGGTTGTCTGGCAATAGATGGATATATAGATAGATAGATAGATAGATAAATCAGATTAGCGAGTTCACGAAACATGATATGACATCAAGATTTGTGTGCAATGATTAACCGAAGTTGTAAGAGGAAGCATAAACAAGCGAACAGGGGATCGTCCAAAGGGATCCTAATGCATCATTCATATAAACATAACTATATTTAAGCCAATTAGTGAAATATGCTGAAAATGTGTGCAAAACTAATACAAAGTAAAGAGTAAGTAAGGCCATGCCAGTATAAAAAGATACAATATATAGTACATAAATAAATTTAGCTTTATAATTTTCCACCCGTCCACGAACACAAAACCTCTATGCATTCGTGTCCCGATCGCCCTTTAAGCACACACACGCACGCGCACACACACACACACACTCACTCACTGAAATATCCTAAATTTAGTTTTTATACATTCATCCACCAGTCTAAACAATCCCACCACAACTCCTCCACCTCCACCCATCTTGTTAGTCACCTCGCCACCCTTACCTCCCTCCATCCCTTAGTGACAACTATACTCTATTTTTTTCCAGCTGATCGTAAATTGAATCTCTTATTAGCTGATTTCTCGATACGTAATGGAAATATATGAAATTACTATGGTTGTGTGTCATATTAATGCCAAGTTTTCAGAATAAACATCTTCCGCTACAAAATCTACCTTATAGCCGAGTAACAAAGATAGAAACATGACAATTTACCCTCAGCTGGGAAAAAATAGACTAGAGGATAGAAAAAAGTCCGAGCTCGGAGAGGGAGAGGAAGGTGGATAATTATACATGGCCGCGTCAGTATAATGTTACTTCGTGGTGCTACTTCAAAATATATTCTCAAGTTCTCATCAAATTGCTGAATAAATTTCATAATGTGATTCATTAAAGGTGTAAATGGATATATATAATAGTGTTACTTTCAACATTCTGTATACCTCTTATAACCTAGAGAGAGAGAGAGAGAGAGAGAGAGAGAGAGAGAGACTTTTCAGTTACTGAAAGAGGGAATCTACTGTTCATTACGAATTAGTTTCGGGAACATTATTGTATGAACAAGTAGAAGTAAATAAGTTTAACATTCGTCACTGTATGTTATAGAACGGCACCTCCTCCCATTGTGTCCTACCCTTTTAACACTACGACAAGCTCCCTCCCTTCCCATCAAGCTGCGCCATCTATGGGGCAAAATCTTCGATTGATTCAGGGAGGGGAGTGTGAGATCTTACTATATTCAGAGCGAACAAACTACACAACGGATTTACCAAAACCCTATGACTAGGTGGCCCACGCGGAATTGCGGCCGAGTGTACATGTGGTAGAAATATGAAAGCTATAGGTGCAGTCGTTTCGCTGCTACGAATTTTTTTCGGCGAGTCCGTATATATGGGCTTGACAAGACCCCAGTCTGTATAGGCAATCAGCGGGTGCATCTAGCCATACCCATACTCCATTGCACTTTATTGTCAAAGCATTCATCACGAAAATTTCCATTGCATATGAAGCTTGTTTTGGGCTTTGCCTCCCACACTCTGGTTCTTTGTATAAACTTCACCCATTTGTTACAATGGTATGGATCACTTGGAAACTTGTGTAGTGCTATGTTTGGTCCAGGGATGTTGCTACACCCGAAAACAGCACACCTATTCACCATTTTTGCTATACTTGCTGATGTTTACTTCCCAAATGTTTGCCTGGGCGTAAGTCACATCCTCACGTGAGTACTAGTTGCAAGGGGTCGCAATTCAATATCTATTTTTGATTTGTTCTCTAATATTGAAGATTATTTATGACAAAGGAGTAGTCAGGTTGATTACTGGAGATCTAAACATCTCTTTAAATACATTATAAATTAATTTTAATTTCGGACGCCCCACCACCTTTAAAATCACTAAATTGAAATGGTTACAAATTCTTTTCATTCTTCCAGTTAACTTTTCCTTTATTTTATTTCACTTCTGGTACCAGTTCAGCCTGGTATTAAAGCACAGGTTTTGTTCTTCACTTTGTGTATGTAAATTATTGGCTGTCAAGGAGAACCTGTAATTGTAGTGGCTTAGTGAAGGGAGGTGTCAGTCACTCTGGGTTTGTTTCAGGATTGTTCTTTTACTTCCAATATATCTGATGTTCTGAATTATATATTTACGACTGGTTTCTGCAAATCAGCTAAACTTTAGTCATTTAACTAAACTAATTTGGGCGGGTGCCTAACTATTTTAATTTATTGACTTTACCCCAACTCACTCTCACTCTCTCTCTCTACATCGTCTCTCTCTTTCGTCTCGTCTCTCTCTTTTCTCTCTCTCTCTCTCTCTCTCTCTCGTCTCTCTCTTTCGTCTCTCTCTCTCTTTCGTCTCTCTCTCTCTTTCGTCTCTCTCTCTCTTTCGTCTCTCTCTCTCTTTCGTCTCTCTCTCTCTCTCGTACCCCAACAATCACACTTAGGGGTTAAATACACAAGAACTCATCATCGGAACCGAAGGATGACGTATATGACCGTGGCATAAACCACGTAAAGTCTGACCGCAAGGTTTGTACGGAACTGTTATAGATATTGCAGGAGGAAGGCGATGTGAACAAGAGTGAAGATGGAAAAGAAAACTGAAACTGCTGGTGGAAAAATGAAATACAGGAAGGAAGAAGACATTTGAAACGGATATTGTGTGAGTTGTTGTGTAAGAGGCAGAAGTTGTAGTACTGAGAGGACTGGCTAGCATTATAGTTGTTGTGTAAGAGGCAGAAGTTGTAGTACTGAGAGTACTGGCTAGCATTATAGTTGTTGTGTAAGAGGCAGAAGTTGTAGTACTGAGAGGACTGGCTAGCATTATAGTTGTTGTGTAAGAGGCAGAAGTTGTAGTACTGAGAGGACTGGCTAGCATTATAGTTGTTGTGTAAGAGGCAGAAGTTGTAGTACTGAGAGTACTGGCTAGCATTATAGTTGTTGTGTAAGAGGCAGAAGTTGTAGTACTGAGAGGACTGGCTAGCATTATAGTTGTTGTGTAAGAGGCAGAAGTTGTAGTACTGAGAGGACTGGCTAGCATTATAGTTGTTGTGTAAGAGGCAGAAGTTGTAGTACTGAGAGACTGGCTAGCATTATAGTTGTTGTGTAAGAGGCAGAAGTTGTAGTGGGGCTAGCATTATAGTTGTTGTGTGTAAGAGGCAGAAGTTGTAGTACTGAGAGGACTGGCTAGCATTATAGTTGTTGTGTAAGAGGCAGAAGTTGTAGTACTGAGAGGACTGGCTAGCATTATAGTTGTTGTGTAAGAGGCAGAAGTTGTAGTACTGAGAGGACTGGCTAGCATTATAGTTGTTGTGTAAGAGGCAGAAGTTGTAGTACTGAGAGGACTGGCTAGCATTATAGTTGTTGTGTAAGAGGCAGAAGTTGTAGTACTGAGAGTACTGGCTAGCATTATAGTTGTTGTGTAAGAGGCAGAAGTTGTAGTACTGAGAGGACTGGCTAGCATTATAGTTGTTGTGTAAGAGGCAGAAGTTGTAGTACTGAGAGGACTGGCTAGCATTATAGTTGTTGTGTAAGAGGCAGAAGTTGTAGTACTGAGAGGACTGGCTAGCATTATAGTTGTTGTGTAAGAGGCAGAAGTTGTAGTACTGAGAGTACTGGCTAGCATTATATAGTTGTTGTGTAAGAGGCAGAAGTTGTAGTACTGAGAGGACTGGCTAGCATTATAGTTGTTGTGTAAGAGGCAGAAGTTGTAGTACTGAGAGGACTGGCTAGCATTATAGTTGTTGTGTAAGAGGCAGAAGTTGTAGTACTGAGACTGGCTAGCATTATAGTTGTTGTGTAAGAGGCAGAAGTTGTAGTACTGAGAGGACTGGCTAGCATTATAGTTGTTGTGTAAGAGGCAGAAGTTGTAGTACTGAGAGTACTGGCTAGCATTATAGTTGTTGTGTAAGAGGCAGAAGTTGTAGTACTGAGAGTACTGGCTAGCATTATAGTTGTTGTGTAAGAGGCAGAAGTTGTAGTACTGAGAGGACTGGCTAGCATTATAGTTGTTGTGTAAGAGGCAGAAGTTGTAGTACTGAGAGGACTGGCTAGCATTATAGTTGTTGTGTAAGAGGCAGAAGTTGTAGTACTGAGAGGACTGGCTAGCATTATAGTTGTTGTGTAAGAGGCAGAAGTTGTAGTACTGAGAGTACTGGCTAGCATTATAGTTGTTGTGTAAGAGGCAGAAGTTGTAGTACTGAGAGTACTGGCTAGCATTATAGTTGTTGTAAGAGGCAGAAGTTGTAGTACTGAGAGGACTGGCTAGCATTATAGTTGTTGTGTAAGAGGCAGAAGTTGTAGTACTGAGAGGACTGGCTAGCATTATAGTTGTTGTGTAAGAGGCAGAAGTTGTAGTACTGAGAGGACTGGCTAGCATTATAGTTGTTGTGTAAGAGGCAGAAGTTGTAGTACTGAGAGGACTGGCTAGCATTATAGTTGTTGTGTAAGAGGCAGAAGTTGTAGTACTGAGAGGACTGGCTAGCATTATAGTTGTTGTGTAAGAGGCAGAAGTTGTAGTACTGAGAGGACTGGCTAGCATTATAGTTGTTGTGTAAGAGGCAGAAGTTGTAGTACTGAGAGACTGGCTAGCATTATAGTTGTTGTGTAAGAGGCAGAAGTTGTAGTACTGAGAGTACTGGCTAGCATTATAGTTGTTGTGTAAGAGGCAGAAGTTGTAGTACTGAGAGGACTGGCTAGCATTATAGTTGTTGTGTAAGAGGCAGAAGTTGTAGTACTGAGAGGACTGGCTAGCATTATAGTTGTTGTGTAAGAGGCAGAAGTTGTAGTACTGAGAGGACTGGCTAGCATTATAGTTGTTGTGTAAGAGGCAGAAGTTGTAGTACTGAGAGGACTGGCTAGCATTATAGTTGTTGTGTAAGAGGCAGAAGTTGTAGTACTGAGAGGACTGGCTAGCATTATAGTTGTTGTGTAAGAGGCAGAAGTTGTAGTACTGAGAGGACTGGCTAGCATTATAGTTGTTGTGTAAGAGGCAGAAGTTGTAGTACTGAGAGGACTGGCTAGCATTATAGTTGTTGTGTAAGAGGCAGAAGTTGTAGTACTGAGAGGACTGGCTAGCATTATAGTTGTTGTGTAAGAGGCAGAAGTTGTAGTACTGAGAGGACTGGCTAGCATTATAGTTGTTGTGTAAGAGGCAGAAGTTGTAGTACTGAGAGGACTGGCTAGCATTATAGTTGTTGTGTAAGAGGCAGAAGTTGTAGTACTGAGAGGACTGGCTAGCATTATAGTTGTTGTGTAAGAGGCAGAAGTTGTAGTACTGAGAGGACTGGCTAGCATTATAGTTGTTGTGTAAGAGGCAGAAGTTGTAGTACTGAGAGGACTGGCTAGCATTATAGTTGTTGTGTAAGAGGCAGAAGTTGTAGTACTGAGAGGACTGGCTAGCATTATAGTTGTTGTGTAAGAGGCAGAAGTTGTAGTACTGAGAGGACTGGCTAGCATTATAGTTGTTGTGTAAGAGGCAGAAGTTGTAGTACTGAGAGGACTGGCTAGCATTATAGTTGTGTAAGAGGCAGAAGTTGTAGTACTGAGAGGACTGGCTAGCATTATAGTTGTTGTGTAAGAGGCAGAAGTTGTAGTACTGAGAGGACTGGCTAGCATTATAGTTGTTGTGTAAGAGGCAGAAGTTGTAGTACTGAGAGGACTGGCTAGCATTATAGTTGTTGTGTAAGAGGCAGAAGTTGTAGTACTGAGAGGACTGGCTAGCATTATAGTTGTTGTGTAAGAGGCAGAAGTTGTAGTACTGAGAGGACTGGCTAGCATTATAGTTGTTGTGTAAGAGGCAGAAGTTGTAGTACTGAGAGGACTGGCTAGCATTATAGTTGTGTAAGAGGCAGAAGTTGTAGTACTGAGAGGACTGGCTAGCATTATAGTTGTTGTGTAAGAGGCAGAAGTTGTAGTACTGAGAGGACTGGCTAGCATTATAGTTGTTGTGTAAGAGGCAGAAGTTGTAGTACTGAGAGGACTGGCTAGCATTATAGTTGTTGTGTAAGAGGCAGAAGTTGTAGTACTGAGAGGACTGGCTAGCATTATAGTTGTTGTGTAAGAGGCAGAAGTTGTAGTACTGAGAGGACTGGCTAGCATTATAGTTGTTGTGTAAGAGGCAGAAGTTGTAGTACTGAGAGGACTGGCTAGCATTATAGTTGTTGTGTAAGAGGCAGAAGTTGTAGTACTGAGAGGACTGGCTAGCATTATAGTAGTTGTGTAAGCGGCAGAAGTTGTAGTACTGAAGGACTGGCTAGAATAGTTGTTGTGTAGAGGCAGAAGTTGTAGTACTGAGAGGACTGGCTAGCATTATAGTTGTTGTGTAAGAGGCAGAAGTTGTAGTACTGAGAGGACTGGCTAGCATTATATTTGTTGTGTAAGAGGCAGAAGTTGTAGTATGAGAGAACTGAGAGGACTGGCTAGCATTATAGTTGTTGTGTAAGAGGCAGAAGTTGTAGTACTGAGAGGACTGGCTAGCATTATAGTTGTTGTAAGAGGCAGAAGTGTAGTACTGAGAGGACTGGCTAGCATTAGTTGTTGTGTAAGAGGCAGAAGTTGTAGTACTGAGAGGACTGGCTAGCATTATAGTTGTTGTGTAAGAGGCAGAAGTTGTAGTACTGAGAGGACTGGCTAGCATTATAGTTGTTGTGTAAGAGGCAGAAGTTGTAGTACTGAGAGGACTGGCTAGCATTATAGTTGTTGTGTAAGAGGCAGTTGTAGTACTGAGAGGACTGGCTAGCATTATAGTTGTGTAAGAGGCAGAAGTTGTAGTACTGAGAGGACTGGCTAGCATTATAGTTGTGTAAGAGGCAGAAGTTGTAGTACTGAGAGGACTGGCTAGCATTATAGTTGTTGTGTAAGAGGCAGAAGTTGTAGTACTGAGAGGACTGGCTAGCATTATATGTTGTTAAGAGGCAGAAGTTGTAGTACTGAGAGGACTGGCTAGCATTATAGTTTTGAAGGCAGAAGTGTAGTAGAGCAGAAGTTTGTAGTACTGAGAGGACTGGCTAGCATTATAGTTGTGTTTGTAGTACTGAGAGGACTGGCTAGCATTTGTTGTGTAAGAGGCAGAAGTTGTAGTACTGAGAGGACTGGCTAGCATTATAGTTGTTGTGTAAGAGGCAGAAGTTGTAGTACTGAGAGGACTGGCTAGCATTATAGTTGTTGTGTAAGAGGCAGAAGTTGTAGTACTGAGAGGACTGGCTTACTGAGAGGACTGGCTAGTTGTTGTGTAAGAGGCAGAAGTTGTAGTACTGAGAGGACTGGCTAGCATTATATAGGTTGTGTGTGTAAGAGGCAGAAGTTGTAGTACTGAGAGGACTGGCTAGCATTATAGTTGTTGTGTAAGAGGCAGAAGTTGTAGTACTGAGAGGACTGGCTAGCATTATAGTTGTGTAAGAGGCAGAAGTACTGAGAGGACTGGCTAGCATTATAGACTGGCTAGCATTGTAGCTGCAAAAACGTATGTCTATTGGAAGTGGACATATTTCATCAGTGGTAACCAGAATAATGTATAGTAAATGATGGTACTTAGGGGACCACTGAGTAGAAGACATTTTATAAAATAATGTTGAGGTAAATGTAAGAAAAGTGCGAGTAAGAAATTGGGTCTATCTATCTATCTATCTATTGCCGGACGCCTTACTCCCCTTACGAGGGTGGCCATACACAGAATGCCCCCAAGCGGACCTATTCCCTGTGAGAGGGACAACCAGAGCCAGTTTAGTGAAGGACTTACAGGATTGACCACTCAATTTAGGATCCGTCCAACTCCGAGACCCTCTGTGTATCTTTTTAGCACTATTTTTCTACAGTGGTGTTCGGCTAATCCATCCACTAACCTGCCTTACCCTTATGTTATGTTATGGGTATGTTATAATTTAAATTATTTTAATGTCCCTTGTAAGTGAACATAATTCGGCCATATATACTGTATATATATATATATATATATATATATATATATATATATATATACTCTATATATATTTTCAAAAACAGAATTTTTTTCTGTTAAGATGTGCACAAATAAAAAATGTCAAATATGCCAAATTATAATTGAGGGCGACTCTTTTTAATTTAATGATTCAACGTTCAGAATAAACGAAAATATGGACTGCAATACTCGAAACTGTATATACGTCATAAGATGTGATGGATGTGGAAAATTATACATTGGGGAGACGTCAAACTTTAGATTACGAACAAATTTATATAAAAACCATGTAAATAAATGTGAAGGCCTGTATGTAAGCAAACATATATCTCCTTGCTGCAAAAATAGTAAATTACCTTTCAAAATAATGCCCTTCTATAAAGTAAAAAAAGATGATGAGAAAATAAGAAAGGAGAAAGAACAATATTTCATAAATAAATTTAAACCAGAGTTGAACAAATAAGTAATTCGCCTCATGTCTGTCTCAAGAAATGATTTCTTTGCGGGTTCAACCCATTGAATCTCGCCTGGATATCTGGTTAATATCTTTCCAAGACAAAAGAGGGCGGTAGTATACCATAAATCTCAGCAGTGGGGACTTTTGCCTCGGTCCCTCAGTCCTGCCATTAGACACCGCATAGTAAACACTAGCCACTGAGGATCCACGACAGTGGAGAAATGCATTTAGCATAATTTTAACATATTTCTTCCTATTGTCTTTGCAAATATCTTATTGGCATATTTTTAACATAATTTATATTGTCCATTTCTTGACAGTTTTTTTGTGTAAATAATTAAGCATATGGCATGAATAAATGTTTTGTCCTTTTTAAGTAGACTCCGCATAGTTGAGCTTCGATCTTTTATTTACATAAAGAACGAAGACATCTTGAGTCACAAATCTTTTTAATTACCTGCAACAAAGTGCAGCATACATTTTAAACTTTATTAAGCATTTTGCATGAATTCATTTTTTTAAATGTTTATGTACAGCCAGCATAAGTTGAGCTTAGTTGTATAATTGCATTCCTGATTTGGCATAAAGAACGTCTATTAAGACATCTTGAGCCACAAACCTTTAAATTTTCGCAACAATATGCAGCATACTTGAGCTCAGTCTTTTATGTGCATTTTGTATTTGGCATCAAGCATAATTATCTAAGACTAAATCTTGAGCCACAGACCATTTATATTTTTCCCACAAAGTTTGTTTCTCTGCACTATATATCTCTTTTCTGTATATATATATATATATATATATATATATATATACAGAGAGAGAGATATACTGTATAATTGGTTTAAAGGAAGACTTTGAGATGGTTAACCCTTTGAATATTAGCGACGTGTTACATTTGATTCTAGCTATATTTAAATGATATTGTGCAACTTAAGAAGGATCTCTGGTAGTTAAAAAGGTTGATTGCCATAATTTGAAGCCTAATTATTGTTAGAGGTCCTTCATAAGCTGAATCATATTTAGTAATAGTAGCCACAATGAAATCAAAAGGATGTCGACGGTACAGAAGGGGCTAAGTAAGAGACAAAACAATTATCAAGAAGTGGGATGTTGCTTTAAATTAAGAATTAGAGAGAGAGAGGCAGAGGCAGAGGCAGAGGCAGAGGCAGGCCGAGAGCGAGAGTGAGGAATGAAAATACAAAAGACGGATGGAGAAAATACCGGTGTAATGGACGTAGATCAATAGTACCTGACTAATTGCGAGGATACCTTCATCTGCGAAGGCAAGAGCTTCAGGGATAAGGTGTAGGAGGCAATTTAATAATATGTTCTACAAGAATGGTTCCAAAACACAACCTTGTTTTGGCACTCCTGTTTCAATTGTGTGCAGCTCTGAAGTGTTTCCACGTAGTACCACTCTCAATTGTCGTCACTTAGATAATTTTCCAACAGGGAAAATAATTTACTCTCCACCCCAACTGCCTTCAATTTTTTCATTAGTACATTATGCCATACTCTGTCAAAGGGAAGGAGAACTTAGTACTAATGAACGTTTTTATACAGAGAATTAGACACATCGGATAAATAGGAACGTCAAGAGGAGAATTAGAAATGTAGGATAAGTGAGAATGCCAAGAGAATCATCGTCAAATGTTAACCTCTTAAGCGCGATAGGCCTCACGGAAGTATCTGTATAGCGTACGCAATAGGCCTCACGGAAGACAGCCCATGAAAATATACCCCCAAAACGCCCCACAGGCACTCAAATGGAAACAATATGTGATTAGGTAGTACATTCACTCTCCAGTACCTCCTTTAGCTCTCCCCTACAGTATATGTGTAATCCCCCCCTCCCTTTCATTCCCCACTTTCTCCTTTCGTCAATCATTGGCTATTATTCCTCATATTATTGTGATTCCTCCCTTTCCGCGCATGAAATATGGTGAGTAACACGCCCTTACACTTCCTCCTCCCCACCACATGCATGGGAGAGTGCTAGAGCCTCAGTGTGCCTCAAGCAGACTCTCTCTCTCTCGCCTCCATCCACCCCCTCCCGCCACAAATATACGTTTTACATTAGATATTTGCTGTTTACACATATTTTCTGATCTTCACTGTTCACATGTTCATCATAAAGTACATAATGATCGCCCACCGCTGTGTGCTGTGTGTGATGAGGTACTGTCTGTAAGCCACATTCTAACCTCTTGTTGTAATTACTCATTTCCCAGATGCTCCTTTCCCTGTTTGACATTTTTGGCCAAGGTGCAGATGTTTTTAAGCTCCGATCTTATTTATTGAATTGCGGTATTTGTTATGATATTTAATTATCCAGTGATTTCTACTGTTGATATTTTATATGTTTTATGTATCGCTACTTGATATCTTAGTGTGTTTTAAATTTTGATATTCCTGTGATTATATTTTAATTCTTAAATGTGGCGCTAATCTCTACAGGTCCCAGTGCTTGGCTTTTGTGCCTAAAGATTATTAATTCAATTCATCATTAAGTAAAATAAATGCACATGGAGAAGAAATAATGCTTTATATGGTAAATATAACAGATTCTGTCAGAATTAATTATTTTTCTTTGCATACGCGGCACTTATAAACACCTCAATTGAGCGCTCTTTGGGTTAAGATGACGTATAAAGATGAACCATGATAATAAACCTTAAATGATCAGAATGTGAGTTAGATTCATTCTGTGGTAAAAGTTGAATATTATGGATTTATAAATTTCTTATAAGGACAAAGAACACACTTACAAACTACTGAAGCTGTACATAGCCCATTAAGCTTTCTAATAATTGGAATGACTATAGGGTAGCATGAACCTTGTTTTTTTCTTGTTAGCTATTGAGGGTATTCGGGTAACAATATTTTGATGTACAGTATTTGAGAGTTTAACTCAATTAGTGCGGGCTATCTTTTTTACATCACCGTAGCGCCAAAATAATTGCTCATCTTCGGTCGTCATATCACAATTGCCCAAACGTGAATGAGACCAAGATATTTGAAAAGAGCAACGCTTTGTCTCACTATTAAATTCTACCAAGCCTGGTAGAGTGTGTATGGAGCGAGGAGAACACCAAGATTCAAGGCCGCATTCCGCCACATGTTCGGTTACATGCAACGAGCCTTGTCTTAGACATCACACCCACTGACTACTTACCCCATATTACTCTATATTATCTCTCTCTCTCTCTCATACTCGCGTCACTTCTATCTCTCTTTCTCTCCATAAACACAACTCAATCGCTTTTTTTTTGTTTCTCTCTCTCTCTCTCTCGCTCACTCTTTCTCTATCTATCTATCTATCTATGTACAAACCTAAGGCTACCTTGCTGACTATGGTTCCTAACTTCGAGTATCTGTGTATGTGTGTGTGTCCATGCGTGTGTGTGTATGCAGCATGTGTGTATCGTGATAATTACAATTTCACAAATAAATGATCAAATGTATAATTATATAGTAACATATGACCCCTACAATCATGAAGTTATGGCAAAAGAACAATATTCAAAGCATTGCTGCAAGCAACGATGCTTGTATTCACACTCATAAAATATACTCACTGGGCCTACCCACAAAACTACACACCACGTATAGGCTGGGATAATACAATTTCACAAATATATTATCAAAAATTATAATTTGAGTCGAACATTGTGAAATACATGCAAAAAATTGCTTCAAAGCATTGCTACCCTCCCGCATCTGGCAACTTAATTATATAACTTATGGTAAGACATTCTCTAATTTGCCATGAAATACCAGGCTGGGCGAGTTTTCGAAGCCTTGTGTTTTTCTGTATTTTCATCCACCAGAATGCTGTTTATTGTGATGTATCATTTGTCAATGGAAGAGGAATAACTATACTACATTACATTTTTTTTTTTTTTTTAAACAAATCGCAATATGAAAGTGTAAACGACTCCGGAATAAAAGTTTTTCCCGGGCAATTGTCTTCACACCGTCCTATCTCTAAATTGTGAGTGATGACCATATATTTATATTTGCTCAAATACTAGTATTTTTCCTCCTCTTTCCAAATCTGAAAACAGAAATCGTCTATCTACAATAGTTCTCAAGCAGTGACCGAAAACAAAAAAAGTATGACTTTGCATGATGTGGTTTATAACATTTGTGAATTATTTCGTTGTTACGATATCTATGGTTCTCAATTTAGGCTGTATGAATACGGCAGATAATGCTGAAGAGAATAAATTAAACTAGAAGTTCCTACGACAAATACTTTTTGCTCTATGAATATTTGAAATGAAGAGCCAAAATGCGAATATTTACACTTCACTCGTCTCCGTTCCGCCGACGCTAGCCAGGTTCCGAGCTGTTCCCAACCTCGGCGTTGCTTTATTTGCTCGGATACGTATATAAGTGTTTATATCACCGTAATCGGGAAATTATGCTCTTTCTAATGGTGAAAACCAAAATAATATAGCGTAATTGGTTCGCAAGCTATGCGCAATTATTTCCATGCATTGTTAGTGTTATGTAAATATATGAGAATGTTTATACAGTTGTATATCTTTGCCACAATGTACAACACTTTTATATAATTTTCCTTGCCAATAATTGTATTATGTGTGACGCTTCTGCATAGTAGCCACGTGCGGGCATGCGCACGCGTCGGCTGCCCAGCCGTTTAGAAACCGGCTGGTGGCAGCCGGCCGGCCGGCTTTTCCTTAGTTATATCCTACGACAATGTAACTAATGTCTGGGATATTCTTATGTTGTTTCACAGCTTGTAGCTGCCCTTATTCTTAACCAACGCATCTTAGTATATTTTATTCTCGATAGTTGATTGTTTCATTATAATATATAAGATGTAAGTCTAGTGAGAGTGGGAGGAGACGAGCGGGAGAGAGAGACCGGCTGGGGGACGTTGCTTCGCACGGAGAGTCTAGCTTGGGACGAGCCTGATGTTGCCACATGCTATTCATTGCAACGTTAGGCTTAGTTTCGACTCACTCACGGGGTAGAGGATTTTGACCCGGCAACTGTGTTGAGTGTTGCCAAGCATGGGATGTATTTTGCATGCCTAGGGTGGGGTCCAGACAGATTCAAGACTCAGAGCTCACCTCACTGTCGTACCCTTCGGACCCCCTTGATATCTATCCCTCTCAACCCCACTTAGAAACTTTCTCTCTTACTTTGTATACCTTCCTTCCACTACTTCACCAATCTATTTAATTATCCCATCCCCTTGATAGACCTTATATCTATTATTGTATTAACGACGAGCTCTCAGATAACTAGATAGGATTTGGGCCTTATGCAGAGACGTAATTGTTAATGAGACCTAGGAAGTTTTTTTGTTGTCTCATATTTGGTGGTTTCATGCTTGCTAGTGTGTTCTTGTGTCAGGTTAGCAGGGGCTAGACCGGAGGGGAGGCTTTTTGCGATCCTTTAAGTAAAGTCTGCTGGTGCGAGTCCTGTGGACCCGCACGACTTTACTAGGATACCCGTGGGAGTCTGGGGGCATTTTCTTGTCTGTGTCCCGGTGTGTCTAGTGTTGTGTTGTGTGAGGGCCCTTGCCTAGTCCACTCAGCACTGTGCTAGCACGTCTTGCTTTTGTCTTAGGGTCGCCAGGAGAGAGTCAGATACTTGCGATCTGAGTCTCTCAAGAGAGTACCCTTTCAATTAGAGTAATTTGGCGCACAGACTTGGGAACGTCCCTAGGCTAGAGCAGGTGGCTCAGCCCGGGTATCCGAAGCCTATATCTTTCCGGCTAGACCTCTGCCACCTGGCAGATTAACAGCTAGGGGTTTATGATCTCTGTATGCTTGTTATTGTGCCACAGTTTACCGTTTTTGTGAGCATTGTGAGTCAGGGTGTGGCTTAGAGACTCTGTCCGAGCAGGCTTGCCTGACTAAGAGTGAGAAGCACACCTGTATGTGGTTATGTTGCGAGTTGCTGCCTTTATTTAATTATACCTATGCCATTATACACTGTAGGTCCTATCACTAGTTTTTATTCCTGCTTATGAGTTAAGAGTTCTCTAAATCCGTAACATACTTTCTTTGCTAAGCATCAGATCCTACAGTAGCCGCATGCAGTTTAGAAACCTGCATCTTGTCTACCTGTACGATGTTTTGAGGACTGTTTGCTTTCACCTTCTTTCACGCAGGGGTGATTAGTTGTATTAATTAACGTAACGTTAAATGTACTTTCTTCTAGTTTGTTATTAAATTGTTTCTGCAATTTAATTCCGTCATCTATCTTTTCCTTGAAGCTTTAAGTCAACTTAATTGTGTGATCTTTTATATAGCCTGCTTGACTATCAGCAGTCTATAGTGCGTGCACCCTGTAACCGAGTCATAGGATACCTCGTTGTCCAGGCAGGACTCTTGACGGTTTAGGGTGGTTTGTTGCCTGGGTTTATAGATAAGGGTTGGATCTAGCGTTTTCCGTTGTTGCTTGTTGCCGCATACCTAGTCCAATAGAAAGAGCCCAGTGTTTATATATCCCAGGACGTAACAAATGGCGACCTTGCATAGGATTTACTGAACAGAGGAATATAGTGGTCATTTGTTTTGAGATTCCTTATGATTAGAGGAATACAGTGGACATAGTTTTTTTTTTGGAGCAACCAATATAACACATTAAAAGACTTTAAATAACATTAGTATATACATACTTGCATAGGAGATAAGGCACATTCTATAACCGTGCTCAGGTTGAGGCTGCCGAGAGACAGGCTAGTGTGCAGGCTGAGGTTGCTAGAGCTCAGGCTGAGGCCGCAGAGAGAAAAGCTATACGAGAGGCTGAACTGCAGGCAGAGTCTACTAGGTATCGGGCTGACAGGGAGCTGGAGAGATCTCGAGTGGAGGTAACAGGGCGAAATATTGGGGGAGGTAACAGACATCGGGACCAATCATTGTCGCACCTTCTTAAACTAGTTCCTGTGTTCGATGAATTATGTGTGACTGAGTTTTTTATGCGATTTGAGAAGAAGTGTCAGGAACACCAGTGGCCTCAGGAAAAGTGGGCATTAGTTTCATCAAGACTCCAGGAAAGGGCTAAAAGTGTATGATGCACTACCTTTAGAGTCCTGTGTAGTTTATGATGAGCTAAAGAAGGCTGTGCTACGGGCCTATGAGTTACAACCAGAAACTTACCGCTTGAACTTTGGGGTGTTACTAAGGGTAAGGATAGTACCTTTCCTAGAACACGCCCGGGACTTGTCTGATGCACTACGACATTGGCTGCAGTCTGAGGCAGCTACTTTTGAGGAGTTGAGTGAGCTGGTTCTCTTGGAGCAGTTCTTTAAGTGCACAGGCGGGACTTAACATTAAATATAAAGGAAAAAAATCCTAGAACTCTCCAGGAGGCAGCAGAAATGGCTGACCTCCGACTGTCATTAATTCGAGGGTGCGAAGCAGCAGCTAGGAGTGAGTCGGGTGCAAAGGATCGTACCCTCCCCCTCCCAAGAATTTTGATACACATAAATACACAAAACCATCTAGCACTGACAATAAAACTGAACATAAACCAAATACCGTCCCGTATAAGAAGTCTAATGGTACCTCCCACTCCCAAGGGAATCCAAAGAGTAAAAAGTGCTTTGCATGTCACAAGGAGGGTCACTTTGCAAATGCTTGTCCGAACAAGCCACCAAACAAGGTTGTGTCATTGGCCCGCAGCATAGGGGTGTCGCCTATATCTTCGGAGTTTGCCAAGGGTAGTTCGTCAGAGGTTGAACACAGAGGCCTGTGTTCAAGAGTCCGGAAGGCTCGAACCCTGTCCGCGACGTCTTTGGGGGTCATAGAGGGCATGGTTTTGTGAGGTGGGCTGGCGAAAGGCGAGGAGTTAAGCTATTGCGTGATACTGGGGCTTCTCAGACCTTGTTAAAGAACTTTACTGGTAGGCCGATTAACGCGGCTCGGGTGGTGGTAGTTCAGGGGATCAATGCTACGAAGTCCTACCCGATGGTGCGGATGGAGCTGGAGGTGGGTGGTGTGGCGAAGGAGCTGGATGTAGGAATTGTAGAGAACTTGCCTGTTGGGGGCGTCGACCTCCTCCTCGGCAACGACTTTGCGGTGCCTGCTTCTAAGGTTTCACCCTTGATCGTTGCCGAGAAGGCGGCCGACGTTAGTAGGGAGGAACAGGAATGGGTTGAGAAGTGTAGCATACAAACTATGGCGTGTGTTGTGACGCGTTCTCAGACATCCGGAGCCTTGCAGCCACCACCTCAGTCTATCATACCGCGGAGGAAAGGTCACAAGAAAACGGGAAGTGTTGGTCAATTGGAGAGTTTTTGAGCCGGCAGTGTTTCTTGGTGACTCATTATTGGCACCTATGTTAGAGTCTGGAGAGGCCCCGGGCCTGTCACCGCTAGTGCAGGTGCAGGGCAGGAAGAGACTCTGCGACAGCATCGTTATGCGCAGCGTGAGGAAAGGATGGCTCAGCGGGACATTGGAGGTGGAAATAAATTATTTAAGATGAACTTGGATAATCTCGCACCTGCTGATATATGTTCCTTGCAGCTGGAAGATCCTGAAGTCAGGGCGTGTGGTAATGGTGCTGTCGAACTGGAGAGCGATGGGGATGCGCAGCCTGGTGATTTTTTCTTGTCCGAGGGGATCTTGTATCGGAGACATCAGGATCCCAAGAAAAAGTGGGATGGCGGGTCAGGATTAGTGGACCAGTTAGTAGTACCGAGGGTGTGCCGTGAGAGCTTATTGAGATTAGCTCATGATGTGCCTTTGGCAGGGAACCTGGGGGCACGTAAGACGGAGGCAGCTCTGAGCAAGCTTTCCTGGTGGCCTGGGTTAAAGGCGAGTGTCGTGTCATGGGTGTCACAGTGTCACACTTGTCAAGTTGTTGGGAAACACAATCAGGTCGTCCCGAGAGCCCCGTTACAACCCATCCCTGTCATTGGGCCGCCCTTCAGCAAAGTAGTTATCGATATGGTTGGCCCATTGCCCCCCACTAGTGCCGGCAATAAATGTTTACTAACTGTAATGGATGTAGCAACATGGTATCCAGATGCTTACCCCATGCGCAACGGGATGGCTAAGACTGTTGTCAAAAACCTACTTGTCTATTTCTCCCGTTATGGCTACCCTCAGGAGATCCAGTCTGATCAGGGATCCAATTTTACTTCTGCTCTATTTAAGCAGACCATGCAGCAAACATGGGATAGTGTCTGTGGTGTCATCTGCCTACCATCCCGAGAGTCAGGGAGTTTTGGAAAGGTGGCACTCGACTCTCAAGAGTATGTTGCGGTGTTATTGCATGGAAAATGGGAAGGAATGGGATCTAGGTCTCCCATACGTTTTATTTGCTGCGAGAGAAGTACCTGGGGAGAGCTTGGGAATTAGCCCGAACGAGTTGGTTTTTGGACACAGGGTCAGGGGGCCCCTCCACATAGTCAAGGAGATCTGGGAGGGAGTCACAAAGCCATGCTCGCTTCTAAAGTATGTAGTTGAAAGCCGTGAGAGAATGCTAAAGAGCTTGGAGGTAGCAGGTCGGAACCTTAAGAGTTCACAAGCTCAGATGAAGGACAGATACGACCAGAAGGTGAAGCTGAGGGAGTTTGAAGTAGATCAGGAGGTACTGATGCTACTGCCTCTGGTGGGACACCCCTTGTCTGCCAAGTATTCTGGTCCGTATCGGGTTGTAAGGAAGGTTTCTGATCTCGACTATTTAGTAGCTACTCCTGATCGTAAGAAAAAGAACCAACTTTGCCATGTAAATCTGATGAAAGAGTATGTGAGGCGCCTCTCCGAGCCTCTCACTGTCCCGGTGTTGATCTGCAGCGATCGTGCTGGAGAAGGAGGAAGGGACAGTCAAGCTGCGGGGGAGGATAATTGGGATTGTCATGTTTCCACGGATCAGTGGGCGGGGAATTCTAGACAAGTGGCTCACGAGTTGATATTGCACCTGCCTGAGCAACAGCGTGTAGCTGTGCAGCACTTGTTTGATTCAAACCCAGCTGTTTTCGCGGAGCATCCTGGCCTCACTACTCAAGCGGTGCACGATGTCGATGTTGGGGACCACCCGCCCCAATATACGTCGATGATTTTAACAGTCACTGTGCTCACATCGGACAGCTTTTTAATAAACTGAATGAAGCAGGTTTGGTGGTAAACCTGGGTAAGTGCGATTTTGTCAAAGCCACAGTTTTGTACCTGGGTTTCGAGGTGGGGATGGGTCAGGTGTGCCCTCCACAGACAAAGATCAAAGCCATCGATCAGTTTCCCCAGCCTACGACTAAGAAACAAATCATGCGGTTTCTAGGTATGATAGGCTATTATCGTCGCTTCATCAAAGGCTATTCGGCTGTACTTGCACCTTTAACTGACTTCTTAGCTAAGGACAAGAAGTTCCGGTGGTCTCCTGAGTGTGCAGAGGCGTTTTCCTTTGTGAGACACCTGTTATGTACCCACCCCATACTCAGGGCCCCGGACTTCAGCAGACGTTTTCAGCTGGCGACTGATGCCAGTGGCGTAGGGGCTGGGGCTGTCTTGTTACAGACAGATGATGAAGGTATCGAACATCCAGTGAGTTTTTTATAAAAAATTCAATAGTGCACAAAGGAATTACTCTGTAATTGAAAAAGAACTCCTGGCGATAGTGCTGGCGCTCAGGCACTTCGATGTATATGTTCCTGCATTCGGACCAGTCGTAGTGGTTTATACCGATCATCACCCTCTGAAATTCTTGAATCAGTTTCATAACCGGAATATGAGGCTGACCAGGTGGTCACTCATGCTTCAGGAGTATATTCTGGACATACGCCATATTGCCGGATCTGATAACGTGATAGCGGATTGTCTATCAAGGGTGGATGATGTTGGTTAGACTGCCACAGGATTGAGGGTTGAGTGTGGAGGAAAATAGGCTGTCACTGTTGTTACGACTGAGATTTAAATATATCAGGGCTCTTATTCATTGGACTAGTAATGGCATAAATGCTACAACGGAAAGCGCTAGATCCAACCTCTGATGTATATTCCCAGTGAACAAAGAACACAAATTCTCTACAGAGTTCTATATGCAATAATAGGCTATCAAACTCTCAATAAATGTGCGTCTACTCTAGGCTTAATGTTATGTGAAAACAGCCTATTACTACCTATAACCGAAGGTGCTTGGTTATGGTATGCAAAGTAAGGTGGTAAGAGAAGTTACAGCTTACGTTACTTTAATCAATAAATGTCAGGCACTCCTGCATGAAAGAAAGTGCACTAAAGTCCTTCAACACTAACAAGGAATCTTCTTTAAATGTTAGATGCTATAAAGATGCTCGTATCGGAAATGGAACCCAAAAAGGCAGGCAGCGGAACAATGCTCGTGCAGGCTATGCACACAAAAAGGCAGAATATATAATGCCGTCGGAGCCAAGAATATCCTAAACACTACAACAATAATAATCGCCACGACAATGCAGTATTCCTATCAACAAAAAGAGCCTAAGTCGGTTGTCTCTCCATACATCAAACTAGGCTGAGAAATGCTTGTGTAATCATAAATGGGTATGCATAAAAAGAGTAATTAGGTTAATATACTTAATGTCTACTTTGACTGATAAAGTCTAGCTAGAGTCAATGATACGAGATACTGGTGCGCATGGCATGCCGCATAGCCTAGTGCAAATCTCAAGTCTGTGCGTCAAATATTACGTTATAATGAAGGGTAGCTCTCTTGAGAAACCTTAATACCGAAGTATTAAGCGTTCTCCTGGCGTACCTCAAAGACAAACAATCGAGACTAGAACAGTGCAGAATGGTATAGGCAAAAAGCCCTCATTCGTGCATGCTCTACTCTCAATGGCACACAGACTAGAATTTACTCAATCAACTCCAGTTCTCAGGTATGTCGTGCAGCTTTTAACTAAAGCCAGCACTCATAGGAAACAATACCTTATAATATCAGACTCCTAGTCTAGCATTATCTAATCCAGCAGAACACTAATAATTATAGGACGCGGTACTTAAACAATATAAATGCCAACCAATGCTTCGTGATCCCCTTATCTAAACAACTAACATACATGGGTTATATCAGACCTTAACGCACAATACAACTGGCCAGCATGAAGCTGATTTTGCAGAGTTAACCAGAGGGGATATAATATTAATAAAAGGTGGTGAAAGATATGAAAAAAGAGAGAGGTAGGCAGAGGAAAAGATTCTCAGGTGCAGAGCGGGGACAGGTAGCAAGGGATAAAGATGAATGCGTTCTAGAAACCAGATCTGAGGGAGAGAGTGGCGAGGAACTGTATATATACTCGCACAAGCTCGAGCCGTGTTGGAAAAAAGCGGTTACAAGTCCTCTAGCCACTAGCAAGGGAGCTAGCAGCATGGTAAGGACCTCTCTCAACCAACCCCCACGAGGCAGCCAGCCGTGATGTCATCGAGCGGGGCAAAAACACTGCGTGCCCCCCTCTCACTCTGTTCTACTCTCTCTCTCTCTCCCAGATCCCATCATTACTAGTTAATGATAAAACATATACTTTACAATTAAATATATAAAGCCTTGACATGGGTGAAAACAAAGAGCCTTTCTGGACTGCCCATGACACGAGCTTTCATATGAAATAAAGCACACTCTAATACATAAACTGTAGCCCCATCCACTGCCCTGGCGATCCTAGCGAGTCACTGTAGGACAAGCCATGCGGTTCTAACGGAGTGGTTAACGTCACACCCCCCCCAAGATTTTTCTCAGAGGCCCCAAGGCTCACAAAAATCTGATGGTTAGAACCCACGCTATATCTCCACTTCCCATCACCCAGCGGCAGTAAAATATCTGGCACAGTTCTTCAAAAAAAAACAAATCAAAATTATAACCCTCCCCAACACAATAGGTTAAATTATATGTAGTTATGCTCCTCAAGAGCGAGCTTCTCTAGCCCAGCATTCTGAGAGGAGTGCAACTCAGAATTACTGCTATAACATACTGAAAAAAATCAACTATCAAAGAAAGAGTTTTTATTTGATTTTTATGTTTTTTAACCCTTAATTAGAGGCTCACCACATAAGTCGAGTTAAATAAAGCTGGACCATGTGGCGGCGCTCGACATAACTCGAGTGGCAATTTCAGCACGTAATGTTGCTGAGAGAGAGAGACAAGTGGTGGCAGGAGAGTAGCGAGCGTATGACTGCTCCAGACCACCGCGGCGAACATACTGACACGAATCCCCGCTCCCTCCTCCCTCTCTCACTCGCTATATAAGGAATTGTATCGGGAAAGTGGCTAATTACATGCTTTTTGCACTCGCGTTGCACGGTTATTGCAAGAAAACTAGCCATCATAAAAGGATCGTTATGGTGTCATTCGAAAGCTCTGTTTATGCCCTTTCAGGGATAGGTACTTGTTTTACGTTCTGGGTCTTATTTAGGCATGAAAATGATCACGTAAACAGCCCTATTTTGGCTAAAAACACCCCGCTGGGCGGTACATATAAATAAACCGCATAGGCCGCTCGTAAGGTGTTAATTTGTTTATTTGGGCTGCACTATAGGGGCAAGCCTAGTTTTTTCTTCTATACCAAACGCTAAACTCCTGCTTTACGACCCAATACGCTGGGCTACAACCGCGAGCCAACAAGCACCAAGCGCAAAATACTATTCAAACTAAAGCAGGAGGCTACCCGTGTGTCAATCTACCCAGGATCATATACCCTTGAACGACCATCTGCAACCACGTTGTCACAACCGGCAATATGGCGTATGTCCAGGTTATATACCAATAACCTTAGTGACCACCTGGTCAGCCTCATATTCCGATTGTGAAACTGGTCCAAGAACTTGAGAGGGTGATGATCTGGGTAAACTACAACGACCGGACCATAGGCTGGAACATAGACCTCAAAATGCCCAAGCACAACAGCCAGTAGCTCCTTCTCGACAACAGAGCAGCTCCCCTGGGCTGAATTGTACTTCTCCGAGCAGAAACTAACAGGATGCTCCAGCCCATCATCGTCCTTTTCCACAAGGACGGCACCAGCCACCACACCACTAGCCTCCGTTGCTAGTTGGAAAGGTAGGCTAAAGTCAGGGGCCCTGAGGATCGGGTGAGTGCACAACAGGTGTTTTTACTTCTCTAAACACCTTCTCACACTCAGGCGCCCATTTGAACTTCTTATCCTTCCAGTTATCCTCCACCTGAGCTTGACTGTCCCGTTCTCCTTCTCCACCTTGACTGCTAAACGTCATCACAGGCACAGTGAGAGGCTCGGGGGGGTGCCTCCCATACTCCTTCATGGGATTAACATGACATAACTGATTGCGCTTCCGTCTGTCTGGAGTGGCTACCAAGTAATCCAGGTCTGATAGCTCCTCCACCACCCTATAAGGACCACCGTACTTCGCGGATAAGGGGTGACCTACAAGGGGCAGTAGAAACAACACCACCTGACCCACGTGAAACTTCCTGAGTTCAACCTTGAGGTCGTACCTGTCCTTCCTGAGGGCCTGAGAGCTAGTCAAATTACGGCCAACCAACTCCAGACTGCGCAACATCCGTTCTCGACTGTCGAGGACACACTTGAGCATAGAACAAGGTTTTTCTGCGCCCTCCCATACTTCTTCAACCATATGGAGAGGCCCTCTGACACGGTGTCCAAAGACGAGTTCATTAGGGCTGAATCCCAAACTCTCCCCAGGTACCTCCCGCACAGCACACAAAACACATGGCAGGCCAAGATCCCAATCCTTCCCACTCTCAAAGCAACAACAACGAAGCACAGATTTCAAGGCTGAGTGCCATCGCTCTAACACACCCTGGCTCTCCGGATGATACGCAGATGACACAACCCCAACAATCTCATGCTGCGGCATTGCTTGAACAAAGAGGCTAGAAGTGAAGTTGGGTCCCTGGACTGACTGAATCCCCTGCGGGTAACCATACCGGGAAAAATACACTAGCAAGCTTCGGACCACCGTCTTCGCCGACCCATTTCTCATAGGGTACGCGTCAGGGTACCTTGTTGCTACATCTCCCGACTGTGCAAAACTGTCCTCCTTCAATTCTTTCGTCTTTTTAAGCCCATCCTCTGCCTTTTCCACAGCAGTTACTGGGTCTTCTTCAGACTCGATATTTGGTCCTAATACTGAGTCCCCGAGAAGGTCCGTTGACACTAAACTCTCAACCGCATCAACTTTCAACCCCTTCTCGGTACCCTTCCTCCGCTGATCTAAAGATTGCTGACCAGAATGTGACTCCCTGGATGCAGGATCTCCGGTGACAACACACGCCATAGGCTGCACCGGACACTTCTCAACCCACTCCTGCTCCTCCCTACTCACGTCGGCCGGCTTCTCGGCAACGACCAAGGGTGGAGCCTGAGAAGTAGGTCCCGCAAAGTCGTTGCCGAGAAGGAGGTCGACGCCCCCAACAGGTAACTCCTCCACAATTCTTACATCCAGGTCTCGAGTCACACCATCAACTTCCACCTTCATTCTTACAAGCGGGTATGACCTTGTCGCATTAACTCCCTGAACCACAACCACCCGCGCCGTATTGACAGGTTTACCAGTGAAATTTCTCAACAGTGTTTGCGATGCCCCAGTGTCACGCAAAATTCTCACCTCATGTCTTCTAACCCCCCACTCCACACAACCGAGTCCCCTGTGGTCACTAAAGGCATCACGGACAGGGAATAAGCCTTCCGGATCCTTCTGCACTGGCAGTGTATTTACCTCAGAAGAAATGCCTCTAACAAACTCCGATGTCCTCTTGAACACTCCAATGCCGTGAGCAAAAGACACGGCTGCCGGAGGAGGTCGACTAGGGGACTCCTTTGCCTTATGACCCTCCTGGTGGCAACTAAAACACATAAATTTCGGTTTCGGCTTATACTGTGATGTAAAAGGCCCCTGACTTTTCACATACGGTGTGGTGTAAGGTTTGGATTCAGTTTTAGTTTCATGGCTCTTCTGTTTAAATGTGTCATTGTTACGGGGAGGGGGAGGATAACAGTCCTTAGCACTTACATCGTACTTCTGTGAGGACCCACAACCCCGAATCAACGACAGCCGTCGATCAGCCATTTCTGCTGCTTCGACTAGAGTTCTTGGGTTTTTCTCCTTTAAGTTCAAAGTTAGATCACCGCCCGTGCTCTTAAAGAACTGCTCCAACATCATTAACTGCTTAATTTCATCAAATGTTGTGACCTTCTCAGATCGGAGCCAGTTCCCCATAGCATCGGACAAGTCCCGGGCGTGTTCCAAAAAGGTGCTATCTCTTCCCTTAGTTACACCCCGGAACTTCAAACGGTACGTTTCTGGTTGCAGTTCGTAAGCCCTCAGGACAGCCTCCTTGAGATCCTCGTACACAATACATAACTCCAAAGGTAACGCATCGTAGGCTTTAAGACTCTTGCCTATTAATCTAGAGGATACAAGTGCTGCCCATTTATTCTCTGGCCACTGGTGTTCCTGGCACTTCTTCTCAAAGCGTGTGAACAATTCTGTTACACCACTCTCATCAAACACCGGAACCAGTTTCAATAAGTGCGAGAGAGACTGCTCATGAACACGGTTACCAGCCCCAAGTCGCTGTCCCGTTGCCTCTACTCGCGACTTCTCTACGTCCATGTCGGCACAGTACCTAGTCGACTCTAAGTCAGCCTGGATTTTTGCTAGCTCTATGTGCTGCTGACTGATAGTTTTTCTCTCTTCTATCTTGGCTCTCTCTTCTATCTTGGCTCTCTCTTCTATCTTGGCTAATTCTATTTGCTGCTGAATCTTAGCTAATTCGAGCTGAAGCAATAATTCTGGAGATAACCCTTGAGGAGGTGAAGGTGCTACAATGTTTGAAATTACCGGTGGTCCCCCCAGGGGCAACCCACCCTGCCAGTCACCACCCAACTGCGGAAGCGTACCCGGGGTCGACAAACTACTGGGACGGCTGGGAGTCGAGTGTAGGGGAAGCATGGCCGAAGGGCTCTGAGCACTCAACCCATCTCGCTCACCAGTCACCATGCCCAGTACACACGTTATCAAGTTATCCCTGGTCATGCTGCTAGTAACCGCATGACCAATAGCTGTGGCCAGGCATTGAAGACCGTACCGCTCCATACCCTCCAACCGCTCGGCAGTAACAGGCCATTGCAAAAATATCCTAGCATCCTCCTCACGGTTCACCTGATTAACCATATCATCATACTGCTGTTCCTCAGTTTCGACATTACGTACTGTGTCTCCATTCTCCTCTGATCCGGTATAAGACATGATGCTCACAAAAATTTCCCACCTCAATATTCAGAAAAGAAGTACCCCAAACTCTTATACCTCAATATACACACAAACATTCTCGGAAATACTCAAGGGCTATACTATGTTGCAAAAAAACATTATTCTTGCTGATCCCCGCAAAATATTCCCCAAAACAACAAATGTTCCCTGCTAATAAATGTAGGTTCACCAAATCCTAGGTAAGGTCGCCATTTGTTACGACTGAGGTTTAAATATATCAGGGCTCTTATTCATTGGACTAGTAATGGCATAAATGCTACAACGGAAAGCGCTAGATCCAACCTCTGATGTATATTCCCAGTGAACAAAGAACACAAATACTCTCCAGAGTTCTATATGCAATAATAGGTTATTAAACTCTCAATAAATGTGCATCTACTCTAAGCTTAATGTTATATGAAAACAGCCTATTACTACCTATAACCGAAGGTGCTTGGTTATGGTATGCAAAGTAAGGTGGTAAGAGAAGTTACAGCTTACGTTACTTTAATCAATAAATGTCAGGCACCCCTGCATGAAAGAAAGTGCACTAAAGTCCTTCAACACTAACAAGGAATCTTCTTTAACCCTTTATTAGCGGCTCACCACTTAAGTCGTATTTAATAAAGCTGGACTATGTGGCGGCGCTCGACATAACTCGAGTGGCAATTTCAGCACGTAATGTGGCTGAGAGAGAGAGACAAGTGGTGGCAGGAGACTAGCGAGCGTATGACTGCTCCAGACACCGCGGCGAACCTACTGACACAATCTCAGCTCCCTCCTCCCTCTCTCACTCGCTACATACTCAATTATGTACCGAAAGTACCGCATTACCTGATGTTTGCACGCGTTGCACGGTTATTGCAAGAAAACTATCCATCATACATGGATCGTTATGGTGTCATTCGAAAGCTCTGTTTATGCCCTTTCAGGGATAGATACTTGTTTTACGTTCTGGGTCTTATTTAGGCATGAAAATGATCACGTAAACAGCCCTATTTTGGCTAAAAACACCCCGCTGGGCGGTACACATATATAAACCGCAAGTCCGCTCGTAAGGTTAAATGTTAGATGTTATAAAGATGCACGTAGCGGAAATGGAACCCAAAAGGCAGGCAGCGGAACAATGCTCGTGCAGGCTATGCACACAAAAAGGCAGAATATATAATGCCGTCGGAGCCAAGAATATCCTAAACACTACAACAATAATAATCGCCACGACAATGCAGTATTCCTATCAACAAAAGAGCCTAAGTCGTTTGTGTCTCCATACATCAAACTAGGATGCGAAATGCTTGTGTAATCATAAATGGGTATGCATAAAGAGAGTAATTAGGTTAATATACTTAATGTCTACTTTGACTGATAAAGTCTAGCTAGAGTCAATGATACGAGATACTGGTGCGCATGGCATGCCGCATAGCCTAGTGCAAATCTCAAGTCTGTGCGTCAAATATTACGTTATTGGGAAGGGTAGCTCTCTTGAGAAACCTTAATACCGAAGTATTAAGCTTTCTCCTGGCGTACCTCAAAGACAAACAATCGAGACTAGAACAGTGCAGAATGGTATAGGCAAAAAGCCCTCATTCGTGCATGCTCTACTCTCAATGGCACACAGACTAGAATTTACTCAATCAACTCCAGTTCTCAGGAATGTCGTGCAGCTTTTAACTAAAGCCAGCACTCATAGGAAACAATACCTTATAATATCAGACTCCTAGTCTAGCATTATCTAATCCAGCAGAACACTAATAATTATAGGACGCGGTACTTAAACAATATAAATGCCAACCAATGCTTCGTGATCCCCTTATCTTAACAAACTAACATACATGGGTTATATCAGACCTTAACGCACAATACAACTGGCCAGCATGAAGCTGATTTTGCAGAGTTAACCAGAGGGGATATAATATTAATAAAAGGTGGTGAAAGATATGAAAAAAGAGAGAGGTAGGCAGAGTAAAAGATTCTCAGGTGCAGAGCGGTCACAGGTAGCAAGGGATAAAGATGAATGCGTTCTAGAAACCAGATCTGATGGAGAGAGTGGCAAGGAACTGTATATATACTCGCACAAGCTCGAGCCGCGTGGGAAAAAAGCGGTTGCAAGTCCTCTAGCCACTAGCAAGGGAGCTAGCAGCATGGTAAGGACCTCTCTCAACCAACCCCCACGAGGCAGCCAGCCGTGACGTCATCGAGCGGGGCAAAACACTGCGCGCCCCCCTCTCACTCTGTTCTACTCTCTCTCTCTCTCCCAGATCCCATCATTACTAGTTAATGATAAAACATATACTTTACAATTAAATATATAAAGCCTTGACATGGGTGAAAACAAAGAGCCTTTCTGGACTGCCCATGACACAAGCTTTCATATGAAATAAAGCACACTCTAATACATAAACTGTAGCCCCATCCACTGCCCTGGCGATCCTAGCGAGTCACTGTAGGACAAGCCATGCGGTTCTAACGGAGTGATTAACGTCACACTGTAGTTCAGCCGAAACAACCAAATTAAAAAAGCAAAAAACCATATAAAAACTCTTTATTTTTATAACGTGTAGAATTTTGTGTAAGATGTTGTAGCAGTATCTAAGTTGAATGTTTTCGCTTATTGTCGCTAAGTTAGTTGAACTTGCTCGGTGGAGCGCAACAGTCTTTATTTTTTTTATATATAGTGCCTTGTGTCGCAACAGTGTTTGGTACTATGAGAAGCTTTCTGTTAGATATGATGAACTTAGTCAAGGGTCTTATATCTTGGGGGAGGTGTGACGCTTCTGCATAGTAGCCACGTGCGGGCATGCGCGCGCGTCGGCTGCCCAGCCGTTTAGAAACCGGCTGGTGGCAGCCGGCCAGCCGGCTTTTCCTTAGTATATATCCTACGACAATGTAACTAATGTCTGGGATATTCTTATGTTGTTTCACAGCTTGTAGCTGCCCTTATTCTTAACCAACGCATCTTAGTATATTTTATTCTCGATAGTTGATTGTTTCATTATAATATATAAGATGTAAGTCTAGTGAGAGTGGGAGGAGACGAGCGGGAGAGAGACCGGCTGGGGGACGTTGCTTCGCGCGGAGAGTCTAGCTTGGGACGAGCCTGATGTTGCCACATGCATTTCATTGCAACGTTAGGCTTAGTTTCGACTCACGCACGGGGTAGAGGATTTTGACCCGGCAACTGTGTTGAGTGTTGCCAAGCATGGGATGTATTTTGCATGCCTAGGGTGGGGTCCATACAGATTCAAGACTCAGAGCTCACCTCACTGTCGTACCCTTCGGACCCCCTTGATATCTATCCCTCTCAACCCCACTTAGAAACTTTCTCTCTTACTTTGTATACCTTCCTTCCACTACTTCACCAATCTATTTAATTATCCCATCCCCTTGATAGACCTTATATCTATTATTGTATTAACGACGAGCTCTCAGATAACTAGATAGAATTTGGGCCTTATGCAGTGACGTAATTGTTAACCTAACAAATGCGCATGGGGGTAATTAGACACCTCTCCCTGTGCGCATGTATTTGAGGTGTTTCCGTCACTAAAATATTCATTGTACCATTAATAGCATTAATACTTATCCATATGCGCCTATTATGGGTTGATTATAAAGGTATTAACCTGAAACAACAATAAAACGATTGAAATCAGTGTTTGGATGGTCAAAATCGGAGATATAGCCCGCGAGTTGTATAATGTATGGGTGAGGCAAGCTGCTTTCCCGCCAATTTCCCCCAAGGCCACTGAGACACAGTCGATCGATACTCTCTCTCTCTCTCTCTTGCATTCGCTTGCTATCAGTGATGACCACACCCTGCCACCGGATTTCTAATGTTAGCACGAAAATAACAGGGAAAATAGGTGATAACTGAAGGAGAGGAGGAAAGTGGGGAAGGAGGGGAGGTAGAGGACTGAGATTTTGCATGCCCGAGGGCCAATTTTTTTTTTTTTTTTTTTTTTTTTTTTTTTTTTTTTTTTTCGATGTCAAAAGTTGATTGGTTTTTTTCTGACTCTTAAGAGTCTCCCCGCAGTCCGCCGGGGGAACTCTTAAGAGTCTCCCTGCAGTTCCCGGGTTAATGAGACCTTGGAAGTTTTTTTGTTGTCTCATATTTGGTGGTTTCATGCTTGCTAGTGTGTTCTTGTGTCAGGTTAGCAGGGGCTAGACCGGAGGGGAGGCTTTTTGCTATCCTTTAAGTAAAGTCTGCTGGTGCGAGTCCTGTGGACCCGCACGACTTTACTAGGATACCTGTGGGAATCTGGGGGCATTTTCTTGTCTGTGTCCCGGTGTGTCTAGTGTTGTGTTGTGTGAGGGCCCTTGCCTAGTCCACTCAGCACTGTGCTAGCACGTCTTGCTTTTGTTTTAGGGTCGCCAGGAGAGAGTCAGATACTTGCGATCTGAGTCTCTCAAGAGAGCACCCTTTCAATTAGAGTAATTTGGCGCACAGACTTGGGAACGTCCCTAGGCTAGAGCAGGTGGCTCAGCCCGGGTATCCGAAGCCTATATCCTTCCAGCTAGACCTCTGCCACCTGGCAGATTAACAGCTAGGGGTTTATGATCTCTGTATGCTTGTTATTGTGCAACAGTTTACCGTTTTTGTGAGCATTGTGAGTCAGGGTGTGGCTTAGAGACTCTGTCCGAGCAGGCTTGCCTGACTAAGAGTGAGAAGCACACCTGTATGTGGTTATGTTGCGAGTTGCTGCCTTTATTTAATTATACCTATGCCATTATACACTGTAGGTCCTATCACTAGTATTTATTCCTGCTTATGAGTTAAGAGTTCTCTAATTCCGTAACGTACTTTCTTTGCTAAGCATCAGATCCTACAGTAGCCGCATGCAGTTTAGAAACCTGCATCTTGTCTACCTGTACGATGTTTTGAGGACGGTTTGCTTTCACCTTCTTTCACGCAGGGGTGATTAGTTGTATTAATTAACGTAACGTTAAATGTACTTTCTTCTAGTTTGTTATTAAATTGTTTCTGCAATTTAATTCCGTCATCTATCTTTTCCTTGAAGCTTTAAGTCAACTTAATTGTGTGATCTTTTATATAGCCTGCTTGACTATCAGCAGTCTATAGTGCGTGCACCCTGAAACCGAGTCATAGGATACCTCGTTGTCCAGGCAGGACTCTTGACGGTTTAGGGTGGTTTGCTGCCTGGGTTTATAGATAAGGGTTGGATCTAGCGTTTTCCGTTGTTGCTTGTTGCCGCATACCTAGTCCAATAGAAAGAGCCCAGTGTTTATATATCCCAGGACGTAACAAATGTTCATAGAACACATGTCAATCATGAAGGTTGTAAATTTGACTTACCTGATAGGGCCACAACCCTTTCCAACGAGAAGGGAAATGGCTCCTGGGTTGACAGTGAAAAAAAAAAACAAGAAAGCCAGGTTATCTTCAAGTAATAAATTCAGAAATAATTCTATTGTACACACAAATAAAGTAATATATAAATATATATATATATAAAATATACAAGGTGTCAAAAAAAATATAATGAATGGTAACAAATATGTGTGTATGTGTATGTGGGTATATATATATATATATATATATATACATATATATATATACTGTATATATATATATATATATATATATATATATATATATCTATATATATACAAGGTGTCATAAATATATATATATATATATATATATATATATATATATATATATATATATATTTATGCTGTATATACCGATATATATAAAATAAATACAATACAAAAATAAATCAAATATAATAAATTAAAACAATAATAAATCAAATAAATAAATATATAAATAAAACAAAAATATAATAATAATATAAATACTCGATTATGGGCCTTGGGCTTGCTCGGGACCTTGGGGCTGATCCGCTAGATACCCTGGGGAACAGGACTAAAAAAAAAAAAAAAATAATAATAATAATAATATATATATATATATATATATATATATATATATATATATATATATATATATATATATATACAAAGGAGTACAAAGGAGTACAAAGGAAATCAAGCAACAACAGATCTAGTGACCCTTCTAGGTTGCTTGTCCTCCAAAACACTGAGGATCAAGTGTCCAAACAGTGGTTTAGAGTGGGTAAGGGAACATTGGAAAGGGAATTACTGCCCTGGAACTAATGTCCGTGGCAGGATTAGGAAGTTAGTAGGGGACAGATGGGTTAGTAACTGAGGGGGGGATAAAATAAAGTTATTCATTTACAAACGCAGTCAGTCGCGGGTTTGATGCGAGATATTTGTCTAGGCGGAGTTTAAATGAATCAACGGTGATGCAGTCTATAACGTTTCGGGGAAGCCCATTCCACAAGTTGACAACTCGATTGAAGAAGAAATTCTTAGATTCGTGTGAGTTAAAAGATTTACCAATAATTTTGCAACCGTTTCCCCGCGTGTAATTAGATTGGTCGATAGTGAAGTACTTACTACAGTTCATATTGTCGATGCCTTTGATGATTTTGAACACTTGAATTAAGTCACCTCTTAATCTGCGCTGGGTTAAAGGAAATAGATTTAATTCTCTAAGACGCTCTTCGTATGGTTTGTTCTTTAGGCTAGGTATCATTTTGGTAACTCTACGTTGAACTCGTTCTAGCTTGTTTTATATCTTTTTGGTAATAAGGGCACCAGGATTGAACGCAGTATTCCAGAAGAGGGCGGACTAAGGAATTGTAAAGGGTTAGGATAACTTCTTTGGATTTATGCTCAAATGACCTGCCTATAAAGCCAATTATTTTGTTTGCCTTCTTAACAACTTCTGAACATTGTTGACTCGGTTTTAGGTTACTCGATATTGTTACTCCCAGATCTGTTTCTCTGTTTACATTCTTAAGCTGAGTGCCATTCATCGAATAGTTTGCTTTCTCATTTAGGTATCCGATATGTAGTACTTTACATTTATCCGCATTGAAGCTCATTTGCCAAATTTGGGCCCAACATGACAATTTATCTAGATTGTGTTGCATATCGTCAACTTGTTCTTTTGAGAGTACGCTATTTGCAATTTTTGTATCGTCAGCAAATTTTAAGATTGTACAGGTGAGACCCTCATCTATGTCGTTGATGTAAATTAGAAAGAGAATTGGTCCTAGTACCGATCCCTGGGGTACCCCGCTACTTACATTGGTCCATTTAGATGCCTTACCGTTTATGACTACTCTTTGCTTTCTGTCGCTGAGCCAATTTTCTATCCATTTCAACACACCGTCTTGTATTCCATGCGCTTTTAGTTTTAGCAGTAAACGTTTGTGGGGAACTTTGTCAAAGGCCTTTTGAAAATCAAGGTATATAATATCTACAGCTTTACTCTCATCGTAGAGGTTGAGGATATCGTGGAAGAAGTCTAAGAGGTTTGTTAAACAGGAACGTTTTTTACGAAAGCCGTGTTGAGTATCTTTAAGTATGTTATTTTCCTCTAAGTGATTTACGAGTCGGTCTCGTATGACCGTTTCTAGCATTTTACATACAACTGAGGTTAAGCTAATTGGACGATAGTTACGGGGTAGGGATTTGCTGCCTTTTTTGAATATCGGTGTTACGTTGGCTAGCTTCCACTGATCGGGCATAGTTCCAGACTGCAAGGATTTATTGAATAGTAATGTCAGTGGTTTGGAGAGCTCATCCTTAGCTTCCTTTAGAACTCTAGGCGAGATTGTATCAGGTCCAGGCGTTTTATTTACCTTGAGTTTATCTAAACAATTCAATACTTCTCTCTCTGTAACGGTGATATTGCTTAGAACATCTGAATTATCAATCTGAATCGGCGATGGTGTAGGGATATCACTGAGGTCTTCTGTTGTAAAACTGATGCAAAGAAGGTATTGAGGGCATTACTCATTTGTACTTCGTCTTTGGTGTATTCTCCATTTTCATCGACTAACGGTCCAACAGTTGAAGTAACTACTTTTTTCTTTCTGATATAACTATAGAATTCTTTCGGGTTTGTTTTACTTTGATTCGCAATATGTAACTCTAAGGTCTTTTTACTTTGCTTAATTAACTTTTTGGCTTTGCGTCGTAGCTCTACAAATTTCAGCCGTTCTTCGTCATTTTGTGAGGATTTTAATCTATCATTAGCACATTTTTTAGCAAGCAGGCTGTTTGAAATATCTTTATTCCACCATTTGGGCTTATTATTATGGCCTGGACGCCGTATTTTCGATGGTATGCAGTCTTGCACTGCTTTTAGGTAAGTGGCTTCGAATAACTTCCAAGATGTATTTATGTCGTTATTGTGAATTAAAAAGCTCCAGTCAGTTTCTTTAAACATTGCTCTAAGTTTATGGAAGTTTGCTTTCTTGAAATTAGGGACTTTTTCGATGCTACTATTTGGTTCGTTACTAGTAAACTTTAAAGTGAAAGTTATCGTACGATGGTCGCTGTTACTGAATTCATCACCAACATTCAAATTCTCTATTAATTCTTCTTTTGTTGCAAGTACAATGTCAAGAACGTTATTACCACGGGTTGGCGTTCGAACAAATTGATAAAGCGAACTCTCTTGCAAGTTCGTATACAAGTCATGTCCGGAGTGTGAAGTAAGAGTATCGCCCCACTTGGTCACAGGTAAATTAAAGTCGCCAAAAATTACGGTATCTTGTGAGTTACTTACATCTGCAATTTGTTCGTAAATTTCTCGGTCAGTTTGCACTGATTGAGCTGGAGGTCTGTATATTAATGCAAGTATTATTTTGTACCTTTATTATTCTTTATTAGCACAAAAGATGCGTCGACGTTCACAATTTGAGGTTTTGACAAGAGGGTAGGGTTAAGACTTTCTTTGATATAAAGTAAAACGCCACCTCCATTTCGATTTATTCGGCTTTTCTCAAACATTACATAACCGGGAAGTGAATACTCTGCTAAAAAGTCTCTATCTTCTGTATTGAGCCAAGATTCTGTTATGCCAATCACATCATAATTTCTGTAAACACTAGCTCCTCTAAATCTGAACATTTATTGCGTATGCTACGAGCGTTTCCATAGAAACGTATACACATATACACATATACATATATACACAGTATACAGTATATATATATAGTATATATATATATATATATATATATATATATATATACGGTATATATATATATATATATATATATATATATATATATATGTATATATTTATAAAAATATATATAAAATAAATGAAATAAAAATATAAATAAAATGAAATAAATAAAATCAAATAAATAAATATATAAATATAATTAACCCATAACTAGCGGCGCGCAACATAAGTCGAGTATAATAAATCTGGACTATCTGGCGGCGCTCGACATAGGTCGTGTGGCAATTTCAGCACGTAATGTTGCTGAGAGAGAGAGACAAGTGGTGGCAGGAGAGTAGCGAGCGTATGACTGCTCCAGACCACCGCGGCGAACCTACTGACACGAATCCCACCTCCTCCCTCCCTCTCTCACTCGCTACATACGGAATTGTATGGGGAAAGTGCCGAATTACATGCTTTTTGCACTCGCGTTGCGCGGTTGTTGCAAGAAAACTAGCCATCATAAAAGGATCGTTATGGTGTCATTGGAAAGCTCTGTTTATGCCCTTTCAGGGATAGATACTTGTTTTACGCTCTGGGTCTTATTTAGGCATGAAAATGATCACGTAAACAGCCCTATTTTGGGTAAAAACACCCCGCTGGTGGCTACATATTATATACCGCCTAGGCCGCTCGTAAGGTGTTAAAATGTAATAATAATATAAATACTCGATTATGGGCCTTGGGCTTGCTCGGGACCTTGGGGCTGATCCGCTAGACACCCTGGGGAACAGGAATAAAAAAAAAAATATATATATATTTATATATATATATATATATATATATAATATATACCGATATATATATATATATATATATATAAAATAAATAAAATAAAAAATATAATAATAATATAAATACTCGAATATGGGCCTTGGGCTTGCTCGGGACCTTGGGGCTGATCCGCTAGACACCCTGGGGAACAGGAATAAAAAAATATATATACGGTTTATATAAAATAAATAAAATAAACATATAAATAAAATAAAATAAATAAAATAAAATAAATAAAAACAATAATAAATCAAATAAATAAATATTTAAATAAAATTCAAAATATAATAATAATATAAATACTCGATTATGGGCCTTGGGCTTGCTCGTGACCTTGGGGCTGTTATATACTGTATATATATATATATATATATATATATATATATAATATATATATATATATATATAATATATAATGTAATATAACTAAAATTCCATAGAGTACTTACCATACTTCCTGTAAGCTTCCTGTAAGCATTCCTGTGACATCTTCGTGATTATTATGTATTTATTTCGTATGCAGTATTTATTGATAAATATATTTGTCTTTCAAGCAATAAATAGTGTAAAGTCATCAATGATACCTAGACAAAACTGCATCAATACTCAAGGGGTTAACCAAGATTCACTCCCTCAGTCACCAAAAGTCACAAGTAACATCTTTCGGGACTTCGGTGAGACTTTTTCTATTGCACTAGACATATCGAAAGCCTTCGATAGAGTCTGGTATAAATCTTTAATTTCTAAACTACCCTCCTTCGGTTTCTATCCCTCCATCTGTGCCTTTGTCTCTAATTTCCTTTCCGGCCTTTCCATAGCCGCGGTTGTGGACGGCCATTGTTCATTTCCTCACCCTATAAACTCCGGTGTTCCTCAGGGCTCTGTCCTATCTCCTATTCTCTTTCTAATTTTTATAAATGATCTCCTTAACTGTACCTTAATTCCCATCCATTCATACGCAGACGACTCAACCTTACACTACTCCATTAGTTTTTCAGAACGCCCCAGCCAGCAATTCCTCAACGACAAACGTAATGAAGCCATAGAACTCTTAAATTCTGATCTAAATACTATTTCCAATTGAGGCAGAGAAAACCTTGTTAACTTTAATGCTTCCAAAACCCAATTTCTCCATCTATCTACCCGTCAGGATCTCCCAGCGGACTATCCCTTATTCTTCAACAATACAAAAATCAACCCTTCATCTTCTCTCAATATTCTTGGTGTCTCTTTTTCTTCTGCTCTCATTTGGAAGGACCATATTACCAGTCTTGCTAAGGCAGCCTCCCAGAAGCTCGGTGTGCTCAACCGCCTTAGGGGGTTCTTTTCCTCTGCACAGCTTCTTGCTCTGTACAGGGGCATAGTGCGCCCTTGTATTGAGGATTGTTCACATGTGTGGGGAGGTTCCTTTCACACCGCTCTCCTAGACAAAGTTGAAAGGAAGGCCTTTCGTATCATTAACTCCCGTCCACTCACCAACTCTCTGCAGTCTCTCTCTCTCCGCCGCAATGTTGCATCTCTCTCGCTATTCTATCACTACTATAATAATCAGTGTTCCTCAGAGCTATCCCAGTGCATACCACCTCCTTTACGTAGGGCACATGGTACCCGTCTTCCAACTCAATCCCACCCCTACTCTGTGCAACTCTCCAACCCAAGAGTAAAACGTTACTCTCAAACTTTCTTCTACTCAACAGCTGAGCTCTGGAACTCTCTCCCAGAATCAGTCTTTCCCTCTTCCTATGACTTAAATTGCTTCAAACTCAGTGTGTCCAGGTATTTTGGCTCGAACGTTCCTTGATTTTGGCCCTGTCAATCTTTCAACTATGGGGAGGCACTCGCTATAGGCAGAAATGCCTTTTGACTCCCTCAATCACATAGAAAAAAGAAAACAAATATATACATATATAATTCGAATTATTCACTAAACATTTTCACTGGGTAGATGAAATAATCCATAATAGCTTGCCTATAGCGAGGCATGGTGGGCCAGAGGGAGGGAGCCCAGAATTTAAAGGGCCGGGACCCTGCCTCACAGTCTGGGGGCCGGGAAATTACTGAGTTAACAAAGGCCCGTGCTCCTCAGAGAGGGACGCTATGGGGTTGCTAGATACTTCCTTTTGTAACTTACTAATGCCTAACTTACCAGTCCAAATTGAGTAAAAATTGAGTTATAAACTTATTTATGGCGAATATTTCTAACTTACAGGTGGCATTATGACGCGATTGCATCATACGACCACTCTTGGAGGGGTGGCATTATGACGCGATCGCGTCGTAAGAATGCGGGAGGGTTACTATTGCTAGTAGTCACACTCACAAGCAATTATATAAGTCGATTGAACTCACCAACATCCGAACCAGTACCTTCATCTAACTCGTTGTCATAATCTTGGTAAAATTCAGCATCAATATCGTCACAACTCTCATACTCGTCACTGTCACCCAGGCGTGTTTTGGTTGAACATCTACAATATCCATCCCTTCCTATTCCTCCTTACTTTCAACACTATCACCAATACCTTCCGTTGTGACATTCAACAAGTGAGAAAGTGCCGATGAATTGATTAGCTCTTCAAGAGCGTGGGGAGTGAGTGGGGCATCACGAGTGGGTAGAAGCAAACGGCTAGGCGGGGCAGCCACTAAATCGGACACAGGCAAATTTGCTCCTTCCATTGTGGCTGCGAGAGCGATACTGACTCACGCTCACTTGGTGGGGAGGGGTGGGAGGGAGTGTGTAGTACATCTCCAAACCACCAGATGTCACTTGCAAATGAAATTAGTGCGGGAATTAGCCTCCCGTCATATGACGGTTACCGCAGTATAGGCCAATTTTATCTCTCCCGTCTTATAACAGTCCCCGCGAATTAAGGGTTAAGGGGTAAAGGTTTGGCGTCTCTTCCCGACCATGCCCTAGTATAATCTTCAGTCCAATAGAACGGACAATTAACATAATCATGGACTAATATTCCTTAGACGCGTATTAAAACAGGAACAACATGCCCTGGAGTGGCGGCGTCTACGCCATGGGACCACCTCCCGGAGCTGTAGACCATGGATGGCTGCCGACCCTCCGGCCATGGACAAGATCACCGACCAATGGAGGACAGCTGGCTGCCGACCGTGGGGAGCAGTTACCAGGAGCCAAGCCGCCACAACAAACCCCTGCCCCCTCCCTGGGGGCACGAGTCCTTGGAGCGGCTTCGGTCGCACCGGAAAATTACCACACTTCTCACACCACACACACACATCACACCGAGAAATGTCTCTCAGGCTGTCATTTCTCGAAGACTCCTTCTAGCCGGAGACATCGAGAGCAACCCAGGACCCACCTACAAATATATATGTCCAACATGCTTAAAACCCATCACTTCGATTTGCCACACTAAGGCTTCAGTTCTCTGCAATTCATGCGAAAACGGGACCCATTTCACCTGCACAACACTTGCCTCCACGAAACACTACACGAACACCTGGGCCTGTTCATCATGACCCTCCCTCTCCCAGTCTAACCCCTCCCCAAAATCCTCTACACCTCACCTCCCCAACCCCCCTACCCTTTCCACACCATCCACATCCTAAACCCCACATACCACACCCCAACCTAATCCATTCCTACCCACATCTCCTGCACCCAAATCCCCAATCCCACCACCATCTCAATCCTCCCCACCCCCACCCCCATCATCACCCCCTCCCTCACTCCCACCCCCTCCTCGTGCAGCAGCACCCAACATTCACCGCACACACAACATTAACATTCTTCAACTAAACACAAAGAAACACAAACTCTCACACTTCATCAAACAACACAGCATACACATTGCCAGCTTACAAGAAACAAAACTCTGCACAACACAAAAAAACACCCACATTTCATGATTTTAACACCTTACGAGCGGCCTAGGCGGTAATTTCTACGTACCGCCCAGCGGGTGGTTTTACCATAAATGGCCTTGTTTCCGTCCTCTTTTTCATGCATAAACAAGAGCCAGAGAGTAATATAATTATGTATCCCTGAAAGGGCGTTAATTGAGCTTTCCAATGACACCTGAACCATCCTTCTACGATCACTGGTTGTCTTGCAACGATCGTGCAGCCGAAGGGCAAAATCGCTAAAATACGGTCATTTCGTTACATAATTACGTGTGTAGCGAGGGAGGGAGGGTGGATGTGTGTGGAGTAGATGTCAGTAGGCCCACGGCAGCCGTGGTGAGCGGTCATGAGGCAACCTATGCTCCTCCCATCGTTCGTCTCTCTCTCTGAGCCAATATTGCGCCAAAATTGCACACAGACTAAAGTCGGGCCCCGCCACATAGTCCAGGTTTTTAGATACGGACTTAAGTCTGGCCCCGCTACGAATAGGTTAACACCATTAGACAAGACTGGGTCGTCGGCAGTGGCGGTGGCCATATCACCTTGGTACACAGAGAAATAACCTACACAGACACCAGTGCACATACCAAATCCCTCCTTCCCCCAAATGATAACACAACAGAAATACAATCCATTAAACTTCGCACTGGCAACAAATCCAACATAACCATCATAAACACATATATCCCTCCCCAAACATCCCCTAAAGTACCAAACGAATACAGACCACAACTACAACAAATCATAAACATGCCACACCTCATACTGGATGGTGACGTCGACCAGGTTTGTCGACAACCCGGACACAGACAGAGGGCTGGCGGCTGGCCCTACAACGCCAATCAGATAACCTTTTCATCATCAACAACATCCATCAACATACCCATACTTCCCACCAAGTCCTCTTTGACCCATCATCTCCAAATATCACCTTTTGCTCCCCAGAACTCGCCCCCACAACATCCTGGAGGGTGGTAAAAACCTTACGCTCCGACCACCTCCCGATCATTATCATCACCAAAACCAGACTCATCCCAGCTAGCTACACTTACACCAACTATAAAAGAGCCAACTAACGAGACAGAACAACACTCTGAAACCCTAAACAGCGCACCCATCACTAAAATCAACAATGCTGTGCACTCGTTCAACACAACTATCCAAAACGCTGAAAAGGAACACATTCCAAGAGGTAGCAGAAAAAGACACAACCCCAACTTCTCACCAGAAATTCAAAACCTCATAAGACAACGCGACACACTGAAACACTCCCCAGCACCCCACACACAAGACATTACACACCAAATCAAAGCACTCAACACCCAAATTAACAACAAAATACAAGAACAAACACTAAATTGGAATAACTACCTACAAACACTTGATTTCAAAACAGACCCCAAAAAACTCTACAAAACACTAAACAACATCACACTTTCCAACAGAAACAAAACACAATCACATGCTACAATCACAACAACAGACTCTACTCCTTCATATAAACAACAAGCAAACACTTTCATTAACCCTTAATTAGCGGCGAGCAACATAAGTCGAGTTAAATAAAGCTGGACTATGTGGCGGCGCTCGACATAACTCGAGTGGCAATTTCAGCACGTAATGTGGCTGAGAGAGAGAGACAAGTGGTGGCAGGAGACTAGCGAGCGTATGACTGCTCCAGACCACCGCGGCGAACCTACTGACACAAATCTCAGCTCCCTCCTCCCTCTCTCACTCGCTACATACTCAATTATGTACTGAAAGTACCGAATTACCTGCTTTTTGCACTCGCGTTGCACGGTTATTGCAAGAAAACTATCCATCGTACAAGGATCGTTATGGTGTCATTCGAAAGCTCTGTTTATGCCCTTTCAGGGATAGGTACTTGTTTTACGTTCTGGGTCTTATTTAGGCATGAAAATGATCACGTAAACAGCCCTATTTTGGCTAAAAACACCCCGCTGTGCGGTACACATAAATAAACCGCATAGGCCGCTCGTAAGGTGTTAATCATTTCTCTCATGTCAGCCACCTAAAACCCCATAAGACGACCGACGTGTCATCTGATGTAAGAGACAATTCCCCACAGACCCTGACTATGCACCCTACACCATCAACCAGACAAAGCACATCATCAATAATCTCAAGCACTCTCCCGCCTGTGTCCTAGACAACATAAGCAACATACACCTCAGACACCTGGGACCACAAGGCATACAAGCACTCACTAACATATCTATCAATCTATCTATTGCCTGATGCTGTGATCCACGAAGGGGTGACCACGAACTAACCGCCCTCATGCACCTCTGTCCCCAGTCAGTCGACACCCCTCCCCCCAACCAGCACCGCCTTCGTTCATGTACTTCCTCACTCCATCCTTCCACCTCTCATTCGGTCTACCTCGCCCTCTCTGTCCCTCCACCTCGCTCTCGTACACCCTCTTTGTCATTCTCTCGCTTTCCATACGTTCCATATGGCCGAACCATCTCAAGTTGTTCCTTTTTACACTTTCCAGCACATCTACCTCCACACCACACCTCCTTCTTACTTCCTCGTTAGTCTGTCTATCCCTCCATGTAACTCCGCATGCACTTATTAAGTAATTCATTTCCACTGCTCTCACTCTTGGTCTGAGTCTCTCAACCAACGTCCATGCTTCGCTTCTGTAAGTCAGTGTCGGGATTACCACACTGTCATGCAAGGACATCTTCACTTCCATACTGACCACCGTATTTCTTGTTACTGCTTTCAGCGTTCCTACAACCCTCTTCCTCTGTTGTACCCTCTCCCGCACTTCTTCATCCATAGTCCTATCTTTACTCAACACACTGCCCAGATACTTAAAAGAGTTGACGATCTACATAGCCTGACCGTTCAGCTTCACCTCACACTCTGTGACTTCACCCTTTTCGAAGACCATAACCTTGCTCTTCCCCACATTTACCTTCAAATTCCGTTTTTCGCACACTGTTCCAAACTCATTTACCAGACCCTGCAACTCCCATTCATTATCACTCATCAGAACTGTATAATCCGCAAACATCAGTATAGGTAGCTTCCTCTCAATCCCTCCCTTTTCAGCGATCCACCAACATCCACTGCTCTTGATAGTATTTCTTTCATGACTCCATCCATATATACAGTAAACAACCACAGGGACATCACACACCCCTGTTTCAAACCAACATTCAGGTCAAAGAACTCGCTCTGCTCACTCTCCACACGTACTGCTGCCTATACACCCTCATACATGCTCTTCACTGGTTTCAGCAACTTGCCATCTACTCCGTATATTCTAAGTACTTTCCACAAACCTTCTCTATCCACTCTGTCATAGGCCTTCTCCAAGTCCATAAAGGCAACATACACCTTTTGTTTCTTCTCCAGATATTTCTCTACAACACAATTGAGGGTAAAAATCTGATCTACACATCCTCTTCCCTTCCTAAAACCTCCCTGCTCGTCGCCTATCCATTTGTCCGTTCTCACTCTCACTCTCTCAATCACTACCCTACTGTATACCTTCCCTACTATGCTTAGAAGACATATTCCTTGGTGGTTACCACACACTCCTCTTTCCCCTTTGCCCTTATATAGGGGGACTATTATGCCAGTCTTCCAGTCATTGGGTGCACTCCCCTTCTCCCATGCTAGTTTTCACATTTTCCATACCCATTCGATCATATCTCACCACCATACCTCAACATTTCCCCACACACTCCATCTGTTCCTGGTGCTTTCCCCAACTTCACTCTTTTCATGGCTTTCCACACTTCTGACCTCCTGATCCCCACCTCCACCTCCACTACTTCTCTTCTTCTCCCTCCCATACCATATCCAGCTATGTTTGCTGGCTCTTCATTCCTTACATTTAGCAACATATCAAACTACAGTTATTCACACAACACAATACCAGACGTCTGAAAGCATGGTGTCATCATTACATTCCAAAAATCCAACAAAGACCCCACGCTACCCTCATCACACCACCCTATCACACTCCTTTGCAACCCCTCCAAAGTTATAGAACGCCTTGTACTACAACTGACTACACACGCTCTACCCCTAGCTCCAATACATCATGGCTTCAGGCCACTGCCCTCCACAAACATTCTTCTTACAGACCTTACACAAAGAGCTTTTGACAGCATCAACTCACCCAGACCACCACGCAGATCACTACTTGCTACACTCGACATTAGTAAAGCCTTCGATGCAATCCCCCGCCACAACCCAACAAACAATATCTACGACACAAACATGCACAACAACACAAAAAAGTGGCTGGCCAACTTCCTAGCTGGCAGATGTGCACATGTATCTTTTGCCGGTCATTCATCTAGCATCAGAAATTTCCCAAACGGAGTCCCGTAAGGATTCGTCCTGTAAGACCGCACTCTTCCATCTGTAAATGCATGATATAAATACACCCAATACACCCTAAATAAACATAGCCTCCTACGCAGATGACATAACACTCACATGCACACACCAAAACCTAGACACAACAACACGTCTCCTTCAACCCTATGATCCCTATCTCAACACATTACATGACTGGTGCACTACAAATAGACTCAATTTAGCCCCAGCCAAATATACCGCAACCCTCCTCACAAGCTGGAGAGCAGAACACAAATACACCCAGCAACTCACCATAAACAACACACCCCTAACATACACACACACTCACCCAAAATCCTAGGAGTAACATATTTTTTTTTTTTTTTTTTTTTTCTATGTGATTGAGGGAGGCAAAAGGCATAACTGCCTATAGCGAGTGCCTCCCCCATAGTTGAAAGAGTGACAGGGCCAAAATCAAGGGACGTTCGAGCCAAAATGCCTGGACACACGGAGTTTGAAGCAATTTAAGTCATAGGAAGAGGGAAAGACTGATTCTGGGAGAGAGTTCCAGAGCTCAGATGTTGAGTAGAAGAAAGTTTGAGAGTAACGTTTCACTCTTGGGTTGGAGAGTTGCACAGAGTAGGGGTGGGATTGAGTTGCAAGACGGGTACCACGTGCCCTACGTAAAGGAGGTGGTATGCACTGGGATAGCTCTGAGGAACACTGATTATTATAGTAGCGATAGAATAGCGAGAGAGATGCAACATTGCGGCGGAGAGAGAGAGATTGCAGAGAGTTGGTGAGTGGACGGGAGTTAATGATACGAAAGGCCTTCCTTTCAACTTTGTCTAGGAGAGCGGTGTGAGAGGAACCTCCCCACACATGTGAACAATACTCAATACAAGGGCGCACTATGCCCCTGTACAGAGCAAGAAGCTGTGCAGGGGAAAAGAACCCCCTAAGGCGGTTGAGCACACCCAGCTTCTGGGAGGCTGCCTTAGCAAGACTGGTAATATGGTCCTTCCAAATGAGAGCAGAAGAAAAAGAGACACCAAGAATATTGAGAGAAGATGAAGGGTTGATACTCTATGATATGATACTCTAATGAAAAATAAACTGACACCCAGACTTAACGCCCTCAGGTCATTTGCCCACAAACACAATTGGACACAACAAAGATTCCACCACCACAGTTTACAAACAATACATAATTATGATCAGTATGGAATACGCAAGCCCCACCTGGGCTTCTAACCTAGCTAAAACACATCATAAGACCTTACAAACTATTCAAAATAAAGCCCTACAAATCATCACATTCTGCACAGCTACTACACCTACAGATCACCTACATCAAGAAATCAAAGTCCTCAAAATCAAAGACTATCTGGACATGAGAGGCACTCAATTCCTGGTAGCAGCCTCCACGAACCAACACCACCCACTACACTACATCGCAACACACCCACAGACACCAAGAAAAATCAAAACAACACCCAGCACACGGTATCACACACAAATACTGTCTTCTAGAATAATATTCACATTTACAAAATGGTGGATATTGATAACATAACTGGTTGTCCAATAGACGTGAACAAATGTTAACAACATTTAAATTGCAATAGTTATTTATTTGCAAAGTTGAGCTAAATATAAATACTATTGTAATCTTAACTGGTGAAATAATAGTTAGTGAAATAACCCCAGCAGATTGATGAATGTTGCATTGATGAAACAGTGTAGTGGAGGACACTGGTGCAAGGTTAAGCCAGGATTTACCTTGTGGAGGGCAACCAAGTGTAGTCTGACACAAACTAACAAGGAATTAGCTTCCCGGGTTTAGACGAGGCAATATTAGGAAACAAGCAGGTGAGGCACAGTTAATCTTGGACTCATAGGCTACATGCAAACTAAAACAACACTTGCAACTGAAATAGCTAAAAGTTCAGTTGGAAGTGACAATATACTGTATATACTGTACTGTATATATATATATATATATATATATATTAGAGATAACTAAGTTGTGTGGAAACTAAGTGGGGTGTGCTTGTAAAGTGTAGTGTACTCAATAGGAAGCGGAAGTGATTGTAAGAGTTAGCTGGATTACTCTCTGTGTAGGTGAGGTAAAACAGAAACAGTGGAGGAAGCCTGGCAAATGAAATAGGAGTTCCAGCAACTCCTTATCATATGTGTATGTAGCGTCCCCTCGTCAATAATCAGCGTCTGATGGGGTCTGAAGGCGGAAGCAAACTTAGTCTTCAAGTACTCGAAGATTGGTCGTATCCTCTCAATCAGGTCCTTCATAGTCCTCAGTTGGCCCTGGTTGTGAGTGTGACTTGCCAAGCTGTCTATGAAATAAAGATTCCCCATGATGGCCATGAACCTGTTGATACTCATGATTTTACCAAATATGGGGGTGTTTATGAGTGTGTCATAGGACCAGTAGGACTATTTCCTCAGTGATGCCATCTTTGTCACCCCCATCAGGATGACGATAGCCAGGAATTCGTGGACTGTGAGGTTAGTCCACTTTAAGCGGACAGAGTGGGACATTTGTTCCTTGCCAACCATGAAATAATATTTGTACCAGTTTGTCTGGTCAACAATTATTAGGGACATCAGGTTGGCAGTAAACAATTGCAGGAAGACGTCAAGTCTTTCGTCAGGGATCGCGGGGCCAGCTTCCGTTGTGCCCACAAAGATATAGACATTGGGCTGATAACGTTCCCCATCCACCCAATTCCACTCATCTTGATAGGCGGCACCTTCTTCGTCGCTGCCGTAAGAAGGGGGGTCATCACCAGGGGTACCAGGTTGGGAGGAGGTTGTCTGGCCTCTTGACCTTGACCTTGATCTAGTTCGGGATCTTGACCCCGAATTAGAGGTAGATCCAGTGCTGGGACGTCTTATTAGGTTCACCTTGGGTGCCTGGCCATGGGTGGCATGCCAGCGGGAAAGTAGACGCCCACTTCGTTGGCTAGCAGGGCGTTGTGGTCGATCGGGGCATTATGACGACAGAGGCGGGGGCAAGGTGTCGGGGCGAATAGAGGCTTCGGGACTGCGGGACAGAAGGCCTGAAGTGGGAGTAAGGCAGTAAACCAGGGGGTGATGGTGGTGGTGCTGGAGAGAGGTGAAGAAAGGTTGATGGTGGTTGTGGTGTAGAGTGGCGAGGCAGTGCATGCGATGATTCATCACGCACGGATAAGGGTGGGGGTGAAAACAAGCGGCATGGGTGGACTCAAGGAGGAGTTTTTTATTCAACAGCCTCTTTGTTGTCTGTTTCGTCTAAGTTGTTCATTGGGTGGGATAATATAGCCGTGCCCCTGTGCAACCCATAGAAGCTGTTCGGGGTTGTGGCATTTAGTGGGGAGACTGCGGTGAAGGCAGGCGTCGTGGAGGAGCATCATCTTCACTCTCCTCATCATCATCCTCCGCTGTTATTTTTTCCCCCTGCCAATGCTGTACAGTAATCTGGGTTATCAATGTCTTCCTCTTCACTTGATGGGTAATGAATGGGGTCATGGGGAACAATGGGGGAACAAGGCACCCTCCCCCCACGTAGACGGGACACCGCAGCTGCGACGCAACGTGACACAGGAGCAATGGGAGTCTCTTCCTGCATCTACTCAATTTATCTCTGAGATGGCTGGTAATCGTCATCAGAATCTTCATCTGATGACTCAGTGTCATTATCCTGGTTGTCCGAGTTCTGTAATATTGCAAGAGCTTCGTTAACACACACAGCACTGTGTGAGGGGTGGTGGCGAGAGCTTGGGCGGTCAGACATGGTGTAACACTCGCTAGGGTAAACGTGAACTGGCATTAGTTTGTGGCTTGCACCCCCGTGCGGCTGGACTTGGAGGGTAGCCAAGTATTGCTATCGTTCCGCGGTATTGTAAAGTTGTTCCCATACCAATAGGAACCCTCTACACTCCCCATAACCGGGGTAAATATGGGCGATAATAGCCTTCGAGACATGTCTGATGCTGGGGCTGAGCGTTACATACAGCCGTTAAGACATGTTCGATGCTGGGGCTGGAGGGGTTAAGAACGGTTGAATATTTAATTCCCATGACATTTCAAGAACACATACATTAGTTCAACGAATATTATACGAAGAGAGAGAGGAAGTGCAACTTCATTCCTCTGCCTTTCATTAATTTTCTCCTGCGTCCTGTCATCTTACAATTCATCTTTGTCTTTCTTTCTGCTTCCAATACTCCCTTCCACCCATTTGGTTATCAATTGTCCTATTGCAGTGTCTTACTCCTACACTGAGACAATTTATCTTGAATCAATATATTTCTTCAATACAAACATCAGTTCCCGGTGTTCACTTACTAAGTATTAGTTGTTTAAGTCGTTATATTATGTGTTTTAAAATCATAAAAATAAAAATGTTCAGGCTACTTATTAAGCGCCATTTCTCTCTAGCCCTTGCTCCGAGATTGAATAGCACTCGACGATAGGTTATTGCAAGACACTATTACCCATATATTTGCTCATGGGAAATGGTACTTGCTACCAGTGTTTGCGAAAATCCTTCATGTCTGTGCGTGAGATTCAACTCCGGTTTCCTGGTTGGGAGGCCGAAATGTACTCCACTACACAAATACAGTATATGTTGCCAGCACCATTACAATAATTATGTAAATGGCCCTCACTATCACCACCCCATCTACACAGCAACCACCACATAATAAATTCCACCTTTGGTGGCTTACCCACAAACATGTCCAGCTAATTTTGAGCTATTTTACCATATTGTCGCTATAGGCAATGCACTATACATGTATAATATGTTATATGGGTTAGAGTCAACAGCATTTCGTCTCGCTTTCTGTTACTAATTCCTTACAATATCTGTAATCACGCCGCAATGTTGCATCTCTTTCACTCTTTTACCGATATTACAATAACCAGTGTTCCACAGAGCTTTCTTAGTGTATACCTCCTCCCTTATGGTGAGTGGGCAGCGACACACTCCCAGCCCTATTCTTTCCAACTCTGTAACCCAAGGGTGAACCAATTTTCCCTGTCTTTCTTATACTAAACAAGTAAGTTTTGAAACTCTCTCCCTCAATCTGTCTTTCCCTCATGCTATGGACTAAGCTCCGGGTGTCCAAACATTTGACTCTGTCTCTCAACTTTTGGGGAGACAATTGTTATTGGCAACTTTGCCTTTTGTCTCCTTCACCCACATATAATTTTGTTTTAAAATAATGTCTATAGTTGTTATGGTAAATTTTAGAAACAAAATAACAATTAATAATACGTCACAAAATATTAGCTCTACTTATGCATCCTCTACATGATAGCAAAATAATGGAGAAGACAACTAAAACGATAGGGATTGATAATGATAGATAATATTACTGCTCGAGGGCTGGACCCTGAAGAGCCAATTGAAGTCCGGGGCGACCAATGTTGATGGCGGCTCAAGACGGTAATTGAAGTCCGGGGCGACCTATGTTGATGGCGGCTCAAGACGGTAATCTACTCTTCTCTTCCAGGGGCCCGGGCGGAATGTTGTTTCTCTTAGATCAAAGTTATCTCAAGTTAATTGGTTCCTTTGTCCTTGAAGGGCTTCAACGGATGGTTGCCGTGATTACTAAAACGTCACACATTCCGATGTTGGTGTGTCAAGGAAGGAGGTCAACACATTTAAAGACAACAAATGTTTTTTTTTTTTTTTTTTTTTTTTTTCTATATTCCAACTTACTTCCTCTCGGGCATAGGCTGAGAGCCTTAACATTCACCGCTTTACAATGAACAGTGAAGCCCGTGAGGTCTTGTTCCAGTCTAGGGAGTGAGACATGTGAAGCACGTTGAGTACAACGAGCACCTGGCATCTTGCCTTCACATGAGGCACGATGCTCACTCATGGCCCGAAACGACCCCATCTCTGAAGCCACCTCGTTCCCGTGCTTCACTGTCTCACCCCCTACACTCGGACTCTCACACTTACACACACACAACGCCACCTGTTGAGCAGATAACTCACCAGGCATTGCACCCCTATAGCATATTTTGAATATGGGAATATTCATACAGTGCTATTTAATCAGGGAACAATGAGGGTATTTTATTGACGTTTCGGTGGGCTTGTGGTAATGCACTGATACTAGGTTCAGCACAAATTCCATCCCAATAATATCTTCCCATTGATACATCGGGATTTGAACCCGGGACCTTTGGATTACCAGGCCAGTGGCAAGACCACTCCACCACACCTCCCCTGTAACTATATATTAGCATAACTAATATATGCTCTTTTTGACTAAAGTAGAAAACAATATTAGTTTAAAAAAATATAAGTGAATCAACTTTAACCACAAAAGGACTGACACGACTCCAGTCATTCTTTCAGCGTGCCCCGGGCAACGCCCTGTGATATTTTGCATTAACCCTCCACCCCACCCCTTGGTTCGTTGATAAAGACCTAATTCTTACTCACCGAATTCTATGTTTACCTTAGTCAATGTAACCAGGCATAGCTACTTATATATAATGATATCTATTCATGCATAATAAAAAATGCACTCCGAATGATATGGCATATATAAAGTAACCGTAAAAGAAGCAATACAATTAGACAAACAATTTAGTGCTTCCATATAATTAAGTTAGGTTTCTAGAATAAGATTCAATTTTTTCATAGCAATCAACACACGTTAAAAAATATCTTGCGTGTATTCCGGTCTGTTAGTTTCATGCGTCATCCAGAAAACTCGCCTCAAAACTGTTGAATATTTTGTGGGGTCGACAGAAATATTGGAATAGTTGTGGTTGTAAAGCGTATCACTTTCTGACAAAAAGATGATACAATACTGGATATTGTGAGGCATAAATACTGAATATTTTGATCTATATGGTAAATGATAAAATTTAGGTTTATGTTTCACAAATAATATTATACATATTCATGGAGGTAAAACAGAAAGTATGTGAAGGAAGGACAGTTTTCGGAGCAATGAAAAATATGTGGAAGGTGAGAAATCTCGGAATGAAAGTTAAAAGATCAATGTATCAAGGAATTGTATCCCCGGGGATCTGGGACCTGTGAATCAATGTATCAAGGAATTATATCCCCGGGGATGTGGGACCTGTGAATATTTTGCTGGGGAACACAAGTGGGCCTGGATCTCTGAGTATTTCTCCTGGACGTCCTAGACGTGTGTCATTTTGTGTTTAGTTTTGGTTCGTCTTTCTGATGTGTTGTGATGCCCCTGTTCGTGCTCTGTCTCGAGTCGGCCACCCCTATAATAAAAGGAAAACTGTGGTAATTGCCAAAGTATAGGCTATACATACATACATACATACTTGGTAAACCTTATACAAAAGGTGTTCAATTGGGATTACTGTATGGTGAACTTATATATATATACTGTACAGTATTATTGTGTGTGTTAGAGAGAGAGAGAGCGCGGGCGAGAGCGAGAGCGAGAGCAGAATAAAGGAGGAAGCAGGGTAAACCCCCACGTTTCTTCCTACATGATCTGTATACCCAGTGGAGCGGAATAATACCGAAGCTGCCGTATACCACAGCCGTCGTTTGGGACACTTACACCAAGTTGTTGACCGTTTCTGGCACTTTACTTTCCCACCATAGTAAGCCATCGTTTCCTTCAATCGGATAACATATGTTTAACTGTTTTGATTGCGGAATCACACGAATCACTTCAACGAAATATGTAGGTCAGTATTTATGTGTTACCATTTTGGACGTTATACGTGATATTTATAGGTGACCTAATTCTTCAATCACTTCACCTCGGAAGTAGCATGACCATAATTGACAAACTACACAAGTTCCTATGACACTTTACCTTTAACATTGAATCTATCAGATTGCTTGAGAAGGTCAGGTACAGTTTTAGTACTGTGAATTTATCAAATGGTAGTATGTGAAATGAGTAATGGAGGTGCGACTGATTTTGATGTTCTCTTAATTCTAACAAATAATTCAAGTATTTATTTGTTTTGTATTACGTTTGATGATGTTCTTAAATTGGAATGTTCACTCAATACATCACTTTGATCACAGTCACATTGTAATGGAAGTCGTCGTAAATTATTCAAAGTAGGGAGTGATGCAGGTACAGAAACAGAATGGCACAGAGAGAGAGAGAGAGATATGTAACATAGAGAGTATATACAAATACAAAGAATCAGTTGGCTCTGGTGTCCTGACAGAAGCCACCACCGTATCCTCCATCTCTCTCCCTCGTCCCCATTCTTATATTTGAACGGTTGCGTCTCTGTGTATGGTCTTTCAACATTCATGGTGTGTAGTTTTGCATTTGTGTGTGTCGTCACTTTACTCT